>CM046472.1:7695000-8297500 GCA_025506415.1 Flaveria robusta | reverse complement strand
AGAACGGAGAAGGAATATCGGCCTGCCTTCCGGTGATGACGGTCCCACTTGAAATTACGACGTTGAGCGCATATCTTTTTCTCTTTTCCAACAGCCAACATCGACATTTAGTCTTTGAAGGTTGGTTTTCCGGTACCATTTTTTCCTTATGTGGTGGCTTCTTTTATTGTGGGTAATTTGGAATAACAGGATAAGAGAAATCGGAATAAATCACGACGATGATGGTAAACCTGCCACGTTTTGTCTTCTCTTTCTTTCCCACCGCTATGAACCCCTCTTTTGAAGAGATGAAATAGATCAGAGGATGCTTTCACCGGTAGCTCAGGCATTATCATTGTTTTGGAGATACTCGCTAATTTGGCTGCAAAATCGCATGCTGTACAATCAATCTATCATCACCACAAGGAACAAAGCTTCAATTTCATCAAGGTTTTCCTTCGCACTCCTCCCTTTTCCATTTGTCAGATGTTGGTTCGGATCATGCTCTGCTGTTTTATGACCCATTTGAGTCTCCCGGACCTAGACCTTACCCTTTTTGAGTTCTTGATTGATTTATGCTAATTCTAGATTTTTTTTCTTTGGTTGCTCGATATGTTTTTCTAGATTTCTTGAGATGATGACTTCTGTGTTTTCATGGGAATTTTGGAGGGGTATACGATTCAGGTATGATTTATTGTTTCATGCCGATGATACATGTGCAAATTATCTAAATTAGAATTCTTTAAATTGCATTTTCAGCTAATCTCTTTTGACTTTTGTGCGTTGATCTGCAATAAAGGTTTTTGAGTCGACTGATGCTTAAATCCAAACCACTTGCACACAGGTTTTGCAACATCATAGAATAGTTTTTCATGAAAATAGCAAGTACTGATCACCCGAAAACCATATCACTTTGCTGCTGCACTAATTGTATGTTGATAAAAATGTTATGGAATCTCATGTTCTTTCGTTACTGACTATTGATATTGAGATTAACAATTTGGTCCACTTTTTTATTCGATTAATTACATTATAAATAATATTTATGGACCGGTAAAAATACAAAGGGCAAGACATTTATTTTAAATCAGGTTAGCAGGATGTGTACATAAAGGCTAAGAAAACCAAGGAATTATCTGAGATGTACTGGTGGAATCATATATTAAGTTAACAAAAAAATGTTTGTGTGCCCTGTTATTATCGGTGCCTACAAACTTACAAAATCCTAATTTGGTTTTAACTAATGATTTTCTTTTATAAAATGCAATGAAATGTTTATTCTCCCTGAACTATCAGGTATGCACTAACACAACTCAAAATGAAATCAAAGGTTCCATCGTACCCTTGATATGTTAAAAACAACTAGGTTAGTTTGGCTCCTCTTGACATATAAGTACAACTCACGAGTGCATTGAGATATAAATAGCGAGATTAGAGTTTAACTGTGAGGGACATCAATTTTTTATGACTTTGATTTTGGTCCACAGGTTACCAGATGCCATTGTTAAAGGAAACTATGATCTTAATGAAAATCATGATTACCATAATCAATAAAAGGAAGCAAGCCTGCACAAAAGAATGCAAATGCGTAAGTGTTGTATTGATAGTTCTCTAATCTAAGTTAATTCAATATCAAAATTTTGATCTTAATTCTTTTGATATGGAACCTCAAACAATTGCTTCTAAAGTATCTTTTTAGACTATATGTTAACCGATAGTTCAAACCAATCAGTGTTATGGTTACGCATAAGTCTCTAAGTCTAACCACATTTATTACTTTCGATACTAGGTTTTTAGCCCCGCCGCAACGCTCGGGCATAATGCTAGTTGTTATTAATCATTTTATGTGTGCTTAAGTGATATTCTAATAGTAAAATATTGTATCAAATAATCAAAAGTTCATAAGTTTAAATCATGTAAGATCATAAGTAACGGTTAATTAATGCTTATAAGAGTTATTTTTTATTACATCAATCCCAACTAAATCATCTTTTTAACCAAATATATGGTAACTAGTTTTAATAATCTGTTTATTACACGAGCTAAATAAATAAATTCATTAAATACGTTCAATAAAAATTACTAATTTATAAAAACAATATTGCAAGATAAAATTAAATTACGTATGAATACGGACTATAACTAAAGACAATGATATTAACATTCTAAATTTTTATTTTTATAATTTTTTTTGTTTTAAAAAGAATTTAATATTCTTTTTTAAAACATAATTTTAAACCTTTTTTTTTTCAAAAAACAAACACTTTGTTACAGAACAAAGCGATAAAAAATATCATTTTTATAAAATTTTCTTGTTATAACTCTCAATTAAATTTTTTTTTTGGTTTATTAAAACTTTAATTTTTAAAATATTTCATATTTTTAAAAATTTTAATGTTTTAGAAAAATTTCTTCTTTTTAACAATTTTTTTAGAGATAATATCAATAAAAAGATCTATTTCTTAACTTATTAGAACTCATTTTAATCTAAAATAAAATTAAATAATATTATTAGTAAAAAGAATGTAATATTTTCATGTGTCTCTTTTAGTTATACTTTTATTAAATTAAGAAAATAGTTTAATGTTTTTTTAATGCGCATTCAACTATTCATTTAGGTATTATTTTATTATTTTTTATTCTATTATTTTTAAATAAGAGAAAACATAATAAAAACTTAACACACGTTTCATTATAACTTGAAAAAGTACACAAATAATTAAAAACTATAAAATACTTAAAAAAAACCTAATTGTCATATTTTTTCATAATTTTTTGACGGATTTTTTCAACTGTCTCATGGCTTGCTCTGGTAAGGTGGTCGATTGGTTTCGTTAAGATTTTATAATCTAGAGGCATTTCTTTATCCTTCTTAAGTTTAATATGTTCTTGCTTATCTGCTTTTCATTTTTGCTTTAACTGTTGGCGCTTTTTTTCGATGTTAGTTAAATCTTATAATGTTTGAGTCATGCCTTGAAACCTTTCATTGTAGTCGACAACGGAAGAGGATGTCATTAGTTCCAATACTACAAAACAGAGTTTTTGCCACTACACATTCGGTTGCAAAATGGTAGCAATTGGTCTGTTGCGACCATTTTGCCACTAAAATCGCGGTGGGAAAAACGATGGTGGCAATTGCCCTGTTGCCACCAATTTGCGACCACTCACATAGTTTGCGACCTGGTTGTAGCGACCACTAAAACCCGTCTAAAATATCGCGACCGTCTCTATTTGTAGGTTTTTTGCTACGACCACTAGACACTAATTATAGCTATCAATTTGCTACTTGAGTACTAATAATTGCTACCATTTTATGATTGGGATTTTGCCACCAATTTGAGACCGCGTTTCTGCCATTTTTGCTACTGGTTTTGCCACCAATTTGAGACCACGTGGCTAATGATCGAAATAACTAATAATGTCATTTTTTGTACTGGTTTTGACCTGTCATTTTATATTAAAAACATGAATAATTATAAAATTTACCCAATTATAGAAATTTCCAACTTATATAAAACATTCCCAAAACATTACAAGTTAAAACCATCAAATAACCCAAATTACCTTAACTTAATAAACATTCATAGAGTCAAAATAAAGTGTTAATAGCCTATCTTCGAACTAGACTTTTTAACATATCTTCAATGTTTGTTATTTTATTGAGCATATCCTTTTTCTCCACCTTGTGTTTTTCATTATGAGTCTGCAATAATCCCTTTTAATCTTTCTTTCTCTTCTTTCGCTTTTTCTTTTTTCTTGACAAGCTCCTTGATAACCTCGTAACACTTTTCAATCTATAAAACAACCAATACATAAATACAAAAAGTCAGAATTATAAAAAATGATAACGGGTCAAGTCGGGTTGTTGAGTTAATATGATATATAAATGTTAAATTCAAACGTTATCACTAGCCAATTCAATTACTTAAAACTAAAGAATCATATCCAACTACTTACTTTATTTTCCCATCAATCGAATTGGTATAAGAATTTCATAATACTTCAAAAAATACTACATGTTTTTCATGACCATATCCAAACACTAAATTACTCCAAACTATAAAAATAAACATACCTCGGGATCTTGTCTACCATGTACACGTGGGTCACTAACACTGTTTAACTCGTACACTTTTCCTTTATTTTTCCCCCCAGCAGCTCGTGACCATAAATCGTTGTCAAATTCGGCATGTTTGCTACTTTCTTTTCCGTAATTCTTCACAAGATATCCTTCATATTTAACCCCTCCTCCAGGCCGAACGTAGTGGTTCTTCATATTCTGATTTTTCTTGTTCCTCATACTCGTCCTTTGTCTTGTTTAAGTAGATACTAATCCAATATTCACAAGACCTACTTGTCAGTTAGGAGGACGATGATGTTTTCATCCTCTTTGGTGTTGATTAACCATGTTTAGTCCTTATTTCCATTAATAGGATGAGATGCCACTTTGAGCTACCTAGTATAATCTCTCATATTCTGATGTACCAAAATGGACCTTTATTTAGTATTCAACTAAAGCATCTTGTTGAACTTGAGAGTCTTCTTGTCCACTTTTCAAGTTGTTCCACATCCACTGTAAATTTTATTATATATTCCATGCACTTCATGTAGATATCCCTCCTCTTACTAGATCCGGTGTATGGTAGAATAATAGTTTACCGATCATCTCATGAAACTTTTCCCGAATTCTTATCAAAGTTCATTGTTAATTTGATTATGTGCTAAAACAAATTATAATGTTAGTAAAAAAATTATAGTATTAAATAAATACTTAAAAATATGTACCAACTCATGGGGTCCTTGGATACGTTGAGCCAACAACGAGCCAAATCATACTCCTCACTTGATGGGCATGGTGTATGTATTTTTTTGCTCTCGGTTCTTCGACGTATTGTTTATGGTGTGATCGTTTTTGAGGTTGTGAGGTTTTCGCTTCGGTTGGGTGTGTCTCTGCTCTGGTTGGCTGTGTCTTGGGTATCATAATCGACGATGTTTTGTTGATAACCGAAAGAAGGCATTGCCATATTTGTTATCATGCCAAAAAGATTAGCATTGGTAATTTCATTATTATTGAAATTCTCCATTAGTGTGTTGGGTGGGAGTATCATGAATGAACGAGATTGGTTTTGACTATTTTGTTGTGCGGGTCAGTAAATTAGGTTTTATGGTTGTCCTCATGGAAACATTTTGATTACAACTGGAATCAAAATTTAATTTTGTTTGAACATAAATTAAAAATTATCTTTCAATTTTAATAAAAGAGTAACTATGATAAACACGTGTCAACATCATATTCCTCATCACCATTTTTTTCCACTTCTCTTTTTTATTAAATAATCATATTAACTACTAATAACATTACTTAATTCTTTTTTAGATTAAAATATATTTTTAATAAATTTAGAAAGATATTTTTTATTAATGTTATTTTTAAAGAAATAAATTTTTATAAATTAATAAAATTTTCTAAAACATCAAACTTTTTTGAAAATACAAAATATTTTAAAATTGATTTTGTATTAAAAATTAAAATTTTTGTAAATCAAAATAATTAAAATTGAGAGTTATAATAAGAAAGTTTTAAAAATGGCATTTTTATTATTACGTTTGTTTTGAAACAAAATTTTCATTCTATTTAAAATAAGTAAAAATTTTAATCGTATCTTACTTTAAAATATTAATTTATAATTAATATATTTTAATTTTATTTAATATTTTTTATTCAACCCGTAAAATACACGTGTTTACTAAAGTTAGTTAGCCAATATATATGCCTAAATCGATTGTGCTCAAATGAAACGATTATATGGTAATAAATGGAAATAAGGTTGGTAAACATCTTTATTATTAATAAATAAAAACAACTCAGAACACTTGTTACCATTTTAGGCCATCTAATAATTGGTTTTCTCGCTTCTCTCTCCTCTTAATTATAAATGCTATAATAGCTATTACTTAATTAATAACTATTCATAATTAAAATTTCAAATATGCTAATTTTAAATTTTCAAATATGTAATACATGGGTTTATTCAATCCGTATAATACACAATATTAAGACATAACTTTTACATTATTAACAATGTAACAGTAAATTTATTTCACACGCGTATTATGCGATATTGTAACCTAGTTTAATTATGAAGGATAATATTTTCAAGCTTACAAATGGTAATAAATTCACTTTATTGGTAATAAATTCACTTTATTCGTAAACAAATAATCATTTTACTTTATGTAACTAAAAAAAATATTAGTGTGATTAAATAGGTAACACATAAATAAATAATGAAAATCAAGGTCAAAATAAAAACCAACTTTGTGCTATATCTTTTCATACATGGGATCTAGTCATGATTTGAAGGGCTTTTTTTCAAAATTAATATCTAATATTTATTTTTATTGTATTAATTATTTTTAGTAAATCTGTTTTTTATACAGATTAAATAAAAAAATTAATAACTGAAAATTTATTAATTATAAAATGATATTTTACGATAAGATATGATTGAAAATTTTATTATCATATAAGAACGAAATTTTTGTTTCAAAATAAATGTATTAAAAAATTTTCATTTAAAAAAATTCTTATTATACTTTCTAATTTTAATTAGTTTTGATTATAAATATTTTACTATTTTAAAAACACCAACTTTAAAATATTTTTGTATTTTCAAAGAAGTTTGATATTTTAGAAAATTTTTGTATTTTATAAAACTTTATTTCTTTAGAAATAACATTAATAAAATGATCTTTTTATTAATTTATTAAAAACTATTTTAATCTAAAAAGGAGTTAAATAATATTATTAGTAATTAATATGATTATTTAACAAAAGATAGAAGCGGTAAAAATTTGATGAGTACGATTGTGGTGTTGTCACGTGCCACTTTTAGTTAAATTTTATTAAAGTAGTGAGAAAAAAAATAAAACCTTTATAAAAGGACCCTTTTCAAGGAAAAGTAGCAGCAAGACAATGCAAGCGAAAATGTCTCACGCCTCCCATGCTCTCATGGTATTGGAAGGGATCGAGGGAGGGTCTATACACTACTAGAAAATAAAGCTAATGCAACATTTTAAAAGCAACTTTTTCCCATAAGTTGCATTTGATTATAAAGCAACTTCGTTTATCATAAAGGTTGCATTAGAAGGTATTATGCAATTTTTTTTTAGAAGTTGCAAAATATTATTGAAATTGCAACCTTTTTATTTAAAGGTTGAAAATTTTATTGAAAACTGCAACTTTTATTTTAGAAGTTGCAAATTTTATTGAAATTTGCGACTTTTGTTAAAATGGTCGCATTGTTAAAACTTACGTGCAACTTTTTTTAAAAGGTTAAATGACACAAATATATTTTGTGACTATTACGTTAATGACAAATTTTGATAGAAGGGTTACGTTGTTGAAAATTAAAAGGGTATACTTACATGTATCAAAACGGGTCAAGCGACCTCATCGAAATTTCAAGTGATTGACCTCTATTATTTTATAAAAAGAGAATATGAACCCATAACTTTAAAAATGTATAAACCTTTTGATGCCAGAAAAAAAAATTACATGTTGTTTATTTTATATGTTTTATGTAAATTTGACAAAACTAACCGGATAAAGCACGATGCACGTTTAGTTACCCGCTAGTGACATTTTATTTTAACTAATGGCAAATCTTTCATATTTATACTCTTAAATTACACCAAACTAGCTTACAGTTTCTTAAATTACACCAAACAAACTTACACCATGTTTGGGTACTAAGCTACCATAAATTAAAACTAACTAAAATAAAGTATAGGGTAGAAAACAAATGAAAAGAAATAAAAAAAGTTATGCTCAAGGATTAGAAACTGCGTCAATTAAAAACTTGATTAAAGAGCTTTTAGTTGTTTAAGCTCAACCATATGAAGGAGAATCAATTTTGTTTACAATTTGTTTGATAATCTATTTACCAATAATAGAAGAAAATAAAAAGAGTCAAAGTCCATCGAGGTTTTAATAGGCTAACTAATTTACCCATTTAAAAACATTAAGACCAAGTTCATAACCCATTTACCCAACCCATTTAAAGCCTAAAATAAACCTAATCCATCCTTAGAGTAATAGAAAACTTGGGTTTGCAGAATAGAAAAGAAGCTGCTATCTCTTGAACGTGAATTGGGAATAGAACAGAGCTTGCGATCCTATGAACTTGGAAGTCAAATCCAATCAAACAAAAGGGCAGAAGTATCAAGAATCGAAGTAAGTTAATCATAAATCGTAGCAGTCAAGCCATCGGTAAAAGCTGGATAATACAGTGGCTAATATGCGAGTTTCTGGATGTGAGTTCAAATCTATCTTTTTCCTATGGGCATAGCCTTTTTTGTCTTAATCTATTAATATAGTGTTCATATCTCTTTGATATCTTGCCGAGATTTAATTATGTGCTTATCTTGTGCTAATTAAAACCTTGGAACAACAACAGTAGTGAATATGGATTATAAATTTAATTACTAATCACACACAGTATAGTATTTAATAATCACACATGAGTTATAGTTACTAATAAAACAAGGCTGTGTATGTGGAATGCATGGATGACTAATTACACCGACATTTGATAATCTGATGTACGTTAAGAAAAATGTCCATCAGCATTCAACACTACACTCACTTGACAATGATCTCAAAGTTATTCTTTTTACCATGTATGATAAGAGCAACAACCTGTCTAGGCTACTTTTTCTCAAGGTTTAGAGTTTGGACTAATTTGGATCAATAACATAGGAAACAAATGATTTTCATGCTATTGTGTTAACCATGTATGCTCATCAAGAGTCAACATTTCACTCGATATGCTTTTGGCTTCCTAACACATTTAACTTTTAGAGATCTTTGTTGTAAAAGTTGTCCTTTTTATTTCAGTGGTTTAATATTTAGTTATTATAGTTGTGTCATTTATAGCGATATCCTTTTAATAAACACTTACTTGTTAACCCAAAGAAATACCATGTTCATTAAGGCATTTTATGAAATAGTTGGGGTGCATTAGTGAATCAATGTTGCTCGATTCAACGAGAAGAACTATCAAGTTTCATGCCAAGTAACTGAATTCATCGCATCAAAACGAGTAGAACTAACATGTTCCATGCCATGTAACTAAATTCACTGAATTATGCAGCAAACTTAGTTTCTAGGTGTTGATACAATAAACACTATCTTGATGTCTACAGATTGTGAGAGGTATAATTTGACTTTTGGAGGTCAAAAATACTTTGAAATCAAAAGCAAAATTGAATTGCAAAGATAACTTAACCAGTCAGAGCACTCAAGCAGGATAGCAAAGATAGTTCTTGGTGTTGTATTTTTTTAACTTCTGTTTCTTGGTGTTCAATCTAACTTCATCTATATTATTGATCTAATTTTCTTCACTGTACTTTGCTATTGTTCTAGCCCAGTAGTCATTTTTCCTGCTGCAGTGCAAAAATGATTTTGACTTTTGTTTTTATTTGACATGTATTTACACCAGAATTTTGGCTGCAGACTCAAAGATTTGAGGAGAATTCTGAATGTACCTAGCAACTTGGATTAAAACTATCATTCTTCTTTTGTTCCTGCTGAAAGTTTCTACCATGTACTTTTTGGGGTTTTCTAATGGCTTCCCAGCACAGTGACATTTTGCATACAAATGGAATGAAGCTTTTGTAACTGCAACACAAATTACCACATAGAAGATTTAACCACTATTACAAAATCACATAGTAATGTTGGGCTTCTGATATGTTGACTTGCTGCATAAGAGGAATACAAAAAGATCAGAATTCAAATAAAAGATCAGTTAATCATGTTGCAGATAGATCGGAGTCAGGTAATAAAGATCATAATTCAAATAATACTAGCATTATCACGTTTTGTGCATTTGATCCAGTTACTGATTCGCTGTAATTTTAAGTTTTTTATAAAGTTAAATTTTATAAATACTAATCTTGTGCTAGAAGCTTAATTGTCCAAGCGATATATCTATGGGTCAAGGGATCAAAGTACTTTTTATCATGAAAGCTACTAACGGGTCAACGGGTCAAATTAATGCAATAGAATTGGCGGTTCATATGATGGGTCAAACGAGTCAGAGTACTTCTAATGCATGAAAACTACTCACGGGTCAGCGGATCGAAGTACTTTTCATGCATAATGAAAAAATTTTGACGGGTCATATAACGGGTCAACGGGTAAGAAAACTTTTAATGCATTAGAACTGCTAATGGGTCAATTGGTCAAGCTAATAAAATAATTGCCATTTTAAAGACTGGGTCAACAGGTCAAGGTACTTTTAATGCATGCAAACTACTAATGGGTTAACGGATCAAATTTATGCAATAAATTTAGTGGTTCATATAATGGGCCTATGGGCCAAGTGGCATGAAAACTGCTGATAGGTTAACAGGTCAAATTAATACAATAAAATTGACCTTTAATGACCCTAATTGATCATCTTTGGGCATAAGATAACAATTAATGACCTTGATTAACCCTAATTTACAAAAGTTAACTCTATTTTGACATCAACGATCATAATTAACTATCATTAACCGTAAAGAACCACTATTAGCCTTAGCTGACCATCAACAACTGTAACTAACCATCAGTGACCCTAGTTGACCGTAAATTACACTAATTGACTATCAATAACTATTAGTGGTTGTTACTGACCCAAATTGACCTTTAAAAACCGTAATTGAAGCTGCTGGCTTGCTGGTCATCTGCTATCTTTGATTCTTAGATCTTAAGTTGTTGCTGCTGGCCTGCTGTTGCGATTCTGCTTACGCTGGTCTGCTGCTGCGATTCTGGTAACTTTGCTTGCTGCTGTGATTCTACTTACTTTGGCCTGCTACTGTGATTTTGCTTACTTTGCCTGCTGTTGCGATTGTGCTTAGTTTGGTCTGCTGCTGCGATTCTGCTTACTTTGGCCTGCTACTGCGATTTTGCTTACTTTGCCTGTTGCTGCGATTCTGCTTACTTTGGTCTGCTGCTGCCATTCTGCTTACTTTGCCTGCTGCTGCGATTCTCCTTACTGTGGCTGTGATCGACCATCGCTAATTTGCTGCTTACATTTACTGGGATTTTCACTTTCAAGGTTAGCTTTTAATTTCTTTTGTTTATTTAATTTTTGTTTAGATTAGAAGTTTTAAACCTAGATGGCTTATGGCTAGATTTACACAATTACACTTCTTTCAATCTTTCATTGAGTTTAGTATCTAGATTTGTGTTTAGTTTTTGTTATTTTGTTTGATTGAGTTTACTATCTCGATTTAAACCATAGAACCTTGATTGTGCTTTTCTTAGTGATCGATCAATACTTTATAGTATTTCATTTGTAGTTAAACTTAAACCCTAAAACCTTGTTTGTGTTTTTCTTAGTGAAACCAATTGAAAATTAGATGAAGTTAAGTTGTTGGTTAATTTGTATGTTAATTTGTGTATTTCACTATATTAGTAATTTAGTTCTATCACAATTCATAATATGTGTGAAGCATTGAACATTTTACGAACATGGACTGCTTTATTGTGAAAAGAAAACCAGGCGATTGTTGCTTCTTCATCTAGTAATAATATTCCTGCAAGAATTGATTTAGATAGTCTTTCATGGGATTTTTCTAAACGAAAGCCAATCTAATCATATCACCCTAATAAAAAAGATGAAGTTAGAAGAACATACTTGCTTAGAGGTCCATGTCAAGCTATTGGGTTCCACGTACAACAAGATTTAGTGGAAAATCTAGACGATTTTGTCCCGATTGGTTTAAACAATATGAAAACTAGCTAGAATATAGTGTGAAAACGGATAGAGCATATTGTTTGTTTTGTTATTTGTGCAAGGAAATTGGTCAAAAAGTGTAATGGAATGGTTTCAAAAAAGGAATAAGCGTAGAGAACAACCATAAAATGTAAGTTTTATTTGATATTATATTTTTGTTAACATGTTCAATGCAATTTAATTACATTCCGAACCGACCGACCCGACCTGACCCGACTCGACAACCCAAAAAATTTTATATTATTTTGTTACAAAACAAATCACTGAAAAACAGTGACCCCATTGGGAAAAAATTCTGGTTCCACCACTGGAAGTAGAGGTCGCGAGTTCGATTCTTGCAGACTATAAATCTGCAGCCATTTTTTTTACTTTCTAATTAGTAAAATTAGGTTTCTTTGGTGTTCTAAAAATGAGAATTTTTCACAATCCGGTGGTTTTTGTAAGTGTGGGGTAAACAGTTAAATGAGGTTTTAGTGGGGTTATCCCTAATACAAAGAACACATAGAGCCCTTGTGGTATAACTTTCATAGTCATCAAAATTTGTTTCGGGTTCATCTAATTGATCTAATATATAATTTTCACTGTTAGATTGTTTCTATCATATGTGTTAATCTCCTATTAATAGTGTTTTGTTGTATATAGGTATAATGTGAATGTTTGATATTTATAGACTATAGTAATGATTTTGAATGGAACACCGGTGTTTAAACCTTACTGTTGCTATAAACTTTAGGATACTAGTGACATGGAGAATGCTAGAAACTGGATGTTTTTACCTAGACGGTTACCTGAGTTTGAAGCCGGAGTTGTAGAATTCCTTAATGCTTTATTTTCTAAGGCGGCAAAAGGATCTCAAATATGTTGTCCTTGCAAACGTTGTATGAATTGTTATTGGCATCGAAGAGATGAAGTATTCGATCATTTAAAAGGATACGGATTTATAGAAGACTACTATATATGGGTTTTTCACGGAGAAACCTCCTCACAAACAAGATTGAATATCGACATAGATGATATTGAAGATGATATGCATGATGATTTTGATGAATTATTGCATGATAGATTTAGAGAAACTATAGATGAAACAAATACAATACAAGCAGGTTTAAATGAAAACGTCAAAAAGTTCTATGAGCTGGTAGAAGATGGAAAGGAAGAGTTGTTCCCTGGGTGTAAAAGTTTTTCAAAGCTATCTTTTATTGTCAGACTTCTTCACTACAAGACCCTTCATGGGATTAGTAATGTAGCATTTGATGATCTTCTACGAATTCTACAAGAAATGATTCCAGATGCCAAACTTCCAGCAAGTTTTACTCAAGCTACAAAAATCATAAGAGATTTAGGGCTTAATTATAAGAAGATTCATGCTTGTCCAAATGATTGTATGCTTTATTGGAAAGAGTATGAACATAATGAAGCGTGCCACATTTGCCACACCTTTAGGTGGAAACAAGTGAACGAGAAGCAACAGAACAAACATATAGGAGGTCTAAAATGTTTATTTTACCTTTTTCTACTAAAATAATATGAGTGACACATGACAAGATACTGTTATATCAAATTTATACCCACCATTAGATTTGAGTTAATGGGTTATCGCAATAAATGTGAGTTAACAACCGTACCTTTCTTTATATATTGTATGTATATATTAAGGGACATTCATATAAAAAGATTAGTTTTCCTAAAGGCTAAGAAGGAATTAGAGAATAACAAGTAGAATAATAGAAAAATTAAGAAAAAAGTAATTTTGTCTATTGTAAAATTAGGTTCCCCATCCTTGTCTTTCTTAAAATTCAGCACCTTTATACGAGCACCACCACAATCGCTACAACCCAACCTGACTCTAGATGTTTTTTTTCTTACATAGCCCTGCTTGAACACACTTGAAAACGACCACAAAATCGTTGTCCTTTGTCTCGTCAAAGTCGTTTTCTTTAATTTGAGTTTCATGTTGGAGTCACGAAATCAAGCTATACGCTATCTTTTTTTATTCGATTTGCTCGCTTTTGCTATAGATGTGAAATAATTTTATACTTGAAAAGGTAATTTTTTATGGTGATTTAATTTGATATTTTCGTGAATGATTTTATGTTTATTAAACTTTGTGATGGTTTGTTTACTAAAGGAAGATATTTTCTAGACTTGGGTGTCTTAGAGAATTTGAGTTTTTTTGTTTTAGTTATAATAAAATTACGGATGGAAGGAGTGGAATTTAGTTCTTTTGGAGTCGTTAGAAAACTTGCTATCATGCCATTATTAATTCAATCGAAGTGATAATTCATTTGTATTAATTAAGTTGATTCATCATATTAACATTTTATATTCTTTTGATTTGTTTTGTAATCTTATTTTTGTCTTTTGGAAATGATAACATTTGTTATTTAAGTCGCATTGTAAGAAACATTATTATGTTAGATGTGACATGCATAAATCAGCAACTAATTTATCATGTAATGATTTCATTATTATTTATTATGTGCTAATTTGTTATTTGTGTTGCTTTTGTTGTTTCGTTATTTTATACATTATTATTTTATTATGTATGTGTTGTTTTTTTCACTTCATTAAATGACATCGAAAAAAAGCACATAATGTGTTGGTTTATGTGAAAGAAGCATATAATGTTCTGCTTTATAGGAAGGCAGCATAAAACGTGCTTGTTGGTATTTTTGTGTTGTTTTACATGAAATCAACAGAACTTATTGTTTTACGTGATAACATCACATGAAAAAAAGCACATAACATTGTGTTTTATATAAGAACAACACAATACATGTTATTTTACTATAATCCAACTAATGTGAAAGTATATTAGGATTACTCAAATGGATTATCAGGTTACACTATTATTATGTTAGACATGAGATGTACGAAACAACATATTACATCATGTAATGATTTTATCATTATATTCTTTTGATTTTGGTTTTTATTATGTGCTAGTTTGTTTTTTTATGTTACTGCTGTTGTTTACTATGAGTTTGTTTGTTGTTTTATAATATATTATTTGTGCTGTTTTTATTGTTTTACTATGATTTTGTTGTTTTACTATATGCCAATAAATCACATAAAAAACTTATTTTGTGTTATTTTACTTGAAATATGCGGTTTACCCTAAATCAGTTTAAATCATCTTGTTTTATGTTAAATAACTACAATACATAATGTTTTGTGTGAAAGCAATGGATAACATGTTTTACATGAAAGCAGTACGAAACGTACTTTTTTGCATGAAAGCAGTTCATAATGTTCTCTTCTACATGAAAACAACACACAACTTGTTGTTTTACTTGAAACATTTCAGAGCGTGTTATTTTCATGCTAACAAAACATGAAAACATCATAGAATGAGTTGTTTTATGGTAAACTACAAAGAACATATTGTTTTATTATAAAACAACACATAATGTGGTGTTTACCTTGTTATTTTACTGAAAACAACGTATAAATGTATGTTGTTTTATATGATATTTTATCCTAAACCATACAAAACATGCTATCTTATCATAAAACAACACATAAAATAAAAAAAAAAAACATAGAAAGTGTTTTCTTATCGTGGAACAACACTGAATGCACTGTTTTATTGTAAAATAACCCAGTTTGAAATTATTTTTAGGTTATATTTTAATATAAGATAACATAATAATATTGTTTTATCCTAAAACATCACAGAATATGATGTCTTACCATATCCCAACACATAAGTGTTCTCTTTCTTTAAAACAATACAGTATAACGTCATAATTAAATAAAAGTCTTATTTCTTGTTTAGAAAAATATTATAATACTATAATCAAATTATAGAGAAAAACACTTGATTTTATGGTCGATTTATTTTAAAAAATAATATCCTATAAAAATTACGAGCGTTTAAATAAAGTGGAGGAATGTATAAAAAGTCAATAAAATTGACTTTCCCAATAATAACCTTTGAACCACGTTTTGTGTTAGAACTAATTTTGAGTGATTTAGAACTAGTTTTAAATGACTTGCGTAATATTTAAGCACCTTGCGTATATATTGTTATAACTTGTATAATAAATGATGTAAATAGCATAATTTCATAAAATAATTACGTAAACAATATTCTTGTGTATATATACACATATGATAAATAATGATGTACCAGTATTCAAGACTTAAAAAACATAAAGAGAATACAGAGATAAGACAATGGTTTAAGTGAAGATGATGCCACTAGAAGATGTGTGACTTTCATCTTTTTAATTAGCGGCATATGACTTTGAGAGTTGACAAGCCCAAAATAAAGAAACCCCAAATAGAGCCCATGTGAATCATTAGTCCAACTGCATTATCCTTTCACTAGCAACTTGTACACCAACATTGACCAGCAATCTAGTGACTTTTGACCACCAACCATAGTTTGTTCCAGTTATACCTTCTACACAAACAAAAATAACAAATATAAGATCATAATTAGGAAAAAGATCGGTTTAAGAATTGAATTGTAATCCTATTATTTTCAACAAACACATCATAATGTAAGTTAGTATTGTTTAATTAACTTATTATTGTTCTTTATTATCTCAAAAGTAGACCATATTATAATACATACAAATTTGGATTACACTAGAGATCGGTGATTATTTTCATAAATCTTCAAAATGATTTATATTGTAATTCATGTGAATTTTCATCATATTTTGATTTATATATATATATATATATATATATATATATATATATAGAGAGAGAGAGAGAGAGAGAGAGAGGAGAGATCCTAAAAAAACCACAAAGTTATAAGAAAACTAGAGAAAACCAATTAAAACGGTCACATAATATATAAATTTTTTTATCACTACCCACTATATATATTTGTGAGTATATATAAATAAGGTTATGAATCAAATGAAAACCGTAGCATGGTTTTCCATATGCGTCAAACATAGGTTACGTATACGTAACCAATTTTCATTCAATATATTGTTATGTATACGTAAGAGTCTTCATTCTCGCATGTATGGTCAACACATATGTAGCAAATACTTAAATAACATTTTTACAATTAAAATAACAAAAAAGTTATGAATTATGTTATTTGTTTCCGTGGTTTTCTTTGGTTGTCACATAACTATTGGTTTCTCAGGAACCTTCCCCTATATATATATATATATATTTTGTATCCAGTTATGTTCGCAAGCTTCTTCTGTATTCATGTATGTATATGCTACTTTTACTGTTGGATTTTCATCTTCACTGTATATGCTATATACTGACTCATTATCAGAATCATCGTCTGTTTTTATAGTTTCTATTTCGTAGTCTTGTAATTGTTCTATTAGATTGGCTCTTTCTATATTCTTACTTCTATTTGTGCATTTGTTAGCTAAATGTGTTGTTTCTTCGCAGATAAAACATCTACATTTTCTTGACTGTGGTTTTTTAACATACCTATTTGTATTGTTTTTTCTGTAATTTTTGTTGTATGTCATACTTTTTCTTATCTTTTTTCTTTTATTATATATTCCATAAGCTTGTGGTGTATAGATTGCTGTTTTACAGAATGCATACGCATTTCTTTTTAATTGTTCTTGTAATTAAAAATCGTGAAAACTACCACTACCCAATCACATAATTTATAATTGATTTAATTTTCTAATTGTTTAAAGTATATTTGAGTAAACTTCAACCTTATTTTTCAACTTCATTATATATTTTTTCATATAAACTCAAAGGAACGTCGATGATGACGAAACGATACATATACGTAACTCTTAGTTGTACACATGTTAATACGTACTTACATATATATAACCCATACATATATGTAACTGTTAGTTGTACACTTTGTAACGTACTTACATATATGTAACCCTGGTTTTCATTTATAATATGGTTTCAAAGGATCCCTCCCCTATATATATATATATATATATATATATATATATATATATATATATCTATATCATTCAATGCAATTATGAACTATATATTATTAACAAATCAATTTTTATGATTTTGATTTCGTAAGATTTAATGGGAGATTGTAAAATGGCGACCAAAATGAGTCTTGCAAGCAAATTAAACATCATTAATCAAGACGAGCCATAGTGGATAGATTGCAATGAATAATTGAATGTACTATGCGTCAGTTGCAAAGGTATGCTCGATGTATAGGGAAAATTATCAAAATAAACATTTGATCAAATTAAATTATCAATATTACCATTGAAAAATAAATTTACAAAAAGAAAGAACCAATAAAAACAAGCCACGTGTCCATTCCTCGTCACGTGGGCGAGGAAAATCTATAATCCCTCACTGTAAAGTTGACTGGGCGAGAAATTTACATAATCCCTCGCTGACGTGGAGGAATTTCAGTGGTTCCTCGCTGACATGTCCCATCCGTCGCTGACTGGGCGAGGAATCAGTGGTTTTCCTCGCCCATAATTACCAAAATGCCACTCCTTGCTTAGAATTTTTATTTTTTTTGAATACAAAGTTTTAAAAAAAGAATTTATGAAAAATTAAAAAATCATTAGTTTTATTAAATCTTTTTTCATTTATTGTTTTTTAAACACTTAAAATTGTTATTTAATGTGGTTTTCTCTTATATAATGCAAGCTTTCCTCTTAAGAAACTTATCAAATTTTAGTTTTTTTACTTTATTCATTTTACTAGTTTAGAAATACGTTTTTAACACGGGTTGAATAAAAATATTAAATTTATAGTTAATATTTAATATTTAAAAATTTTAATATAATTTTTTAGATAAGATATGATTCGGATTACGTATACTCAACTATTTTAATTAATAACAATATTTTTTAAACTTTCATCTTTAAAATAAAGTTAAAAAAAACTTTTGTTTAAATAAATGCAGTTTTTTAAGTTTTTTTAAAGATGAAAGTTTAAAAAATATAAGGGAAAACCATATTAAATAACAAATTTAAGTGTTTAAAAAACAATTAAATGAAAAAAAAATTAATAAAACTAATGATTTTTTAATTTTTCATAAATACTTTTTTAAAAATTTTGTATTTTAAAAAAAATAAAAACTTTAAGCGAGGAGTGGCATTTTGGTAATTATGGGCGAGGAAAACCACTGATTCCTCGCCCAGTCAGCGAAGGATGGGATATGTCAGCGAGGAACCACTGAAATTCCGCTACGTCAGCGAGGGATTATGTAAATCCCTCGCCCAGTCAACTTTTCAGCGAGGGATTATGGATTTTCCTCGCCCACGTGGCGAGGAATGGACATGTGGCTCGTTTTTATTGGTTGTTTCTTTTAGTAAATTTATTTTTCAATGGTTATATTGTTAATTTAATTTGGTCAAATGTTTATTTTGGTAATTTTCCTCCATGTATATCTATTTAAACATCACAATCATTTCAGCATGAGGATGGAGTTTTTTTTATGTAAATCTCTTTTGGAGGTCTTTCGGCACACATGGTGCAATCGTAAGTTATATTAGTATTTCCAATGGGGTATGCCTTAACAATGGCGGAACCAGTAATTATTTTCTAATGAATCACTTTTTTTTGCGATTAAATTCCGATGGGGTATGCCCTATTGTTGTTTTCGCATTCATAATCATGTTTATCTTGCTCTTAGTCCTTGATTCTAGCACATTGCTAGCATTCCTGGTGTAGTTATATGTTGATGGTCTTAGTGGAATGAAAATTTTGTGATCGTCGTTTAAAAGAAAATCTATTTATACCTAATTTGTAATTAAAGCCCTATTCAATCCATTAAAATATCGAGTTATTCTAAAATGAAACTTCGATAATTTCTTGCATAGGAAATTGATAAATCATGTGTGGTATTAATTCGATTAATACGTAGTTTTATTTTTTTTCATTTAACCCCGCTTGACCTTTCTATATTTCTTAAATTAAAGGAATCCTTTTAGTAACCCGTGTGTTATACGGCTTAAATAAATAAAATATAAAATAAAATAAAAACTTTTTAATTAAAAACGATATTCTAAGATAATATATAATTGATATTACGCATTAGTAAGAATACTAGTGGAAATGCCCGCGCGTTGTGGCGGTAGGTCATTGCGCGATTTTTGGGGAATTCGATTTTAGTCAGTATCGGCTCGGTGCGTTATGATGTAAATTAAAAAATCAAAATATAATTATTGAAAAATTTGAATTAAAGAAAACAATTACGTAGATTACAAAAGTCTTTAATACAACTATATTATCCCAACAAGATTAGTGAAAGCATGGGTGGTATTTGTGGTCGGAAATCACTTATTACCTAGATTTTAATTGATAATGTTTATTAAATACATGAGAGAGACAAGGGCAAAAATGCTAAGGTATATAAAATTTAATTGATAAATTTACCATATTGCCCCTAAAGTGTCTTAAAATTTTAATCAATTTTCTATTCTACACCTTTTAAATGACTTGCACTCCTTTGTACATGTGGATTTAAAACTTGTATATTTGACAAAATTGAATCTCTATCCAGAGAGATTTATTATAAAGTAGTATATATATAAGTATTTAAATAAAATAATACTTAATTTAAATAGTTATTTAGTTAAAAAATATGATTAGTAATTATAAATTTAAATATCAATTTATATTATTATAAATAAAATAAAACTTTAGTTTTAAAAATATGATTAGTAATTATAAATTTAAATGTCAATTTATATTATTATAAATAAAATAAAACTTAATGAAGTAAATTAAATAATATCATATTATTAAATAATGTATTAATAATATGTATTAAATAATATAATAATTAGAAGAAGTTAATTAAATGAGGGCAAAAGTAAAATTATTGAATAAAGCACTTGTACTCTATACTTAACATATTATAGGTCTCTTACACTTTAAATAAAATTACCATCTTATCCTTCTAATATGTATTATATAGTAGTATAGATAAGTAACAAACAATGATATTAACTTTTTAAACTGTTTTGTTAATATATATATATATATATATATATATATATATATATATATATATATATTTTGTTTCGAAACAAACCGTTTAAAAAAATTCTTTATTATAACTCCCAGTTATAATTATATTTTATTTATAAATATTTTACTTTTTAAAACATCAATTTTAAAATATTTTGATGTTTTAAATTTTTTTTATTTTATAAAAATTTAATAAAAAGAACTTTTTTTATTTATTAAAGAGTATATTTAATCTATAAAAAAATTAAATATTATTATCAGTAATTATAAGAATTATTAAATAAAAAAAAAGAAACGAGAAAATATTGATAAGAAGAATATGATGCTTTCATATATTCCTCTCATTTACTTTTTTATTAAAATAGAGATATTATTATTATTCAAACCGAAGAATTTTGATTATCATTATTCAAATCAAGGACTTTGATTATTGATTATCATGGGCAACTAGATATGAAATTTACTTACTATTTGTAATTATTATCTCTTGATTATTAGTTTGGTTTAGTATAAGCTAATATTTAGTGTTAAATCAAACCAAAAATTACTTTTGCTAATCATTTAAACTAAACTATATTTAATATTATTCATTATCATATTCTATAATCAAAAGTGTGATAATTGATTGGTTTTCTAATTCTTGATCTTTAAATAATTTATATGCATTATTCTTATTATAATTACTTTTATGAACTTATGATATAATCATTCATAAATTATCAACTTCAAAGCATACAAAATCGTATTAAAAGAATGATGTCTAATGGTCTTATTGCAAAATTATCACTATTGCAATGTTATTACTAATGATATATAACTTGTTTCATGTAATGATATGTTGTGATAATGAAATTCACATGATTTAAGTTTATGGGATATGTGTTGGTTTCTGCCCCATTTCACAAACAAGAAAAATAGAATTTTTACTGTTTAACTTTTGCTCAATTCATTCATTAATAAACTTAGAATATATATTGATACATTTAACGTAAATGGCTCCTATTTACTTGCAACTACCCCACAACTTGACTCCCGCTACTAATAAACATCTAAACCACTACTTTGACTCAATCAAAACATGTGACTAAATTACTAATGATCCTTGACCCGTGACCCGTAACTTGACTCGTGACCCGTAACTTGACCCGACTTGACCCATAAAGATTAACCCAACATTCACCCCCTTAATCTTGATTCGGTTCTCGGTTACCTTGCTTCTTTCTTGCTTGCATTCGTTCTTGCTTTGCTTGCTATAATTCATGCTAAACTTGTTATCTTCTTGCTTGATTCGATTCTTTCTAGCTTGCTTACTTCGATTCATCTTTCTTGCTAACTTGCTTATTTTCTTGCTATCCGAAACACAAAGATTCGGTCTTGCTACTTGCTATCTTTCTTGCTTTCGATCTAATCAACCGGCCTGCTATTCTTCTTTCTCGAAATATTGATTCACTTGCTTGGTTACCTGCTTTCTTTCTCTCGATATTAAATCCAGTAGGTTCTGCATGCTTCATTTCTTTTACTTTATTTTTTTGTTAATATTGCAGGTGCTTTCTTGCTTGATATTATTCCCTTGTTGCTTCCTTCCTTCCTTCTTCGATCAATTAGACCAACGGCGGTCTCCACCGTTCTAATCAACACTTGCTTCTGTTCTCTTTCCGCAGATTATTGGCTTCTGATCAACCATTGCTTCTTCATACATTTCTGCCAATAGCAACAAGGCTACTGCATTTTTCCAATCCCTCGCGGCTTGCTTCCAGCGACAACCAAGGTTGTCACCTTGCTTCTTCAATTTCTTTCAAACCAGCCCTTTTTCTAACATTGCGCTCTGATACCAAATGTTGGTTTCAGCCCCGATTTCTTTAATTAATAAACTTAGAATATATATATAGATACATTTAACTTAAATGGCTCCTATTTACTTGCAACTACCCCACAACTTGACTCCCACTACTAATAACCATCTAAACCACTACTTTGAATCAATCAAAACATGTGACTAAATTACTAATGATCCTTGACCCGTGACCCGTAACTTGACCCGACTTGACCCATCAAGATTAACCCAACAATATGCTTACTGTATGTCATAGATTGCTTATATATAGCTCGTTGAAAAATTAAAATAAAAGACTAAGTTGTATTATACTATCACTTTCATGAAAGATCATAAACATGTTTAGATTATAGTAAAGAGCTATTTTTTAATTTAGAATAATATGACACCTTTGACCAGTAGATAAAATTTCTAAATCATGATTCCCAAAGCATAATATTCTTAAATGTCATTATTATTTAGGGAAGATCATAAGATTTTAATCTGATAAATCTTACATAGCTGCCGTTCAAAAAAAAAAAAAAAATCTTAAATAGCTTGTTCATATAGATAAAGCTATCTTCATTTGACACACATCAAAGAGTGCTGAGGGTTTGAAGTGACTTCATATCCATATGTTCAAAATAATATTGAAAAACCATAAAAAAGAGTCTTTAGTTCTACTTTATTTACGAAAATGCATTTGATTATATGACAATCGCTGTAAAGATTGTGATTACAGAGGTAACTGATAACAACGAGCTCTATAACAATTGGTTTGGGAGCAGCAATCCAATTACTTTCTAAAATGGATGATGAGTTCGAGTCTCATATGATGCAACATGCTTCAAGTGGGTTAAGAGTATTACCATAGTGATTCTTTGCATGGTGGGTTTCGTCCGGAATGATCGGCGAGCCGGGTCACCAGCGCTGTCTGTGTACGTAGGCGTGAGTGGTCTTTCACCAATGTGTTCTTAAGCGTGACCTAATTTATCGCTGCTAAAATAAGTGCAATCCGAGTTCTTTTAAGCCGATTCTCCATGGTTCCCTAGTTTTTTAAGATTCCGTTTGAACTTTTGTCTACACACATGTAAGAAAATATGAAACAACCTTTTATCTTTTATTGTGAAACTAATATAATTAAAAAGATAGAGACTCTCAATTAAAGATGAATAAGCTCATTTTTAGCAAATAGAACCAGCCTACCTACTCAGACCGAACCAACTAAAACAGCGCATCGTACATGTGGGTAGGCTCACAGTTCTTTAATTTCACATTTCGTGGTTTCAAGCCCATAAAAATTAACAGGACCGAGTATAACAGTCTACACAAAAAATGCTATTCAGTTTCGTTCAAAATAAAAAAACATATTTTTAAGGTGGATTAGTTACGTTCTTGTCAGCCTGTTACGATAAGCATACTACGACAATCTTCATCAATCATCATCATCGCCCATCTTCATCATTGTGGCCCATCATCATCATCACCGCAAACATCACCAATTCATCGCTGTCTAAAACCACCATCATTGTACACATCTTGATCGTCCAACTTCATTATCCAAAACTATGGTTCAATTTTGTTGTGTTTAATGAATATTGCAATCTTATCATTAGGTTTTGCAAAAACAAAGTGATCGAATCAAAGTTGTGTTTATACTTTTTCCCAATATCATCCACATTCAGCTCGTGTAGTGATCTATTAACAACGGTTAATCAAGGTTTGACTGTTTTTTTGTATATATGTGTGTGATTTATACATATAAGAGTGTGTTTATACATAAACGCGTTTGTGATTAACATACTTATATGTGCTTTATACATTTGTGTTTTAAGGCAGAAACCCATTATGAATTGCTTTATATACCTCTGAATTGTGTGCATGTTTTATACATATACCATATATATGTGTGTTTATACATGTGCATGTTGTATAGTTTATTGCCTTATACAATGGTCAGCTTGTATAGTTGTATGTGAATGTTTTACATATGTGTATGAAATGCATATATAAGAGAAAAAGTAAATTCTAAAACTGCAATCCAACCACCAATAAGGTTCGCCGGGTCAACCACTCAGCAACACAACTAACCCGCCCAAACGAAGAGTATACCTGCTAGATAACATTCTAGATTTAGGCAGAACTAGTTCAAAAATATAGAGTATACCTGCTTATATAACATAAGAATTGTAAAGCTCAAAAATAAACACTAATAAACTCGAGCTCGGCTCTTTGTATGCATTACTACATTTGATTCACCCGCATGTCCTTTAGATCCTCTGAGGAGTCGAAATAGGAGGCCGCTTCATCACATCTACTTTGATTACTGAGGAATCCGACTCAAGTTTTTGCCATTCATAATCATGTTTCAACTCAACACATACTAATGCAGTAGAGATGTAAAAGAATAAAAGATGCCCATCTGGCGTTTGACTTAACTCCCACTTAGCACCAGGTCCAGGGAGGGGCCTGGATCGCTTCACGATCTGATGTACGTAAGTAACATAACCTTACCCTACACTAAAGTGCTTGAACTCGTGACCTCAAGGTCACAAAGTAGGAACCTTATCACCTGCTCAAGGTCACTAATGCAGCAGGTTTCATAGCAAATAGGTTGAAGAAATAAAAGAATTTGAAATAAAGAGTGTAAGATCACTTAAACTACGCGATAGTCGCCACAATCCGGATCATGCTGACCCAAATTGCAAAGCTTTCTTAACTAGAAACAATCCTGAAATGCAAACAAAATGAGGCCTATAATATATGTATGCCATAGAAATAAGCACCACTGACCACTAAAGCAACAGTCAGACATTACAATCACCTGTGTACCCTTACAAACCTTAATGCTCAAAACAGAATCAAATGCAAGTAGAGGTGATGAACATCTATAAACATGAACAAATGGAGTCTGTATAGCATCAAAGTATATGATATTATTAAACTATAAAAGAAACATATCTATATACCATTCTCATCATCTAAAGACCAGTTTACTTTATAATCATACCAATTTAAACATCACCTTAATCGTCGTCTCCTAACATCTAAAGAAGATTCAACTTCTGAACTCAAAGCCCTTACAACACTCCTCCTAGAGCTAGACACATCCAGATCAATCTCAACAGAACCATCTGCTGCCAAAGTACCCAAGTGCAAAACAGCAGTGCCAATAGATCGTTGCGCCTCCGGTTCAATATCAACACTAGTACCAGCAACTGAAATAACTGTACTTGCCTCTGCAGCCTCTAAATCACTCAAATAGATTTCATTTGTTGCGCCTAAACGGTTATCACTACGCAGAATAGGGCTTTGTTCAACCATAGCAACACCAGTTCCAATTCTTCTGAGTGCATCAGACAATGAACTATGAGCAATCAACCTATCAGAAATCTGATGACTAACACTCTCTATTCTGTGTGCCTGTGGTCTTGGAGGGATTCTCAACCTGGAATTCGATTCCGACGCCTGTGAATTCTTTACATTCCCATTCCCATAAACCGGTGTAACATTGGAATCAACCACTTCTCCCTTACAAACAGGGCATTCTTTTGAGATTGAATCTACATATGGAACCTGATAAAAGCAACCCCAACAAAACAAGTGACCACAGCATGTCAAAATCGGATCTTTAGCCATACCCAAGCATATATTACAATCAAACAAATTCTCATCAACGGTGTTGTTAGCATCAACATCCATCCCCAATGCTTTCGTCAAATGGCTTAAATCCCTTTTGTGATTCCTCAATCTCTCACCATTCACACCATTGTTCCCTTGATTCTCGTTCTTCAGGCCTTCAATTGGCTCGATTATTGACATGAAAGTTAACGTCTGATTGTTGATAACCCTTCTTCTCCGTTGGGGTTGTGTCGAATTAGCGCTGACTGCCTGAATCATCCTAATCCGATCTTCAATTGAGCGTAGTGGGGTTTCTTGTTCGCCGGAGAAAGACCCAAACACCGGCGGAAAAGTCGCCGGCGGTGACGGTGGCGATCGATCACCGAAAGGGTTCCGATTCAAATCAAGATTTGTGAGCAAATTATCATCCATCATGCAAATCAACCATGAAAATCTTTATCTTGGAAGATATTTCAACGTAAATTCACAATATTTGGAAGAACACATAACATGTGTGCAAGAAATTGTAAAAAATTAAACAGAAAACCCTACCGATTGAGATCATGGAAACTCCAATTTGGCCATTTGGGTGGCCCCCAAAACTTTGTGTTTGCTTCCAAAACCTTAAAAATGCATTAAACGTACATAAATATATATTTTGATAAAAGAATATATTCACGGAAGTTGTAAAAGTGAATCTTTAAATGTATTTATTTTAGTTTATATAAACTTTTGTTGAAAAATTCTAAGATTGGAAAAATAGTTCTAGCTCTAACAAATTAAACAATGATTTGGGAAGCATAACCTAAGGGTTGATGAAAGTTAAGAAATGTTACCAACACAAGAAGAAAAGCTTTCAACACAAGAACGTTGTCATGGTAAGTGATGCTACCAAAGAAATGGAAGACGCGTTCAGAAGTATAAGTACCATACTCAAAAGAAAAAGGTATAAGAATGCTCTCGTGTAAGTGGCAAGGGTGTTAATCATATCGGGTTTCTCTCTACAATAAGTATAAATTGTTCTTCATTAAAGACTTGATAAACTTGAAATACCATGATGGAACTCCTGTTACTGGTTATTTAAATGCTTTTAAAAAAATTTTAATCAGCTTGTTGGAATTTGTATTATATTTGAAGATGAGATATAAGGTTTATGATTACTTGGTACTTTACAAGATTCTTTGAAGACTTTTAGGAAGACTTTTAGGACATCTTTGTCCAACCCTGCATCAAATGGTATTATCATTACGAAGTTGGCTAAAGACAATATTCTAAATGAAGAGATGATAAGATTCACAAGGTTCCTTTTCATATTCAGATGTCTTAGTCACCAAAAACAGGAGAGAAGTCAAAGTAGAGGTTCGAGTAACATAATAAAGTATCATAACAAGTATAGAGGAAAGTTTGTTGATCTAGAATATTATCATTTTGGTAGAAAAAGACACACAATATGGTTCTTAAAACAATTGAAAGAGGAGAACAAGAACGTGAATTACAACAATCAAAAGAACAACCACAAAAAGATGATGGTGGTAATGATACTTCTAAAGTTAACGCTGCCACCAAAAAGTTCTTTATTTGTTATAATTATAATATAGTAAACATTGCACATAATGATTTGAGTTGGTTGTAATAGTGGTGCTATATATGTGATATCACAAAGGGATCATTATTCATCTTATACGGCTGATGGTTTTTGAAATGTTAAGATGGGTAATAATGGGCTATCAAAGATCATTGGTTTTGAAGATGTTTTTTTTTTAAGTTTTAGACTAGTATAGAGTTGGTTTAACATATTATAAACATGCCCTAGATATTAGAGTTAATTCGATCTCCACATGTTTACTTAATGAGGATAGTTACCACACAAGCTTTGGGGATGGAATATGAAAACGCACTCATGGTTCTTTGATCATGGCAAGAGGTAAAAGCAACTCAAAGTTATATATGGGGCATCTGAAGATCTCTAAAGATTTTATTAACTCATTAGAAAATAATGATATGACTGATTTGTGGCATAAGATACTTGGTCACATGAGTGAAAAGACGATGCTTTTTCTATTAAAGAAAAGTATCTTGCTAGGCAGCATAATGTTCAATTGAAGAAGTGATTTTATTGTTTGGAAGGTAACTGAGGCATGGTTTTTTTTAAGAGCCATTCTCTTGTTAGAAAAAAACATATACTTGATATGGTGCACTAAAATGTGTGTGGTTTAATAAGACTAGGTCACTAGGGGGATGCTTGTGCTTTGTCATATTCATCGATGATCATTCGAGAAAAGTATGGGTCAATACTTTGAAATATTTAGATCATGTATTAGAGGTGCTTAAGAAGTTTCAGGTCTTAGTTGAGAGACAATCTGGGAAGAAACTCAATCAATGCATACAAACTAATAACAAAGTGAATACATTAGTCCTTTTGTTGCTTCTTGTAGAGAGAAAGGTAATTGACATTAAAGACACTACTCCAAAGACACCAAAACTGAATGTTTAGCGGAATGGATTAATAGAACATTGATTGATAAGGTTAGATGTTTACTCTTAAATGTAGGGTTGCCTACTTCTTTTAAGGGTGAAACTTTAAATTAAAGATGTTTTACAACAAAAGGGGCATCCTTCTGACACAAGACGATGGCATTTACTTTTTAGTTTAGAATTATTTTAGGGTAAATTACACTTTTCGTTCTTTACGTTTATTAAAGCTTGCACTTTTCGTCCTTTCATCTAGCGAACGTTAATTTTGTCCATTAAATCAGGTTATGTACCTTGCATGTGATGGTAAATTGATACTTTTGCCCTTATTAACTAAATTATTAAACCCATCCCTCCCACCTGCCTCGGCCTCAACTCTCTCTCTCTCTCTCTCTCTCTCTCTATGTATCTACAAAAGCATTTAAAATTAAACCTAAAATGAAAAACCACCATCATCATCATCATCTCATCATCCAGTCCATTACCACTATCATCATCCATCCCCATTAAAGGTAAAGAGAAAAAAGTCATAGATTTTAGCAAATCGCTTAAATGTGTATGTTGAAGATCTTCTACATCTTCAAAAGGGGTAGAAATGGTGGTGTGAATGGATGATGATGGTTGGAGATGTAATAGGGGTAGAGGTGGTGGTGTTGTTCACTGGAGATGAAAGAGGGGTGGAAGTGGTGGTGATGTTCGCAGGAGTTGAAAAAGAGGTAGAGGCGATGGTGTTGTTCATTGGAGAGTGGTGGTGTTCGCAGGAGATGAAAGAGGGGTTAGGGCGGTGGTGTTGTTTGCTAGAGATGAAAGACGAGTGGAGGTGGTGGTGGTGGTGGTGGTGTTTTCTAGAGATGAAAAGGACGACGGTGGTGGTGGTGGTGTTTGCTAGAGATGAAAATGGCGGTGGTGGCCGATGGATTGATTGCTTTTGTGTAAAGAAAATGTGTGTGATCGATTGACAGATGGAGAAAAAGAAAGAGTTGAGGGGGTGTGTGAGATGGGTTTAATAATTTAGTTAATATGATATTCGTTTATTAATAATTTAGTTAATATGATATTCGTTTATTAACGGATAAAATTAACGTCTGTTAGAGAAAAAACCAAGCGTGTAAGCTTTTTTAAATGTAAAAACGTTTACTATAATTTTTTTATTTTAAGAAATAAATCTAAAATTTGTTATAAAACTAAACAACGAAAACTAGTAATCCACCTTTTAATATATGATTACATGTTTCGCGAACCTCACCCCGATAAAATTGTATTATATGGTACATATTTCTATTTTTAGTCATACGGATTCTATTTTTAGTGCATCGAAAGAAAATAGTACGCATTTGCTTTTTATTTTAACTCAAGTACATAATTTGTCTTTTAAATAGTTGATATTGCTTAACTAATATAGCTTAACTAATATATTTTTGTAGCATGAGGAGACGGGAATAAATCCCTTGATACCGTAGCTGTATGTGAGGACCCAACTCCAAGATACATCCGTAGACGAGTGATCGGGTATGACCTTATCCACAAACGTGTTCCCTCAATAAACAATGATTCTTTCTATATACTTTGATGTTTTTTATAAGGTAACACTTCTATTTTGTTTCGTTAAACTAAAACTCTTCAAGACAACTTTAAGAGACAACAGGAGGAGGCGTCGTATTTCACCTCATAGGTTGATCGTACTACCCTATGAATGGAGAGCAGTGGAGGCGTCCGCAAGGGCCGTATATTTGGGCGTAGAAATCATGGATTTCCCCAACTTAGAGCTTCAACAATACAAAAACAAGCTATACAAGCGGTATTAGGGTAACATGCTAATGTATTGGAAGATGAGGAATGACAATATATCCAAAGATCAAGTTGTATACATTAATAGGACTTTTGAGGAGGTTGTAGCGGTAGGCTTTCTTTCGACGAGGAACAGAGCAAAACACGTAAACTGCCATTATTATTCACGTTGATGCATCATTATAAGATTGATTTTACACGTTGCTTCAAACTTTATACCGGGATCCTTATAATTTTAAATATAATTTAGGTACTTTTATGTTTTGTTAAGAGTTAAAAATAAAATAAAAAAAGAAACTTAGGTGTTTTGTGAAGAGTCGGTATTTCAAAACTCGAACCTGTAGGAGGACGGAATAGTCACGGACCATGAGTCCATGATGCCCCCTTGTTGCACTCAATATCATATATAGCTTATCAAAAACCGCTAAATATTATTTTATAAAGTATTTTTATAGTCAATTATGTAAGTGGTAGTTACTAGTTAAATATAAACTAATCCTCGTGCATAGGTTCTAGCACATACATAAAGAAAATGAATATTTAAGACGCAATTAATAAAAATAATATGAAACTTTTCATAACGTCATCAAATTATGTATTGTTCTCTTTAGGTTGATCGTTTGTCTAAAAAATGAATCAAACTCACGCAGATGTAATATTTGACTTGATTATTTTAACATATAATCCAAAAACTTAAATTACTATTTATAAATTATAAGTGAAGAAATGAGTACTTCTTACTCAGATGGCCGGCATATATAAATTACTAATTATGTATTCAACCAAATTATTACATGCTTAGTTACACAATTATATATATACTAACTTTAATAAATTCGTTTATTAAACGGGTTGAATAAATAAAATAATAAATATAATAAAAATTTAATAGTTATAAAATGATATTTTAAGATAAAATATGATAGTAATGACTATAAATAATAAAATAATAATATCAACTTTTTAATCTTTTATTTTTAAACTTTGTTTATGTTTTCCAAAAAAAATTTAAAAATTTTGTTTCAAAACAAACATTTTAAAAATATAATTTTTTAAAACATTTTTATCATAACTCCTAATTTTAATTAATTTTTGTTTATAAAACTTTTACTTAAAAACATCTAATATTTTTAAAAAAGTTTACTGTTTTAGAAAAATTTTCATTTTATAAATATTAATTTTTTTAAAAACAATATTAATAAGAAGATTTATTTCTTAATTTATTATTAGTAATTAATGTGATATTAATAGGAGACAGAAGCGACAAGATTTTGGTGAGGTGAAATGTGGTGTTGACATGTGTCCACCATAGTTACTCTTTTATTAGAGTAGAAAGATATATATTACCTGTCTAGGAAAGGAAACGAATGTTAACCCTCCTTTATTGCGATAACCGTGTTAACTTCATCAAGATCAATCAGAATCATTATTTTTTTTTGGTAAAATAACATCATTACACATATACAAATATATATTCTTTTATGTATATGTGTAAATTTATAAGCGTAAAAAATTACGACTAGTGTAAGTTACTTACACCAGGTAAATATTTACATAAGTGTAAGTAACTTACACTATTCGTAACTTTTTTACGCTTATGAATTTACACATATATATAAAAGAACATATATTTGTATATGTATAATGATGTTATTCCATCAAAAAAAATAATAATTTTGATTGATCTTCAAAGTTAACACGATTATCGCAATAAAGAATGGTTAAAATTCGTTCCCTTCGCTACATGTCTATATATATGTAATATAATTTTAAACACTTAACTACATTAAATTTTTAATTTTTATGTTTTGGCTACAAAAGTTTTGTAGTTTTCATATTTGGCTATTTTTTATTTGACAGGTTATTTTAGTAATTAAAAATTATTCTAAATATCAAATTATTTAATGTGTATCATAAATATGTAAAAACTTGCGTTAATTCAACACTTTTGTTAAGTTTATTATATGATGTTGACATAATTTCTTTCTTTCTACTTGCTTGATCGATGTGTTCGAGTTCGAAGTTGGAGTGATAGTCATTACTATATTTTTTGTATTCTGATTTTTATATATAAGTTCGTGATACAATTATCCGTGCAAAGTGTGCAGCATCATTTCTTGTATATAAATAAAAAACAACTTCACACCTACAATGACATTTTACCATGGTTTTGAAAACCGGACCTGACCGGCAGGTCCTACCGGTTGGACCGGGAACCGGAATCCAATCCGGTCCTGTTCGGTGATTAAAACCGTTTTAACATCGAACCGGCGGTCGGACCGGTTGAACCGGCGGTCGGACCGGGAACCGGACCGGTTGAACCAGTGGTCAAACCGGTTGAACCGGGGGTTGGACCGGTTGAACCCGTTTTTTTATTTATTTTTTTTATTTTTTTTTTTTGTAATTTTTACATATATTTATAAAAAATAATTATAATTTTATCCGGTTGAACCGGTCCAACCAGCAGACCGGTAAGGCGTCCGTTTCACTATCCGGTCTGGTTTTAAAAACATTGGATTTTACCTTTTTTCTTTTGTTATTTGGCACTACTTTTTAAAAAATTGATATTTTCACCTATGCATCTCATTTGTTAGTTTTAGAATTAGAGACACCTTATTGAAAAATAAATAGTTTGTTGATTTTATCCAACAAGTAGTAAAATGTATTTTGGTATCATAAGCTATAAAGAGTATAGTTACCGTTGTATTATCGTGACGAACTGAGCTGAGTTTGAGCGAAAAAAGTTGTTGTTGGTATCGGTATTATTCAAAACAGTTTTGGCAGTTGTTTTTTATGATTGAGATGATAACGATCAAATTCAAACCGTGTAACAAGGGAAAAACAACCAGAATCCTATCGCGTAGCGCGATGGATAACTTTCGTTCATTAACTTAAATAAAAAAAAACAGATTATGCTGTTATCTTTAGTTTTTTTATTAATGTTCCTATTTAAATTTTCATTAAAACAAAGTTATATTCAAAGTCGTGTATTTTTGGTATCCTATAGTGAGTGCAGTCATTTGGTGTCATGACGAACCTAATTGATTAAAAATTATAGTTTCTAGTATTGATATTATCAGAACTAGTATCGTATTTTTTTTTATAGTTTGTGATGAGCTGAACCGATAACGACCAAAGTTATGTCACGTAGCGTAGAAAAAAAGTTAGTTGAGTGTCATATTAACTACTCCATTAGTTAATAAAATTTTTGGGATTAATTTTTATAATTTTTATAATTATTGGGATTAATTAATAAAATTTAATTCTCGTGTCATATTAACTACTCCATTAGTAACATCGATTGCTTTTGTCAGGTTCTTGTTGTCTTCTTTCCAATCCTCGTATCAAACTCCAATTATTGTTTGATCAATTTACCATATGTGATATGGCAGTTTTGCATTGATTTTCCACATTATACTTTATCTTCTATTTAACAACTAATGAACAATAATTTGAGTGTATAGAGGCTTGTAAGGGGCATATGTTTATCTTCTATTTAACAATTAATAGCACATGTTACTTATTTTAACGTTATCAAAATAGAGATAGAGATGGTACGTGGTGATTGTGATGGTGGTACGTAACATGGTTTGAGTTTGATTTTAGGGGAAGACGATGGTTCTGAAAAACTGTAATTGTAATGTCGTTGGTTGATAGTGGCGGCGGATGGGTTCGCAGTCTTATAGTGTTTCCAAAAGAATATTTTGGAAGGAAAGGGGTGAACTATGGTCGTGTTTGTCGTTTGGTGGTGTCTACATACATGGTTAGATCGGGTGTGGCCGTTGCAGGTTCTAGCTGGGTGGTGGAAGACAACGATGATGTTGGTGGTGGTGGCAACGGGGGATAGTTGTGGTGGGTAAATTACATAATTTAGGTAAAAGTGAATTGTTATTTTTCTCTATGTGGTTTGATTATATTTATCATTTTTGTCCAAAAAAGTTTTTTTTTTTTTTTTTTTTTTTTTTTTTTTACATTTGGCTCTTCAAGATTTGAAAAAGTTATCATTTTCATCCAAAAACAAGAATTCCGTGAAAAAAATTCTATCAGCAACACGTAAACGTAAATTAAGATTTTATTTTTATATTTAAATTTAGACACATACCCTTTTAACGATGAATACTTAACATTTTAAAATAATATAACTAATATTTTTGGATGAAAATGGCAACGTTTTTCAAATCTTGGAGAGTCAAACGCAAGAAAAAATATTTTCGAATGAAAATAACAAATGTGATTAAACCATAGGGAGGAAAACAACAATTTACTCTTTTATTAATTTACACAACAAATCTCTTTATTAATTTCGGTACATTACACCATGAGTCCATAAATATGAAAATACTAAAATTTCCTTACATCACATCCCATACCACTATTTTAATAAAAAAGTAACTAAAATGACACATGACAACACCTTATTCATCCTCAACAAAATTTTTCCGTTTTTCTCTCTTATTAAATAATTAAATTAATTACTAAAAATATTATTTAACTCTTTTTTTTATTAAAAATAGTTTTAATTAATTAATAAAGAGATCTTTTTATTAATTTTTATTTTAAGAAAACAAATTTTTATAAAATAAGAAATTTTCTAAAGCATCAATATTTTTCAAAATATTAAATATTTTAAAATTACTGTTTTTAAAAAGTAAATTTTTCATAAACCAAAAATAATCTGGAAGTATAATAAAAAATTTTCAAAATGATATTTATTATTAAAACAGTTTGTTTTGAAGCAAAACGCATAATTTTTTATTTTTAGAAAAACAGTTTAAAAAATTGATATAATTGTTTTATTACTTATAGTTTTACTTATTCGTAATTATAATTATATCTTATCTTAAAATATTATTTTATAATTAATACATTTTTATTATAATTAATAGTTTATTTATTCAACTTGTATAATACACGGTTTTACTAAAAGATAGTTTAACATAAAAAACTAACGATGTTATCGAGTTGGAGTTAAATGTGACAAATTAAAAATCACAGGGAGGAAAAAGTGAATTTGAAACCTCTGAATGCAAAACGTTATTTAGATCAAATCTCATGAATGAAAAAAAGGTTTATTACTTATTTATTTCATGATAAATATAACAAAAAACGTATTTTTGAAACTTTTTTATCAGGTTTTTGGCTATTCTTTACAAGGAAACAGATCGGTGCAACTATTCATCTGTCCTTCCCAAATTGATTGGTATTATTCAATATATTCATCCGCCATTGTTTAAGAATTCAAGTTGTGATTCTACTATACATCATTGTTTTTAGCTGTACATGATACTAGGCAGCAGATGTTTTTAATATTGGTGTATTAGGCATTGGTCTTGTTTCAATCAACTCTCAAGTAAAAGATTATTTTCATGCAATCAAACATTAAGGGGCTGTTTGGTTCGCGGAATGTTTTGTAAGAGAATTAGAATTGGAAATAGAATTCGAATTAGAATTCGAAGCTTGTTAAAACTGATAACATGTTTGGTTGGTCAATTTTGATGAAATTGTAATAATTTTGAACATTCCATTGGATTGTTAAACATTCCATTGGATTGTTAAACATTCCATGAGTAAGTGGATGAAATGTGAATTCATGTTTGGTTGGTCAATTTTGATGAAATTGTAATAATTTTGAACATTCCATTGGATTGTTAAACATTCCATTGGATTGTTAAACATTCCATGAGTAAGTGGATGAAATGTGAATTCCAATTAATTAGGGAAAATTTTTCAATTCTAATTTCATCCATTGACCAACCAAACATTATTTTGGATGGAAAATCTTTCAATCCCAATTTCAATTCCTGAGAATTTCGTGAACCAAACGGGGCCTAAGGTGATTTTAAACAATCTAAACTATAGAAATTTTTTATTCCTCACTGATGCAATCGAATATAAGAGGAGTAAAAGACAAACTTTTTGTAATCTGATAATCTAGAAAGGAATACAGCTTCTAATTTTTTGTATGTTTTTTTGTTACTTACATAACCATCGAACCGCATGACAGCTTCCTCAACTTCTTCGACGGATGACATTGTAACAAAGCCAATTGTTTATTTCATTTTTGAGTAAATTACATGGATGGTCCCTTTGGTTTGCAACAAATTACGAATTTGGTCTCTAAATATACTTTTTTACGTATTTGGTCCCCGAAATGCATTATTTGCTTTGAAAGATGGTACCTTGATATAACAATGTTAAATTGACAGTAGACCAGAACTATGTAAAGACTGCATACTCACAGTCCCTGACGCTAACAAATGTTAAATTTCTTTGTTAAGTCAATGTGAAATTACGAAAACACCCTTAAACTTCAAAAAAAAAAAAAAAATGATATTATATCTTAAATAAAACCACCCCTACCCACCCACCTCGCCCCTTCTCTTCATCTTCTTCATCTTCATCACTCAACTCCATCATCATATAAGAAATCGACCACCACCACTCGTCACAACCACCACAACCGGTCACTATCACCGCCACCGCTGGTCTTAATCACTGCCAAAACAAAACCCGCTTTTAGCGTCAGAAACACGAGACTCACGTAATGGAGACTTTTGGTTTTAGATCTGTTAGTTTCAGATTAGATCGAAGGGATCTGCGATGTTTGTGATGATGATTTCAGGGGGTTCACAGGGTGGTCGGTTTCATGTTCTTTCGGAGGGTTTTTGTGGTAGTTTCACGCAGAAAGATTGGATGGGTTGGTGCTGGTGGTGGTGTGATGATGACGTGGAGAGATGAAGATGATGGTGGTGTCAGGCTACCGTTGGAGGTGGCGGTGGGGTTGCTGGAATAGTCGCCGGAGGTGGTAATGGGGAGAAAAAGGTGGGTGTTAGAATTGTTAAGATTTGTTTTTGTTTTTTTATTAATTTTAAATAATGTGGGTCCTACTATTAAATATGATTTGAGTAATATTATTTCAATAGTAAGGGGACTTTAGTCATTTTACATAGATTTAACTAATTAAGTTAACTTTTGTTAGTGTTAGGGACTACAAATGTGCAAAACAAGCATAGTTCAGGCCATCATCTGTAATTTTTTGAAAGTGAGGACTGAATTTACAATACGTGCAAACCTCATGGACTGTCCGTGTAATTTACTCTAATTTTTATATGCTCTTTTGATTAATTGTTTGAATTGTATTTGCTATTTAGATTCATCGTTTCTTCTGTCGTGTTTGATTCCCCAATATGGTAATGAAAAAAAGTAGATTACACAGAAATAACATAAGATAAGTAATAAAATAAATAAAGACATCTTAGTGTTGCAATTATATTTCAACTTGTCCTTTTCAAGAATTTCATTTGCACCTATTCCATATGATGAGAGTTGCCGGTGTATTAGATGCTGCTTTGCTATGCGTTATTTATGGTGCTACCACAAAGAATACTTTATTTGAAGGCAATGATGGCGTACATGCATTGTATGCTTTTTAGGCAACTTAAGACGAAGAAACTTATTCAATGATCACTCCTAATCACTTTTGGTCTCAAACCTTTGAGGTTGTTTTTTCAAATACATGTTGGTTACATTTCTCTTTGTTTGTAACTGATTTATGAATGAATGTTCTTGAACTTAGTCGGTTTAGCATTGAACCTAGGTGCCTATGACTTTGTTACTTAAGAAATTCATGCAAGCCTATCCTACGTGCCACAAGTGTCCTATGGAGAAAAAGGAATCCTATTACAAAATGGGAAGTAGCTAATGAAGTTCGAGGAGACACATAATTGAATGAATTGATCTCGTCCACTAGTACCACTCCACCCACAGGGTAAAAGGCCAAAAATTAGTAAAAACATAAAAAAATATAGTAAAAAGCAAATTAAAAAAGGTAGAAAAACATTAAAATGAGTAGAAATGGAAAAAAAGACTTACGTGTTGCGACGGGGCCGTATGTGTTATGCATGTTGTGGCTGTGACGTTAACGTAGTTAAGTAACGCATGATTAGTTTAGGATATGAAAAAAAGTAATTTAAAGGAAAAAAATATAAGAAAACTAAAAGATAAATAAAATGAATAAAATGAACATTATTTCCCGCACTTTTTGAAGGTAACATTGATAAGCCAATTAGCCAAAGTAACAAAGAAAAAGAATTTGAAGAAAGAAATTTAAAAAAATAAAGTTTCAAAGGAAAAAAGAAAAAGATAAAATTAGCCTTCCATGACTCGAAGAAAAAGATTAAATTACCTCACCATTATGGCAACTTACCAATGGATAAAAATGCCAATCATGAGTTTATCCTCCAAAAAATTATTTGATTAATATTAGAAAGAATAAAAAAAAGAGAGTATATATGATATAAAATAAATTAAGTAAAAAGCGAAAATAATAGTGAAAAAGAAAAAAAAAACGTGTAAAGATGAAAATTTTAAGGTAAGAAGGTCATTCCTAATATTTTTTCTAAATTGAAGGTAAATTTAATATTTTATCGTTAAAGAAGTGGATATATGTAAAGTTGATTTAAACTATATGTGAAACTAAGCTAAATAAGCATATAGGTGGTCTATGAAAGTTTCTCCTAGATTTAAGTTCAACAAAAAGCTTTGAAGTAATTTTTTTCGAATATTGAAATATTAATTAATTTTATCTTAAATTATTATTAATTTTTTTTTTTTTGCTTTTGTGTATAAGATATAACTACATATTTAAATTATATATCAAAGATAAATATGAATGTTTATTGTAATTATTTTGTTAATAATAGAATACAAGTGAGTAACAGCGGGTGTGGTTAAAAGTAGTCTGATTTGATTTTGATGATTCGTGCATTAGTATTCAACATGCGAAAAAATTCATGTTGAAATGTTGATAAAAATAAGGGCGTCGTTGTGCCTAATCTGGAATTTGATACAACATCAAATTTTAAAGTTCGTAAGAGGGAAATAAAAAATCAATAAAAAAGCAAATTTTGAAGCAGTTTTGACAACTTATATGTTTGTGTGTAGATAACGTGTATTTTATCATACGCCACTCTGTTTTGAACACTGTTCTGACTTCTGAAGACCGGATTGGACCGGCCGGTCGAACCGGTCCGATCGGGATTTGGAGGGGTCGGACCGGCTGATTCGTCCCGAACCGGTGGTCGGACCGGATTTTGAATTTTTATTTTTATTTTAGATTTTAATGGATAAAAATGAGGGGTTAAAAAATAAATTAGTATGTTGGACATAAGATTATTGTTAAGTTTTATATATAATTATAAAATACACGTATAAATTACTTATATATATATAATTATGACATCATCCGGTTATTAAATCCGGTCCGACCGGTCCGATCGGTCCGACCACCGGAACAGTAAAGCGTGCGGTTCAACGTCCGATCCGGTTATTAAAACATTGGCTTTGAATGAACTTTATGTAGATAAAAAAATACCTCTCTATATTCAAAATTTTATAAAAAAGATTATACTTTACAAGTTATATATAAGTGAAAATTAACATTTGTCTAAACATTATTATTAATTTTAGAATAATCCAACAAATCAACACGATATACAAAGAAAAATTAAATGTTATACACGTGATAGATAATGGATGACGAGATGTATAAATTGCAATTAAAGAACACATAAATAAAACTAGTTAGGGTATAAGGTAGGTATACGGTATACCCACACTTCTGTCTTAGATTTCGAATAAAGTTTAACAAAACATAAATAAAATTAGACACGGATATGATCATAAATTTATGAGAGATTACATTGTTGTAAAATAACCGTAAAAAATAAGAAAAAATATTAAAAAACAAAAAAAGTAAATATATATTATATATGAAGTACCTCAACTGATGAGATCATGATTTAGTTTATAAACCAATTTGGGTGTTGAGTATAATAGTAAAAGAAAATATGTATAAAATTAATGAAAAATTAGATTTAACTATAATAGACTTATATGCAAAAATAAATAATGAAAATATATACCTGATATTTCAAAGAAACTAAAACATTTAAATAAAAATACAATTGTTGAAATAAAAAAACTCAAAATGATAAACGTATTAAATGAAATTGTGCAAATATTTAAGTAATTAATTATGAAAAAAAATCTCAACAGTCAAGAAAACTAACTGCAAAAATGGCCAATCCAGAAAACGCACGGTGAGAGGCAAAAACATATAAACATGTGAAAGTGAGGTTAGAAATTGCATATCTTGTGGAGAAGTAGTGTCACATCAACCATGTGACAAAATCATTTCCTTGTTTGATAGTTAATATGTTAATATATTTAAATAAAAGAATAAAAAAATAAAAGAGCAAGTAAATTACCTTTCATAAGCCATCGATTCAAAAACAATGTGTATAAATACATCTTTTTAGAATTTTTGTGTGAATAATATTTATCGTGCCATACTATTACGTTTATTGCAGTTAACTTTATGATTTGTATATGTTTTAGCTTATAGATCATTCTGTTAATATTTTTTATTAATAATACACAATAGTTCATGATTTTCTATTTATTACTCAATATTAGATTATCAGATTTTTTCTTTCTTTATTCTCTCTGTCCCTTCAAATCTCTCTTTAACTGGATTTTGGTTTACTGAGCCTCTCGTCTATTACTATAAATCTTTCTTTCTTTTCTACCTCTCAGTATGTTATGAGGATGTATCATATATACACAAACATAGATATGACCTTGAATATTTAGACATTCACTTTAGACATTAAAACACCCTTGCTCATTTTATCTATCTCTCTGTATAAATATATATAAAAAGATTTAGTGATGGGAATGGTATTCTAATAACCAATGACCGTGCTACTAACAACCCTCATATGTATATATAATTTTTTTTTTTAATTTTTTTATGTTTACACATTTATAGCACCCGTGGTCATGCCTCTTCTCCTTACAACTGCCAGCGCTTTCTTATGAATGCACGTCAGAATCCATGCCCGATCACATGCACGTTTCTTCTTTCTCAATCAAGGTTGTTTGTTTTTTTATGTAAACGCGTTATTCTCTTTTCTTTTCTACTATAACTTGAGAATGAATTATATATGTTTATATTAGTTCTAATTTATTATATTAGATAAATTATTTTATTTACCTTTATCATAACTATCACTTATGATTTATTAGGTCTTCTTATTGGGTTTTATATTCATATGGTAAAGTCACTAGAGACTTACTATGATGTCATCTTTCTTATTTCACTATCCCTAGGTTGTTGCCATTGTAGAATCCTCTTGTCCTCATTTCCCCTTTAGTGTTAAAATCATTTTCTTCCTCTCCCTTATCATTCACACACATATTTAAATATATACATATATAAATACATGCATACACACATGTATATATATGTTGCATGTGTGTCTGTGTTTATATATGTATTTATAAATATAGGGAAGCACTATGCTAAACCCCAGTTGTGTATAACAACACACCACCACCCCTTACATCTTCATCTTCTTTCTTGTTAAACCTTACCACCCTAACATCCATACCCTCCCCTCTCTTCCGAAACTTAAAACAGTAGTATGATACATCGTCGACACCAACCGCCACCACCCCCATCTACTTGCCACCTGCCACCGCATCCACTACCAATCGTCTGTTTACCACTAATGTGACCACTACTGCTTGTCACTACAACTAACTGTCGTCTGAACCCACCTTCTTGTCACACCTCAAACCACGGCGGTTTCATGTGGGATATGAACGTCATGGAATCATAGTCATTGATCGACCACTACATGATTTGATAAAACATACGATGCAAATAAGTTTAGAGGTACATAATTGTTTTCATAGTTAATTAGCGAAAGTAGTAGAACTAATGTATATTGTTTCAAAACATGACAATTTCAAAAGGGATTGGATATTTAGACACCCCAAAATTATAAATTAACACCCCAAATTTCTATACGTGTCGTATAGCCCCATAGGCGTTGTATAGGGGGTCGTATAGCCCTATACGGGGCGTATAACCCCTCTGACAGCCCCCTGAAATTTTTCTGGTAGTCCATGTTGAAATTTGCTATACGCGTCGTATAGCCCCACATGTGTCATATATGGGGTCGTATAGGGCTATATGGGGCGCATAGCCCTCTGACAGCCCCCCTGAATTTTCCTTATTTTCAGTGTTTTCGACCCTATACGCCGCATATGGACCCATACGCGGCGTATAGGGGGTGTCGATTTATCCAAGTGGGTGTCTGAATATTAGGACCCTTTCAAAAATATTGTCCTAATAGCATAAATGACCTTAAGTATGGTGAGTTTCATGCTAGCTTATCTTGATGCAAATCTCAATTTTCTGAGAAAACATGCATAAAATATATCAACATGAAGTTAGTGAGTTCACAGGTTTTAAAGTAACACTAAATAGTGTAATGGACCACAAATCTTTCTATGATTTGATTGTCGATCATACAATACAATAATATTATATAAGCATCGAAACCAAAGCTAGACTATAACTGTAATAGATTGCCCCTGCCCATGCCTACCGTAAGCAAAGGGGTGAACAAGCTAACAATGCACCCGTTTAGACATCTAGTTTAAGTTAGGGTAATTAACCCAGGTGGGCGTATTCAAACCCAATATTACTATCCATGATTACCTCACTTTGGGAAAGAAATTAACGGTTCGATAAAAGGGGTCTTCATACGGTAACTAACAACTTATATAACATGTGAAATCATTGACAAGTAATTGTGTCCACGAAAATAGTAATTTGCATGTAATCTCCCCCAAACTGAAAACAAGTAAAAATGGGGCTGTGAAACTCATCTGGCAGTGAATAATCGCGCGGGTATGAAAACTGGTGAGTATCGAAAATGCTCGAGAAATCCAACCTAAGTTCGCCTTAGAATAATTAAGGCAAATTATGTCTAAGTAATTGCTCCTACATGTAATGTGAGCATGTAACTATTTCATTCACATAACTTGGTAATAAAATGTTTGACTCAACGACTCGTTGGTGATAGAGGATGGATATTTCTGAAATATATATATATTACTTTGAAAATATTAATAAATTATATTTCACTTGAGAGGGTACAAAATCCCTTGTATTTTAAGGATGACATATTGTTTGGGTAATTAAACATCATTTTGGCTCGACCCGATACATGACTCGAGTGTTTAGTAATTATATATTCACATGTGAAGTTATAGTAATTAGGGTTTTGAAATAATCTTATTTCTCTTAGGTAATATATTATTTGTATTATTCTAATTGAAATACAATGTGTAATATTATCGTCTAAGGAAAAATCACTAGTCCTTATATTTTTACAATCCATGTATAAAATATATATTTACTCATAAAATACTTATTTAATTATTTTTTTAGTAGAATTATTCTTTTATTTTATCTAATTTTTATGAACCTTAACATATATTTAACTAGGTTAGTACCCCGTGTATTATATGGGTTAAATAAATAAAATATAAAATAATTAGTAATATAAATTTATAAATTATAAAACCATATTTGAAGATAAAATATGATTATAATTGCATATCCATAGCTACTTTAAGTAAATAAATAATAATATATTTTTCTTAACCTTTTATTTTATAAAAAAAATATGGGGTTTGAATATTTTGTTTTAAGAAAAATAAATTTATTTTAAAAAAAAGTTTTTTGTATTCTGTATTTTATTAAATTTTGTTTTTAAAAAGTGTATTTTAATAAAAAAAAATAGGTTTTAATTTATTAAATTATATAATTGTTAATTTGAAATTGTTATGAGTAATATTATTAGTATACAATATTATTAATAATAATAAAGAGAAATGAGAAAGTTAGTATGATAAAACTTATAATTGTGTCAAGTTTTATTTTAATTTTTTTGTTATAGATACATAGATATACAGATAAATAGATAGGCTAGAAACTCATTTATTAAACGGATTATAGTTAATAATAAACATGAAAAGTTATAGTGCGATATTTTAATATAAGATATGAATAAAATTATTTATGCGTAATAGTTCAAGAAATAAAACAATTATACTATTTTTAACTCTTTTATCTAAATAGTTTTATTTTTAAATATTAGTGTTAAGATTTTTTTTATAAAAAATTTATTGTTTGTAAAAATCTTGTTTATAAAAACTCGGGTTTCTAATTATTCTAGTTGTTTTAATAAAACTGATTTTAGAAAATTTCATATTTTTTATATATTTTTTTAAAAAGAATCGATTTAAAATATTTTATTTCAAAAGGTTTAGTGTTTTAGAAAATTTCATATTATATAAAAATTTTATTTTTTATGATTTCTAGTTTAATAAAAAGATGTGATTTTTTATTTTTCTTAATAAAATTTAATTTTAAAAACATAGCTTGATTTTAAAAAATCTAGATGAGAGAGAGAAATGTATCAATTAATAAAATTAATTTTATTAAGAGAGAGAAATTAGTTTGAGTATTTAAATTACTATAATAACCTTTTGGAGTGAAAATAAAGTGAGAATGTATAAAATAATAACAAGTGTCAAAAAGATGGTTTAAGAGTGTGACAAGTGATAAAAAATCTTTTTTTATTAGATACTATAGATTAGGGTTTCTTCAAATTATTGAGTAATTGTATTATATTATAAATTAAAGTTCCCTTGAATAAAATACGTAGCTACTTTACTCAATTTATAAGGTACATAAATTTATATCCGCAGTCTCATGTCAAAATAATTTAAATCATGTGCCTTCTTTGTAAAAAATTCATTTACTAACCATTTTAACACACCCATAAACTAATATAATATTTAGTTATGAAGTTTATACTTTTCCATTTAAAGTCTCACATATTTATTTTTAACCACATTTGTAACCTTGGTCAACTTATCCTCTAGTCATAACCCAACTTTGACAATAATATATTATAACTCACTAACTAAATATAACTTATAAAATATATAAATGTTCATAATAATACTTATAAGACATCCAAAACTTCATGAACATAATGTAACTCATTTGGAGCTTTTCTTGAGTTTTAACATATCTTTATGACTTTTGTATAAAGCTACCAACTAGTAATTTCGTCAACATGGATCTATGAATATTTACTTTTTAAGAACAAGAATCATTATTTAGTTCAGGTTATAATGTTTGATGTGAAATATTATTCTTGAAACTCTTGGTAAAAAAACCATTTTTAACATAAATAACTCTTGTGGATGAATGTTGTTACATATGAACTTTTAGATAGAAAAACATGATAAAGTAAAATATATATAAACAAGAAGAAGTTGATCTTACTAAAAACAAGCAAGGAAAGATAAAAAGGTTGTTGTAGGATGTTTGACAGCTTTAAAATCACTTGATCTTTATCAATGACACTTGAATCACCTAAGATTTATAGAATTCAAGTTTGAAAAATAATGAATTGGTGATGGTGGTGGTTTGGCCAAAAATTAGGAGGAAGAAGGAAGGAGTGTGGGTTTTTGGTGTAAATGTCAAGTAAGATGCACATCTTCCTTTATAATCCATCCACATTTGAGATCCATCTTTTTGACACGTAGTTAGTTGTCCTATGGTCAAAGGTATGAAAGTGGTGGCCATGCATGGCAAGGCAACAATTTGCTTTAAACAATGGAAGAAAGGTTACATAAAAATGTTATATTTCAACATTTTCAAGTCAAACCAAAAAGGTTTCATCAATTTTGAGATTTTTGCATGGGGAGGGGGGGATTGTCCACATAGGGGGAAGGAGGGGATTTTTTTTTTTCATTTTGTATAGTATTAGGTATTCGGGTGGTATTTTTTAAACTATAGGTATTTTTACATATTTTTTTATTTTTACTTTTTACTTTTTAAAATACATCAAAATATTATAAGAGTTTATATAATATCATATAATTTAATAGTGATGATATGTTAATGATACCTGTGTATCTAGTAGTCACGTTAAAAGTACTCGTTCCGAGTAAAATATCAAATTTACACGTTTAGCTTTATTTATAAATTTTAAGCTTTTTCAATGTATTTAATTTAGAATCTAAGATACTTTAAAACACTTTAAAGTATTTATTAGTACGTATATATTAATTATCACCAACATTCGTGTGTGCCGTTTGTACCGCGTGTAAAAATGGTAATTACGCCGAATCACCGATGCATGTAATGTTATGCATGAAATTTTATAATGCATGAAATGACTTCAAATAAATAAAACTCAATTGGAAATCATGTATGATATGTATAATTTTAACCAAGTCATGGCCGGGTATTGACCTGAAACTTTATAGGCTTGTTAACAATTTAGTTTATTTTTACTTATTATTTAATAAGAAGGGGCATTTTTATCATTTCATTAAAACTTTATAGAAAATCAATGTCCATTCAATTTAGAGACCATCAACGTTACAAGTTGGTAAACAATTGAGACAAAATCCGTAATTTTACAAAGTTTAAGATCAAAGCTGTATTTTTTCCAAATCACAGGGACAACTCATGTGACTAATATTTTTTTTTCTCTCCCACTCATCTTGCTTTAGGGATGCATCACACACACAAGGCACACTAAAAAGCTAATTCTATGTAAAAGGTGTATGAAGCCACTGGACACACATACATACAAACAAACAAACACAGGCGAGCACACACATACATAATTAGACACACGAAAATTAGCAAACATACATAAACAAAACCATACATACATACACTCATATGTACATACACACCCACCTACCTACCTATATACATACCTACATACATACATACACGCATGCATGCCTACATACATACATACCAACATGTATAAATACCTACACATGTACATACATACCTATATATACATGACTACATACACATAATCATACGTACATTCATACTTGTATACATACATACATACATACATACATACGTACGTACATACATACAAATACATGCACACACACACACACATATACACACACAAACATACATACCTACATATAGACATAAATAAAATATCTACATGCACACATGAATAAATATATACATACATACATGATTCACATACATACTTAGATATATAATAACATACAAACATCCATACATGTGTACCTACATAATTACATACCTATGTACCTACGTACTTATATACATACCTACCTACCTACTTACATACATACATATGCACATGCATATGTACGTACCTATGCCTTGATACATACATACCTACATCTATACATAAATCAAGACAAGATTTGTATGGATATAGGTCCCAAATACTTGTAGTGTTAAATCTCATCTTCTTGATGAAGCACATATATCAAGATATTCCATTTATTTTGGTGCCATAAAAATGTATCGAGTCAATTATTGGTGGCAAGGAACAAAAAGTGACATCGTTAAGTATGTGGAGAAGTGTTCAACTTGTCTGCAAGTGAAACTAGAACATCAGAAATCTTACGGCAAGATGCAACCAATAGAGATTTCCAAATGAAAATAGGAACACATTATAATAAATTTGGTAATGAAATTACCAAAAATAGAAAGAGGGTACGATACAATCAGGGTAATAGTAGATCACCTCACAAAGACGAACCATTTGTTACCTAGTTGAGAAACTTAACTCTAAGAATAAATGGAAGATGTATATATGAATAAGGTCATGGCAAGGCATGGAGTGCTAGTATTTATCGTATCACATTATGATACATGATTTACCTCTAGATTACGAAGGAAGTTTCAAGAAAAGTTGGGTACTCGTCTATTAATTAGTACGACATATCATCCACAAATGGATAGCTAAAGCATGCGTACAATTTAAACGTAGAAAGATTTGTTGTGCGCATGCATTATTTATTTCAAAGGAAGTTGAGATAATTACATTCGTGTAGAAGAAGTATCTTACAATATTAGCTATTGCACTAGCATCAAAATGAGCTCTTATGATATGTTGTATGGTAGAAAGTGTTGAACTCTAATATGACAGGGAGAACTCGGTTAGAGAGAACTTGACAGCAAGATGGTGGTAAAGTTCATCATAAAAAAAAGACTAAATTTAAATTCATCTAAAGGCTGCCCATATCCAACATAAATAATGTGTGGATAATCGAAGATGACCAACTGAATTTAAACCGGAGCTCATGTTGAATAATATGATTTCATAAATGTGGAAAGTTAATTCCATGATTCATTTATCCATTGCAAATTACTGCATGTATTAGAATGGTGGCATATCGTTTAGAATTGCCCTTTGAGTTAAGACGGATACATAATGCATTTCCCTTAACATGTCTACATAAGTGTCTTGCTAATGAGACGTCATGTACCTTTGGGTGATATTGAAATAAATGACAAGTTAAGTTATGTGGAAGAACCAGTGGCAATACTTAATAGGAAGGTCAAGAAATTACGTAACAAATAAATTAACCTAATGAAGGTCTAATAGAAATAGAAAAGGGATCTAATACGACGTGGGGATTAAGGAAGGAAATAAGGATCTATTATCCTTAGTTTTTTACTAGAAAAATAGATTTCAGAGAAGGAACCAAAATGAGTGGGGGGGGAGACTTGTAACACCAAAAAAGCTAGAATAATAGGAAAGTTGCATACCATAACCCCTAGCCTTCCGGTCCGTAACATAAGTAACAAGGATTAATATTCGATTACCACATAGGTGTGATGCAGACAAAGGTGACGAACCGTAACCACATTTTTTACAGTTCGTATCATTGAGGCGGATTGAGAGTAAGTCGATAATAAAGGTTTCAAACCATAACCCTATGATCTATAATGATGCCGGAAGAGGCTATAAATAAAGGCCTTTGGCTTCTCGTTTAAAGACATATTTTGAAACTAGAAATGTGTTTTTAACGCTTCATTGTGTTGAAACCAGCCTGAGTTAGTTTTGTTCAGTCAAAAAGTTTGCCAACCAGAATACTAGTACACATTCGGTAAAGAGAATCCCTTAGACTTTGATAGGTTCTAGAGTGAGTGCCTCGTAGTATGGTGGGGTAGTCACCTACACACAGCTTGTAAGATACCCATAAGGCATAGAGGAATGCCTAAGGGGATATGTTGGGGCCGTTATACCCACAATACCTAGGGTAAGAACCTTGGGTGAGGAATAAGTTGATTACCAAGACAAATGGATAATAGCCTAGGAAAGGTACAGATTGAGTATCCACCCAAAAAAACCCAAGGTTATAGGTTTCATACCTAAGAAAGAAATAGGGTTCATACCCAGCTAACTTATAATGGTAAATTATGACAAGTTTGCATAATCCTGTATAGAGAATTTATAAGAAGGAGAGTTGGAGAAAACAAGTCTAATATCATGTGTGTGTACTTTTTCTAAAAGTATATATATGGGAAATACATGAAGTAGTTATATGAATGATACATGTATAGTTCTGCCATTAGTAAATTTGTGTGAAGAAAGTTGATCTAATGAACGGGTTTGACTCAACAAAAAGTATACATGATGTCATGTAAACTACGTGAAATACGTGAATGATATATGTAGAGAAAGTAGGTCAGATGAGTGTGTGCAATGCCACGAAAGGGATCAGATGGGTGAGTCTGATGCCAAGCGGTCAGACGAGCGATTCTAATGCAATGCAAAATCATGTATGGGTAACTATGAATCTTATAGTTCCAGACCATAGGTTGTAGTGATCTAGATCGCAAAAAGTCATGATTCAAGGGTGTAAACTCATTACAAGTGGTTAGAAATCATATGATTTCAATTCGTAAAGATTTAGCAGACAAATAACGTGTGAATGAAATAATGTTCCTATAAAACATAAAATATGTATGTGAAATGATAGTACATTCATTCAAAGAAAACTAAAAATTTTCAGGTGATGTGCTCTAGTTGGAGAACTAGTAGGGAAAAAGTCTTGCTGAACAGGTTGAACAGTAGTTATGTAAAATATTATAAAATATACGATCTACATCTTTCATAAAAATTGGAAAAGAAAAGGTTCAAAAGTTTCTGGTTTTTTCATGCCATAACTTAGATATTTTTCGAATAAAATATTAGATAGAAATGTGAGTTTTTCATTTGCACTATACGCTTATTCTCATGTATTATTGGTCCAAAAGGGTGTGCCTCCTACTTTGTGTTTATTTTTAATTCTTATTTTATAGTTCAACATTAATCAACATTGATATTATGTGCTTCATTAGTTATCTTATCACAGGTCCAAACAAATAGAGTTGTCCTCAACCATCTTAAGTTCTTATCTTGATGCACTATTTGTGAGTAATGTCAAGGTAATTAACCTTTTTGTTTCTAACTTTTGTAGCTAGTTACAAGGTTTTGTGCGATAGGAATGCTCATTAGAAAACTTTTGACTAGTTAAATATGATTTTTTTAATTATTTTATAATTTGACCAATTAAAGATTCTTATATGTTCATGTTAAATCGAAGTCATTGGTACAAATATAACTATTCAGAAAAGAAAAGGAGTTAAACTAGAGCCCTCGATTTTTATTATTTTAGAGCTTTCAACATGATTGAATTGTGAGTGATTAACAACAACTAAATTTAGATTGCCCACAACACTGGATGACATCCTTCTCACATGTTGGCCAAGTTAGCATGTCACATCCACTTTATACTCATTCTGTTTACAAACTCATTTTAACTCAACATTATCATAACTATCTTTTGCACACAGGGGCGGAATGACAGGAGGTTCTGGGGGGTCTGGTGACTATTTGGCCGATCAAAAAACTTCACTAACAAGATATCTATGGTTTACTTTTTTATAGTTTGACCCCTCAAATTAGTATTCACCTATAATTTAGTTGCAACGAAGACAGCATTAATAGAAAGAAGTTATGGGGGACGGGGGCGCCGCCGATTGTGGAGGAAGGCTTGTGATTTAAGCAGAAGAAAGTCGGAGAAGAAAGAACAAAGATGTATTGTCTTTATTTTAGTTTACAAAGTCTTATTTTACTTCATACAATAGACTATATATGAGACTCTAAATAGACATGTCAACAACTCTAAGAACATCTCTAATAAGAGATTTTTACTTGATATGAAAGAAAGAAGTTGTGAGGTGGGAAGATGATGTGTTGAAGTTCTTGCTTAGGAACATCACTTTTAAATAGTGTGAGAGGGAGGGAGGAAAGACGAGAGAAGAAAGAGAGAGTTATTTTATAAAAAAGAGAAAGTTACGTAAGTGAGGTAAAAGAAAGGGTATTTAGTGGTGCCACACGAAGATGCTTTTAGCCCTAAAAAATATTTTTATTGTGGATGGATTGAAACTTGAATGGTCTAAAATTAAGAGTGAGGTTGTAGTTAAAGAAAAAAATAATGCTTTAAATATCAGTTACAAATACTTTAAAAGACGTAATGTTGTATAATATGTAAAATACCAAGTTACTTAAAAAGTACGCATATCTACTAGTTATAAATAGTTTAAAATATGTAATGTCAATCGATGTGTAAATATCAAGTAATTTCGTCTTAAATTTCAATGATACTCTATTCAAATCTAAATTTATTCAATGGTTTAAGTGAAACTAAAACCTAAAATCTATCTTTTGAGTAACAGACATACATTTTTGTCAATAAAACACTCCTAATGGTTATAGTTCATTTTTTATATAACTTTAGATTACTAGTTTATTTGATTTATTTTTTATTACTTTATTTAACAATTAAAAATATATCACTTCATTTAGTTTTCTACTTTTTTTGCTACATAGTATAATCTAGGTAATTGTTTTCTTAAAGATTGTTTTAAACCTAAAGCATGTGATTATTTTCTTACAAGTCTATCGGTATTTTTATACACATACGTCCGTGTCCATGCAATGGTGGGATTCTTACCACCACTTAAGTCTAAAAATACCAATGATCATTAGCCCAAGCAGTTAAGGTAATATACTCAAAATATGTAAATACGAATAGTACGTTTTCGAATTCAAGTCTTACTTTGAATTATGGATTTACTATTGAGGGGGTTGAGCTGTGTTCTTAGCTAGGAAACAAATAAGTAAACTCGATTAAAATAACATCTATCATCTAAAATAGGGTCGTATATTTGTCGGTTTCCTCCTAGTGAAGTTGGGGTGTGGTCTTAACTAGGAAACAGATAGATAAAAATTAAAATAACACCTATCATTCAAAACATGATCGTATATTTGTTGTTAAAAGAAACTAAAGCCTAAAAGTATCATCGTCCCATGGATTGTCATTGAGAAGGGTAATATAGTAACTCTCACTTGAGTTCATTAATTTTAATTTTTAAGGCAAACCAGTTATCAATCTAATCAAACGAAGATTAGACCGTCCTTCCACTTTTATTAGCAGACAGGTACCAAAAGCCGGGCCGGGTCGGCTGCTCTGATGTTGACCCTTAACACATAATCAAATGATTGTACACATCTTAATGCATATAGTACAACTATGCCGGAATCATGGTCAATCTAACTTTCTCGGCCTTTCAATAATACAAAAACTATTCTTCTGGTTCCCCGTATAAAACACATTGCTTAATTAAATATTAGTTATAATAATATATTTAGTTTTAATGTAATAAATAAAACGTTCAATTATTATATCCATTATTAATCCAATTACGTAATTATCCATATGAAGTCAAATATGATATCGTAACATTGTGGAAAACTGTTTTTTTATTATACATCCTGTATACAGCTACGGATATTTGACCCTTATGTTTATTTTCTTCTACATTATTTTGTTTTATCCTAATGATCAAATGTCACGCTAATATCTCCACTCTTATAAACTAGCAGGCCTTTCATATATTAATATTTAGGACTAGGATAAAGAAAAATATTATAGACTTTTGTAGGAGGCTCATTAATTTATTTTGAATAAACGGAAATTTGTTGAATACAAAGAATCTTTTGAAAAAAAATTTGATTTTCTAAAAAAATAAATTTGCTACAATCGTGTTTGGTTTGCTGACTTGTTGAAGAAGTTAGACACGGTGATGACGGCTAGGGCTCTTGCGGCTCTTGACTTGTTGCAAGCTTGTTGAAAAATAGCTCGTTTGAAATCAGTTTGCTAATAAACGAGTTGAGCCGGTTGTAGCTCGCTCTTTAGCTGTCTCTTTTGCTCGCTAATTGGCTCGCTTAAACTAATACCTAAATTATTATTTATATAAAATATAAATGAAAATTATGACATATCTAATTTGAATATAGAGTTAATTTCTATTTTGCTACTTGTGGTTTGATCATTTTAATGGTTTTGCCTCAATAGTTTAAAAATAGCCAAAATCATCTCTGAAGTCACTATTTTTTCTCCAAATTGCTCCCCGCCTCTAACTCCGTTTAATTCTCACGTTAAATGGGACCCACGTGCCCCTCACATGAGGGACAATTATGTCTTTTTTGTGGGTTCCTTTTAACGTGAGAATTAAACGGAGTTAGGGGCGGGGAGCAATTCGGAGAAAAAATAGTGACTTCAGGAAGGGTTTTGGCTATTTTTAAACTATTGGGGCAAAACCGTTAAAATGGCCAAACCACAAAAAGCAAAAAAGAAATTAACTCTTGAATATAACATAAACATATGGTTGCTTTAACATTTTCTAACGAGAAATGAAGTATAAAAATATAAAAGGTTTATCATATCCTTCAAATACCAAGCTTATATAATTGTGTCAATGAGTTAAGATAAACAAATTAAAAAAGATTATTTATTATTTGTGTATATACAAATATGTATAAAAATGACAAAATAAATTTTATAAAAAAATAAATCAGTTGGCTCACGAGTTGGCTTGGCTCGATTTGACTTGTTTATCAACTAGCAAAGCCCAAGCTCACAATCGCAACTCATTAAGACAAACGAGTAGTGCCGACAAAAGGCAGAATATTTCACCCCTCATCCAGATTAGTTTAGTTAGTTATCAATAAAGGTTTTAGAATGAGCCGCCCGAGTCCACCCCGGCTCAGCTCGTTAGCAGCCTTGGTGATGGCTGTGGCAATGATGATGGCGATGATAGTGGCAGTTGATGTCGTCATCGCCTTGGTGCCAAAGGTAGTTGTCATGTATTACTACTGACGGAAAGACGAAAGGGGAGGGCATGGCGTATGAGCAAGTGAGAAATATTATTCAAAAAAGAAAAATGAGCCGCCCGAGTCCACCCAAGCTCACAATGGTTGTGGTGGTGGTGTCGAAGGTTGTCATGGTGTCCTTTTGATGTGGATGCTTATAGTGGAGGGCATGTCCATATGAGTAAGTGGGAAATATTAATTTGCTCCGATGAGTTCTTCATAACAAAAAGAAGTATTGAATTTTTTAACTCAATAGATTTGATAACATATTTAACATTTTCAATTACCAATATTTTCCAATCAAACATATTATCACTTGAATTTAGATTTCAAACATACTTTTACAAATCAAACATGATATATTCTAAAAAATAATACCCCCCTAAAGCTTTTAAACCATATTTTTATCGTGAAAAAAAAGTCAAACATTTATAAAACATCACAACCTTCTAACATGTTTCCATCATGTTGTACTTGACCACTAGCATTTAGTTTGATCCTTTGACTTATACATATGCAAGAAATGAATGGCAACTTGGTGATATTGACTCGAAAACTTGTTCCCATTGGATAAACATATAATAAATACAAATCAACACTTTAAACTCGTGAGACTCCAACAACGTACCTTTTCTGCATTAGACAGAACTTGAAGGGCGCTAACAGAAACTTTGCAAAACTAAGAGGGTACTTTTTGAAACTACACATTTAGAAAACGATATATATACCCTCAAGACACCTTAAAGTTCTCACAAACAGATTCATCTTCATCTTCATCTTCATCTTCATCATCTTCATCTTCTTCATCTTCAGCCTTCATCATACAACAGAAAACGATATCAATGGCGATCGCCGATATCCATGAAGACATAATCAAAACCCACATTTTGACCAAACTCGACGGTCAAACCCTCGCCGCCGCCGGCTGCACATCATCCCACCTACAATCCCTCTGCTCCGATCAGACCCTCTGGTCCAACATCTGCACCACCACCTACCCCTCCACCGTCGACCCACTAACCACCACCGCCATCTCCGCCTTCTCCTCCGCCCACCGGAGCTTCTTCTCCGACGCCTCCTCCGCCCCCACCCACCGCCTCACCGCCGCCGCACCACCCCCTCCCACCACCCACATCATCTCCTCCGTCGACCTCAAATACCACGAACAACTCATCTTCTCCAAGGTGGAGTCCACTAACACCACACCCACTGACTGGTTCCAAACGTCGCCGTTTCGGATCGACCTTCTTCAACCCAAAGAACTTGTCTTGCCGCCGGCGAAACTCCCCTCCTCCGGCGACGGCGACAATCGGACTCTGCTATCGGATCTTGAAACCCACATGACACTGAGCTGGATCGTAATCGACCCGACCCAGAACCGGGCGGTTAATCTCTCCAGCGTAAAACCCGTTTCCGTACACCGGAACTGGTTGACCGACGCCGTAGAGTTGACTTTCGCCGTCGTCGTTGATAAAGATAACGACTTCGTTAACTGTAACATCCAAATAACGTGTGGGGTGAATGAGGACGTTGGGGAGTTGACCGTAAGCGGGGTGAGTTTGACCGTGGTGGATATTTACGGCAAGTGTTTGAGTGGGAGGGACAGTATGGTAATTTTGCAGGGGCTAGCGGCGGGGCTACGGCGGAGGAGGGGCGGAGGAGAGGCGGAGAGAGGGCGGTACGGCGAGTATATAGAGCGGAGGAGAGAGAGAAAAGAGACGTCGGAGAGGAGAGAGAGGTGGGTTGATATGGCTTGTGTTGGAAGTGGTGTGGTGATCTTGATGGCATTTTGGTCATTTGTTGTTATGTGGTAAAGTGTTTGTTGCTCATTGGGCGATGAAAGTGCGATAGATAAGGATGAATAGGGAGACACGTTGTTAGATATTATTCTTTTATTATTTTGATTTTTATAGACATTTTTTTTAATGTTTTTATCATGATAATTTTGAATTTATCATGGATAGTTTTTGATATAATGAATACCAAGGATTTTGTAGCACGTAGAACATTGGTATGGATGACTGTTTACTATACAGATTATTTGAGTTTAAAATCTTATAGCTGAAGTTAGGAATAAAGTTTTATAGTGAGGGAATAATGTAGTTAAGTAGGAATTATGTGATCACTAACGATCATTTTTGTAAAAAGTTTAGTTTCTAGAATTTTGAAGCTAGCTTGAAATTTTAAATTGAGTGGGCTTGATAAACATTATTAGTGGTTCATGATACACTTTTCATATATTTTGTTTTATAGCAAATACTGATTACAATTGTTTTTTATAGATTTTTTTTTAACGGATAATGAATAATTTTTAAGTTCGATCAACCGGAAAAACTCATTGGTGAAAGGTTACCCATGCCTGCGAACACATACAGAGTTGGTGACCCGGCTCGCCCACCATTACAGGAGAAACCCATCACCTAAAACTCTAAAAGTCCAATGTGTTAAAACATCTATCCCACTTGAAGTATATTTCACAAAGTGATACTCGAAACCATAACCTTTATTTTGGAAAAGTCATGGGTGTCTTATCTCAAACCAATTAACCTACAACTTATTTTTATTATAAATGTTAAATGAAGAGGAAACACTCTTTGAGTTCAAGTCACGGAACATATATTTAAAAAGATATATAAGGCATAATTGCTATTATAGATGTATAATTTTAGCCAAAACACCCTCTACATGGTATACGAGCCTAATTGATCATACCAGCAGTTTTCTTTCTCAATCAACATTATTTGTTGTGCCAAACTTCATCGTGAACATGGTCGCCACCCAACAGCACTTTCTAATATACATGTTATCTTTCAACTTACAACTAGCTCATACTTTCCCATCAAACTTATAGCTATAAACTTTCCCATCCAACGCAATAAATCCAAACCACCCTTATAGGTTTGGATCTATACAGTTTTCTTGATGGTACTCACTAACAACCAGCCGAGTATCTCGATGGAGAAGATCCATCTAAACCCCACTATCCTATTTAGTTCCACGAAGAACAAATTCTGATCAACACTTTACTTGGAAGTTGTGATGAAACCATTCAGCCTATCATTTCCTTTGTCGTAACTGGCTAATAGGCATGGAGACGTCCTTAGTGCGTCTAAGTCATTGATCATCTCCCTAAGCCAAACTCACGTACAATCCTCGAGGTACTAACTTAATCACTGAAAATGTTGCTTGATATAAGATCCAATGCGGATGACCTAGCATTGGCGTAAAGTCAGTGGAGGATGAAGATATACTAGTTCACACTGTAAGTCTATAAGCCAACTTAGTGGTGATTAAAATTCTATCATCGTAGTACTAAAGGTTTGTGAAAATTTGATTCCTTTTCTTGAATTATTTAACACCCTTCTTGACTTTGAAAGCTCCATTAAACTGGTCAATATCATTGGTTCACCTCTCACCACAATGACTTTACTCACCCATCGATTGTAACATTTGAGTGTGTGTCGGCCCAACAACAACCACCGTAAAAACACTCCCGATTAAAATCTGGCCCTAAGAAACTCTTGGTCAAACCAACCCAAGACCCACAACCTAAGAACCAATCCAGGTCTTAACCCGAGTATATGGCCCAATATGTCCACTTCTTTTGCCAATTCTAAGGCATCAATGATTATGACACTCGTGACTGCCGGAAGCTCACTTGTTTTTACCTGACATTAACATAAATGTCACCAATTCATACTGCTATAAATAACACAACTGTTAGATCTCCTTCGCTAGTTAACTCTAGAGCATCTCATCAGACAACATCTAATGGTTCCAATCTTCATCAGCTTTCTAACTGTGGAGTCTGGATGAAATCCAATTAGGTGATGGTACGTACTTGTTGGATTTGAAAGTATAGGCTCAATTAATCAACGTTACCAAATAAGTTACGACCCATAAGAGTTACACTTTGGATGACGAAGATCAAATCCACATAAAAATAGTAAATATAAACAAAAACAAGATTTATAATTATATCGTAAAATTGTATTTCTCGGGATTTTTTTAATAATTTATACTAATTATAAATTATTTATAAAAACGTTTAATTGTTAAACGTATAGTTTTCAATTTTGGGTCTCTCGTGGGCTAGAAATAATCCAACCAGGCCTAGGGCCCATGAGGTGGATTAATTAAGATTAAAGGGATCATTAATTAGGGTGAAACCCTAATCACCCTGCACCCTTAACACAAATGCGGCTGAAAGGAGGAGTAAAGAACTTCCTCTTTGACCAAGACCCTAAATGACCACCATATCGCCGCCTATGGCTGGCCATCCGAGAACCACCACCACTACAGCTTGCTATCGTGACCCAAGGACCCACAACCATCCCCCTTTTTAATCACGTCTCAACCCTAAGGCATGCCCCCTTTCATGGCCACGATCTTGCATCTGTTTGTGGGACCTTGGTGTCTCAACCTGTTAGCATTAAGCGCAAAGGTATATTTATCTCAATTGAAGATCCGATTTAGATATTGTATTTGCATTGTTACATGTGTGTTTATATGTAACAACTACCCGGCTATCAAAATCAAAGTTCACTAACTATGTTTGTAAACTTTAGAAATCTTTTTATGGGATTAAAAAACCTCCACGATCCTACATTGAGTTAACCTTATTTTTCCTACAATTTGGATTCGAAAATTCCCTCTCCTATGCTTCACTACTTATTTATTGTCTTAATGATCATATTCTTTACTTCATGATATATGTTGATAACATAGTCCTAACTAGTAGTCATCATAAAATCATTGAGAACTTTATCTTAACCCTTTCTAATAGGTTCTCCATCAAGGATCTCATCATGCTACATCATTTTTTTGGTGTCTGTCACACCCTCAAAATCCACCGATGGGGTTTTACTGCAAGAAGCGTGACAAACCACACGTTTAGACGTCGGTCACATATCAAATGACTTAATATGAGTTTAGAATAAAACGTTTATTTGTAAATCAAAGTAAAACACAGTTTATTAATGTAATAAATATAGAAGCGTAAACGTTTGTAAAACCATAACTAATAACTGCCCAAAAAATGATGCAAGATGAAAAGTATTAAATGTAAATGTAAATGTAACTTTGTTTCAATGATGACAATGCATGAACCTTTTAAGTGTAACCCTAGCCTTAAGCATGACGACAACTTGAGAAAACATGCTAAAGTGTGTCAACACAAGTTTGGTGAGTTCATAGGTTTAAATAACAAATAATATGTTTGAAATTGATTGTATGGTAAAGTCAATAAAGCATATAAGATAGGTAGCTAGCCTATAGGTCAAGTTAATTTGCATTTCGCAACCGAAGCTGACTTTTTGTAAGTTGTTTGCCTTTCCACCACGTCTATCATAAATGATAGTAAATGGTAGGTCAATTAAATAGCCACTCGACCTCTAGTTGAGTTAGCGCGACTAAGGTGGGTGGGGTTTGTCAAACCCAATAGTATTACTCAAAATTACATCGTTAGCTGTTATTAATTGTTCAAGAATGGAAGGACTTTTGAGGTATGTTTGCATTACAATAACAAGTAATATTGTAATAATTCTAAAATAAACTAAAATAGAGTGTGCATGTTTCTCCTCCAAATGGAAAGTATGTCAAACATGGATCATGAAAACTTGTGACCCCTCAGTCCAATAGACATGTTTACCACATGAATTAATGAACCCGGAACATGTATAGAGGAACTAAGGATAAATATTCCTAAGAAAACGGGAACAAAGGACCATAACGGACCATTATGGGGTCTTTCTAGTTGACTGTGATAGTCCACCATGTTGGTCGCGGGGATGGCTATAAAAGGTTATGACGGTCCACCAAGAAATGGGAAACGAGACCAGGATATTGGGTTTATAGCGAACCGCTAAGATTTTTTTGTGACAGCTCGCCATGGTGGTTGCGGACCACAATAGTCGGGTTTAACGGTCCGCGAGGAATATTCCTTTTCAAGATTCGAATATTCCATTTAAAAAATGTGACTATCCTTTTGTTAGGTTGGTAGCGGACCGCCAAGACTCGTTTAGCGGTCTGCGGCGGACTAGTCGGTAGATTGGGTATTTAAGCCTCAAAAATTGGATTTTTCATACTTACTCACTTCATCTCTTGGTCTACTTTCCCTTTCTACAATTTTAAGGTTTTGGAGTGCTCTGTGTGACAATTGGTGTTCGTAGAAACACTTGTAGACTTTGTTTATCAAAAAAAAAAAAAAGAAAGAGTTCGGGAGCTCGGTTTGCTTGGTATAAGTCCCAAATCCTTATGAAAACACATTATTACCCATTACAAGAATATGAATTATCTGTGAAACACCACTTTAGTGTTGGATCACTAGTTGGTGATTTCGTGGACGTCAAGGAACGATTGTGAGCTCAAATTTGTCATCCTAAGGTTCTAAAACCTTCACATTATGCATCATCATAGGTTACTGTGTAAACCGGGGATTTTTTTAAAGAAACTAAACAGGTAGGTAATGATTTGGATGCATATGATTGTAATGATCGAGGAATGATGATGTTTGAATGAATGAATTTTGCATAAGGTAAAGTCCAGGTATAATGAGAAATAGCTAATGATGAGATAAGTCTATCTAGGCATTGTGTGGGCATATGCATGAACCCTAGCTCTTCAACGCGTGTTTGTCATGAGCAATAGGGAAATGACAACATGGGGTTGTGGGAAAACCATAGCCTGAGGTCATTGACATGACTAAGGCTGGACAATAGATTATCTTGGTTGGTAAATCCCAATGGTTTGCATGTGTAAGTTATATCAACTTAAACGTGTATGTGTTATAGTATGACACGTTATCATAGATACTACCCAACCGGTGTGAGACAGACATGCTCGGGAAGATCATCACTATGAGTCTAACTGATCCTCCTTTTTTTCAATGTTTTGTGGTTGCATTCCAGCTTATAAATAATTTTATATAATTGTTTTGGAAAGTGTGTAGAGAAGTAAAACCAACCGAAGACCTAGGTAACCACGGTCTAGGTACGTCCAAACAGATGGTAAGCACCAGGCATGGGCAAATCATTAAGGTAAAGATAGGGTTGCTGGAATGTAACATCTAACTCAAACCTTGGGGAATATGTGCATTCAGTTGGATCTAATTAGGTAGGTAAGCCACATTTTATGGTGAATACTCAATCCGAGGCAACAACGAAGACTGTGGATAGGATTAGACTAGTTTGCGGCCACAACAATGATTGTGGATAAGACTAGGAGATAATGATAATTAGATGCCATAACAAAAAACTATTGATAGGACTAGGTTAGCTTGAGGTCACAACGAAGACTGTAGATAGGGTTGAGCGGTTTTCGATGGCGAGGGATTTGGTTGGGCGATGTGCCTATAAGCCATCCTCTTATCATTGAATATATATTAAGCTAGAGTGGCATATATGTGGTCAAAACTAATGCCTGTTGTGGTGGCTTTGGTATAAATTTGATTTTTTAAATATTTACTTGGACACTTGATATGATTGCTTAAACATTTTAAGAGTCACCAATTATGACTCACCAACAACGTTATTGTTGAAGTATTTTAGCTCTTAGTGCATGAGCAGGAAACGCAAAAGGCATTAAGCATTTTAGCTCTTAGTTGAATAAGTAGAACAAAATCTTCAAGTAGAAGATAATGAATGGATTTAACATGCATGGGGCAACGCATATGCATTTAAGTTTTTGTTTGTAAATGTGCTGAACGCGAGGATTTATGTACGTTGTTGAGGTTTAAATTTAGTCTAGTTTTTGTGGTTTTGATTGTGTATAAGACTTTCGTTGTGTATGTTGTGTGAGTGTGATACAACAAGTCTCGCCCGGGGAATGGGGGTTATGTAAGCTGTTGAGGTTCAAATTCAGTCTAGTTTTTATGCTCTTGATGGTGTATAAGACTTCCATTGTGTATGTTGTGTGATACTGATACAACAAGTCGCGGTCAGGGAATTTTGTGTGACAACACTCAACTTAGGTTGCGTTGGAAAGTAAAACGATTGTCGAAAGCTAAAAGTTACCTAACAAATATAGATTCATGAGTGTGTTTACATAATAGTCTATATGAACCCCGTTGCATCAAAACAACATAAAATGTTAGTATGTTTGTGAAAATCTAATCATCTTTGACTAGTTTGATTTTTTGTCAAAGTTGAGGTTGGCTACGGTGTACCTCTTCGTATGAGGTTGGCTCTGGGAAACACTCTTCAAGGTTGTAAGGAAAACCCTCCTCCTAGAGATTTGTTACCGCGAGGGTTATAGAATAGAATTCATGTTCATGCTAAGAGAAGAGCGGATCCAATACCAAGACGATTTCTTTGTTATTTCGGGCCGAGAAAAATGTAATATTTTTTATTGTAAACAGGCTATTCAATCCATTCTAAATTCGATTGCAAAGTCTTCTTAAGGTTAAAAGAGGCTTCTACCTCGGTAAGAATATCTTCCGATAGATGGAAGACTATCCAACCAATAAAGCCGAGACAGAGGATTTTTGAATCTTCTATTCTAGTCTAGCCGAGTCTTTTCGCTTGGAACAGAGGGCAGTGGCCAGCGAACCTTTGCTCCGCCAGAAAGAAAGAATCTTATGGGAAGGGCGGATAGATTAGATCTGCTTACCATCGGGTAGAGATAGACTAAAAAACTAGATTGGACAAAGCAGCTGCCCTGTCAATGGATAGATAAAAAGCATAGGATCAAAGCCTTGTTCGCTACTCTAATTTTGAGTTGGTCATAGGTTGACAGTTTTCGGGGCTCACTTTGCGGGTCAGAACTATTGGAAGACGAAAGATAACTTATTTAGACGAATAGTGTGCCGATGCCATTACCCCCAAAAAGCCTACATTAGCAGTGCGGGTGAAATCAGACAGAAACCAAGTCCAAGAAGACCGAGGAGGCCTTGGGGTAATAGAACAAGGGAGGAAGAAAGGAAGGAGCTTCGGCTCCAATTCTGCAAAGGTTGACTTTTTCCAGGTTAGCTAGAGAGAGCGATATTCATCTTTTATAGCTTGCTTATCGGAGGCCTCGTTTTCAGGTTTGATAGAATAAAGAAGTAGAATAGATCTCTCTTCTTAAAGTACACAACACTTCCCCCAAGGTTCACAACGCGGAAAAGGATAAACGTCGTCTCTGTCAAATAAGGTATGGTAATACCTGTTGCTGATCCTCATCTTGTACTTGTGAACAGCAGCAAAGGCCGCATATGATAGGTTATTCCATAATCAATGCGAATATCGCCGAATAGGAGACTTCGTTGCACAATCGTGAGCCCCTTGAATATAGAGAATTTTTTCCGTTTCTTTCTCCATTTAATAGTTTTTATAATTACTAATGATATTATTTAATTTATTTACAGACTAAAGATACTTTTTAATAAATAAAACAAAGTTCTTTTTATTTATGTTATTTAAAAAAAATAAATTTTTAGAAAATAAAACTTTTTTTAAAACACCAAAATATTTTAAAATTGATTTTTTAAAAAGTAAAATATTTATAAATAAAAAATAATTAAAATTGAGAGTTATAATAATGAATTGTTTTTAAAACAATTTGTTTTGAAAAAAAAAATTTTAACAAAAAAGTTTAAAAAGTTAATATCACCGTTTTATTACTTATACCCTTACTAATACGTAATTTCAATTATATCTTATCTTAAAATATTATTTTATAATTAATAAAATTTTATTCAATTTTATATTTTATTTATTTAACCGTGTCATACACGGGTTACTAAAGATAGTGTTAATATATTTAACTAAAAAAAGAAGGAAAAATAAAAGAGCAAGTAAATTATCTGGCGTAAGTCATGATTTTAATTGTATGTATAAATACACCTTTTTAAAATTCTTATGTGGATTGCCATTCTAATACCTTTATTGTAGTTAAGTTTATGATTGTGTTACTATATCTTTATTTATAATACACAATTGTTCATGATTTTCTAATTATTATCTTATATTAGATATTAGACGATTTACTTTTATCTTATATTAGATATTAGACAATTTACTTTTGGTTATCGTGTTTACGGGTGATAACTTTATATCATGGTCATTCAAATGGCAAGCCACTGTATCTCGATCCATTGTCAAAGTAGAGTATAGAGGTATCGCTAACATTGTTGCTAATACATTTTGGTTATGTAATCGCCTTTAACACATTAAAGTGCTTCATGTTCCATCTAGGTACTAAAAGATTACCACATAAATTATTTTATAATTTTCGATCCAGTTAGAGCATCGGTCCTCCCACCATTCTGATTGAGGAGGCATATATTTTTACTTTAATAAAATAGTAACTTGGGTGACACGTGTCAGCACCGCAATTCACCTTACCAAAATTTTTTCACTTATCTTTTTTATTAAATAATTACCTTAATTACCAAGAATATTATTTAACTCTTTTTAAGATAAATATAGTTTTGTAATAAATTAAGAAAAAAATCTTTTTATTGATGTTATTTCTAAAAATAAATTTTTATAAAATAAGAAATATTTATAAAACATCAAATTTTTTTAAATTTAGTGTTTTTAAAAAGTAATTTTTGTATAAACCAAAAATAAATAAATTTTATAAAATGATATTTTTAATACGATTTATTTTGAAACAAAATGTTTTTTTTTTAAATAGTTTTAAAACAAAAGTTTAAAAAGATCATATAATTTTGTTTATTACTTATTGAAATAACCGGCACATATATATGTATATATATATATGCGTGTATATATAAAATAAGAAACAATAATATTAATATAAAAATTAATAATAATAATAATAATATAATGATAACATCAACGTTAATTGATATTAATATAGATTTTGATATTAGTAATAAAGGAAATGACAAAGGCATTTGAATGCCACCACCATTCACGAGATCACGACTACGTCCAGCACATTTCTGTAATTTTGTTTCCAAATCTTCTTCAATAATCGACAATTTTACCGGGATAATAATAATCATCTTTACAAATAAATCAATTCTATTAAATGAAATTGAAACTGATGACACACCTCACAATTTTACCGGGATAATAATAATCATCTTTACCGGGATATACTTTCAGTTCGTAGAGCTTGGTTTTGCACCGTCGGAGCCGTCACCATCGAACATCAAATCAGTTGCTCTAACTTGCTCCTATAACCTTCTCCAATTCCATCCATTCTTGTTTTGCGAAAGAAGATAACTGATTAAACTTTGCTTCGACTTTAAAAGGCATGCTCTGTTTTCTTATGATATTGTAATATCACCAAAACCATTGAGAAGAAAACAATAATAAATAACGATGATGACAATGATTTATGGTCAATGGTGGTTCATGAAAATATGAGATTTCAAACATAAGACTTAATTGTTACTGTTTTCTTTCTTTCTCTTATTCATATATTTGTTTACTAGCCTTAGTAAACTCGTGTATTACACGGTTTGAACAAATAAAATATTAAATATAATAAAATTTTATCAAGTATAAAAAGATATTTTACGATAAAATATAATTGAAATTACGTATAGTAAGAACAATATGTAATAAAACAATTATATCAAATTTTTAAACTTTTGTTTCAAATTTTTTTTTCCAAAAAAAATAAAAAATATTGTGTTTCAAAACAAAACGTATTAAAAATATCATTTTAAAAATTTCTTATTATAAATTTCAAGTTTAATTATTTTTTTATAAAAAATTAACTTTTTAAAAACACTAATTTTAAAAAAGTTTGATGTTTTGTAAAAGTTTCTTATTCTATAAAAATTATTTTTAGAAATAATATTAATAAGAAGTTCTTTTTTCTAAATTTATAAAAAAAAACTATTTTTATTCTAAAAAAAGTTAAATAATATTATTGATAATTAAGATAATTATTTAATAGGGGAGAGAGATGGTAAAATTTTATTGAGAATGAATATGGTGCCGCCACATATCACCCCAAGATACTCTTTTATTAGAGTAGAAAGATTTCATTATTAGTATTTATTTCCTTTTGCAAATGTCACCATATGAAAGCTTTCAAATTAAAATTCAATTTCATGCAAATTGCTATATAAATATATTTAACTATTAGTATTTGTAGTAAAATAAATATATAAACATATTCAGTTTTACTTAAAATGTTAAAACTATAATATGCTGGTCAATGAACGAAACTAACATGTGAAGCTTGGAAATAAATCTAACTTAGAATTAACCCATATGTAGGTATTTTGTAATTTATTGGACGCGAGTTAGCAGCGTCATAGTGATTTTGCTATTGCTTAAGGTACGGATAATCTGATTCATTCTACTATGTGTAGTGGATTGCACCTTACTTCCAGTATTATTTTATTCCGTCGCTACTAGTTTTGACTTGATTCGTCTGTTATATGTGTAAACTATATAAATTGTGTCTGACATTTGATTCATTTGTTCCGTTTGTTAAGCTTATTATTTGGCTCACCCTACGACTTGATTTAATTTTGTTCCTTGTTATCATTATTCATTCATTTTAATTGAATTTGTTGCTTTAATTATTATATAATTCGTTTACGTTTAATAAATTTAAACTTGATTATTTGATCCGTTAACCTGAACTCTAATACCCGAGCAACACTTTTTATGGGGGTTCCATAGATTCGTCATTGCGGCATCGATGACTTGGCACCATCCGTGGCGGTGTGATTAGACCGGGCGTCTCTATTTTATCTGTATATCTAAGTGCTCGGATAAGTACTTAGCGACATCTGTTTCAGAGGCGTATGGACTGGTCCTAGGATATATCTGCATTTGGCGGATGTGAGTGTATGCCAACGCTCCTCCACACATCTGTACTCGGGGACTACAACCCTTTGTACACTATGATTACTACTTTATTTCTGATATCAGTTTCTGGCTCATTGGGTATTTTCATAAATCTGAATATGTTAATCTGACTGAGAATCTGTATTCTGAAATTTTGTCAACCTGCATGATCTATATGATAAGAAGTACTTTATCTGAAATCTGTCAAAACCTGCAGACATATAGATCTGAAATCTATACTATGTTAACCTAGCGTGTTCAAATGAAATATGATGTCCATACTATATTATTATGATGATCTGATGTATAGTTATATGTATGTGAGTTTAACGTGACAGTTGTATTCATTACGGTATTTGTGTTAGCTTTCCTTTTATCTGTTCACTGGGCACTCGCTCAGTCGCATTGTTTCTTCGCGACAGGTATGCAGGGCAATCAAGGGAATGTGTGAAGAGCGTTAAAGAACAAGATAGGGATTGAAGAGACGATAACTAATAAGACATTTAGCATTTATTTTAAGAATTTAATGTTTTGGTTTTAAACTAATGTAACGGTATTGATTTGACTTATTTAATTTATGCATTTATTAGTATTTTTGATTACCGTACTGTGTGACACGTCAGCCCTATCCGGGGTGGGGTGTTACACTTATAGTTATTACTCATACGTAATTTCAATCATATTTTATCTTATAATATCGTTGTATACTTTTTAAATTTTTATTATATTTAATATTTTATTTGTTAAACCTGTGTAATACACGAGTTTACTAAAGTTAGTTTATCTATATTAATAAAAGAAGGTTTTTGTATGCCACTTGTCATAATTTTAGAGCTCTTAAATTTTATTTTTTAGCTTCTCTCTCCTAATAAATATCACATTAAATACAAATGATATTATTTAATTCTTTTCATATTGAATATATTTTTTATTAAATTAAAATTTTGATCTTTCTACAAATACAATTTGTAAAGAAATTTTTTTTATATAATAAGAAATTTTTCAAAAAAAATTTGTCAAACTTTAAATAACGCAATATATTTTAAAACCTAAGGCTTTTAAAAAATAAAATTCTTATGAGACGAGAATAATTAAATTTCAAAGTTATAATAAAGAAATTATTAAAAATAATATTTTTTTAAAAACGGTTTGTTTTGAAACAATTTGTGTAAAAACCATTTAAAAAAAATAACCAAAAGTTTAAAAACTTTTATCATACTTTTATTATTCGTACGTAATGTCAATCATATGTTATATTAAAAGATCGTTTTATAATTTTTTAACTTTTATTAATTTACTATTTACTATCTTATGTATTCAACTCGTGTTATACACGGGGTACCAACCGTGTATTACACGAGTTGAATATATAAAATATTAAATAAAATAAGAATTTATTAATTATAAAACAATAGAAGATAAGATATGTTGAAACTACCTAGGAATAAGAAAGAATACATATAATAAAACAATGATATTATTTTTTAAACTTTTTTTTTTCTAAAAAAATTTAACATTTTGTTTCACACCAAACCGTTTTAAAAAAATGGCATTTTTAAAAATTTTCATATTATAACCTTCCAAATTTAATTATTTTTAGTTTAAAAAATTAATTCTAAAATATTTTGTATTTAAAAATTTTGATGTTTTAGAAAACTTTATTATTGTATAAAATTTATTTCTTTAAAAATAAAATTAATAAAAAGATCTCTTTAATAATTTGTTAAAAATTTATTATTAATCTAAAAAAGATTTGAATAATATTATTAGTAATTAATGTGGTTATTTAATAAAAGAGAAAAGCGGAAAAATTTTGGTGAGAATCAATGTGATGTTAACACATGTCATATTAGTTACTCTTTTATTAGAGTAGGTAGATTGTACTAATTAGTAATTACCTTTCCTTCATTAAATTATTTAGACACATTTCACACAACAATATAACAAAAAAGAAAAGCAATCAACAATTTTGTTAGAAGATAAAGTTCATACGAATTGTGTATATATCACAAAAACTTATAAATCTTAGAACATTCATACATATAAAGATGTATATATCATTAATTAATGTCACCCAAGTTTTTTTCTCGAACATGTTTACATATGAACATGACCTTTTTTTTTTTTTTTTTAATTTATTTTTTATTTTTTTTGTAAAGATGGATGATCACTTTGAAAAAGAAAAAGTTAGGCTAATGCATCATTTACAAAATTCGACGAAGTTCCGATGACCTTACCTAATGTCCGCTTGAAAAGTCAAATATGGTGATCACATTATTGATTGGTAGCGTATTTATAAATTCAAAATACAGCTAATGCATGACGACTATGACCTTCATATTTATTCACATCTTTTTAATTAAGAAGAGTAATATCATAAAAATCAATTTATTAAACAAGAAATAAGTCCTTGAACCTAATATTACAAAATAACCCTTAAATATGTTAAAAACAAGTGTACATATGTTTTTTTTATACCAACAAGTTTTGTGTAGTTTGTGAAAGACTTGATAAATTAACGTTACAAATGGTGTTGAAATGCTTACATTAATACTTTTAAAACATATATTTAATTGCGTTTAAACCGGTTCAAGGATAATAATTCATATTTAAATAATCGGCCTAAAAACACACAATTTATCTAAAATAAAAATGTGTTTTAAGTGTTTTTAAGAAAGACAACTCACATGAATTGAAACATTATTTCTTTTGAAATAATGTTTGATTTTTATGATTAGACTATCTGCTTCTCAACCAACCGCACCCACAATCTTCTCAAAAACAAACTCATAACTAGAAAAACCCACTGATTTAACACTGAGCATTTTTGTTCAAATAACGCTCTATTGAATATTGAACTTTTCTCTAAAAAAAACTTCAACAAAATTCCTCCATGACAAAAGTAAATTATGTGTTTTAAACCAAAAAGAAAATCAATCTTCTTATAACAATAAACCCTTTCTCAACAAAAACAAAGTATTCTGTCAAACAAAAACAACCAATACATCCTACACTACACCATACCAAAACTAATAATTTTCTATCTTTCATATTCTCATATGTTGACAATTATGACCACTTTATTCCACAAAACATCAAACTTTCAAACTTAAAAACATACAAGCATATATCCCATGACACTCTTTCCACCATTGCTAAACTTCAAACCAAGACCCATGGCACTTACAGACCTCCATGAAGACATCATCCAAACCCACATCTTAACCCGACTCGACGGCCGATCGCTCGCCGTCGTCGGCTCCACATCCTCCCACCTGCAGTCCCTTTGCTCCGGCGACAACCTATGGTTCAATATCTCCTCTTCCACTTGGCCCTCAACACAACACCCTTTGGTCCAACAAGCCATCTTCAACTTCACCTCCGCCCACCGGACCTTCTTCTCCGACGCCTTCCCACCGCCCTCCCACCGCCTCACCACCACCGCACCACCACCTCCTCCCACCACCCGCTTCATCTCCTCCGTTGACCTCTGGTACCACGACCATCTGCTGCTCTCTAAGGTTCAATCCACTGATACTACACCAATTCAATGGCTCGACTCGACCCCGTTTCGGATTGATCTTCTTGAGCCCAAAGAACTCGTGCAGTCGGAGATGAAAGTCCGTGGGGATGATCGGGTAAAGCAATTGGATTTAGAGAAGCACGCGACGTTGAGTTGGATCTTGATCGACCCGAGTTCGAACCGGGGTGTGAATCTATCGAGTGTGAGGTCTGTTTCGGCTCACCGGAACTGGTTGACCGACGAGATAGAGTTGACTTTTGCCGTTGCGATAGCTGTTGATGATTCTCGGGCGCGTGATGATTATTATGTGAAGTGTAATGTAGAGGTCGCGTGTGGTGTCAGAGGTGGTTCGGAGTTGTATGTGACTGGGGTGAGTTTAACTGTACAGGATATTGATGGAAAGTGTTTGAATGGGAAGGACAGTATGGTCATTTTGCAAGGGCTTATGGTGGCGGAGAGGGGGCGGTGTGGCGGGAGAGGGGAGGGGTGGAAAGAGAGGTATGATGAGTATATTCGAAGGCGGAATGAAAGGAAAGAGATGATGGAGAGGAGAGAGCGGCGGCTTGATTTGGTTCGTGTTGCTTGTGGGGTGGCTTGCTTGATGGCATTTTGGTCAATTGCTCTTTACTAGAACTTGGCTTACGCGACTCCTCTCTCTAACCCCAGTCTCATGTATATTTCCTGCCCGACTCCTCGTGTGCCCGCATATCCACCGTTGTTCATTTCTCATTATGTCCTGAACATTTGTCTCTCTTCCATAACGGTTAACGGACACAAACGTCCTGGTTGTTGGTGGTTTTAAGTTATGTTTAAAACAAATGGTGATTACCATTTAGATTTGTAACATAAGATTCCCCTTTTACAAAATGTGTACAGCTTAAAATTGATTATAAGCTTGTCCGTCAGGTATAAAATTCCAAAATATTTGTTTTGTTCAATGATTTACGTTAGCTTTACTTATCAACTAGTTTTATTCCTCGCGCGCGTTGCGCGGGGTTGTATTTTGTTACATAGTGGATAACAAATGTAGAGAATGTGTGTCATCTTCGCGTACCCTCATCGCATCAGTAACAACCACCAAAAATATAGACACGTTTGAGTCTGTGTTGATTTCTCATATAGCTTGATTATATTGAGAACTTTTGATCGTGCATCATCAACAACATATGGCACTTGAGTTCAAGGTTAAACATGGACACCGTAGCTCACAAACTTAAAGAAGCAACCAAACTTACAATTATAGTAATTTATACTTTTGTTAGTCGATCTAAGCAATTGCATAATTGTATATGTATTTTAGTTTCTTAAAACAAAATGATATATTAAGCTGTAGCTTGGTAAAAAAAAAATAGACCATGATGCCATAATGACATATTTTCTTTGGTTGTTTTCTGTGTTGAGACAAATATATTTACATGGGCCTGCTCTTGAAAACCCTTGAAGTCGCAATGCCAAAGTAAGTGTGCAAGCGATGTACATATTAGTATCGAAAATTAATATGATTTCATATGCACACCTGCATGCGACCCAATAGAGCCCGATGATCTTTGAAGATGAAAGGTCTTGTAGAGGGTAGCAAATTGAATTATCTTTCAAAGATATTCTTCGACTGAAGTGTGACGATGCTCCTACTTCTTCTCCAATTCATCCCCAAATGAACCATCAATGATCATAAGTCTCCTACCTGATTCAGATAACGTTTCCACTGATAAAGTAATATTAAACCCGCTAATAAGGTGTATAAACTATAAAGCAAAACATCGAAATATAAGTAACGATTTTAGAACCTAAATAATTACCCTACGAATCACCCTCCTTTAATGCGTTGGTGATGAACTTTTAGGCACAAAACTAAAACTGGACAACAAACACATAATAAACCCAGGGGCAAGATTCTTTAATAATAGCGACCCACTGGTCCGAAACAACAATTAAGGTGCCGAAAAATAAAAAAAGAGGCTAAAATCTTACCGACAAACACTAGCCATTTTATTGTGTGGGTAGAAGTCGTGTCAATAGCCGCCGGTAGAGCAAAACGGCTGCGTGCACCGGTGGTTGTCGTCGCTTTCGACATGATTTCATCCTGGTATATCCACACCCACATCAAAAATCTAAATATCGTCGGAGACGACGTCTCCTTCTCTTCTGCAAACCTGTCACCGCCTAAAGAAGAGCCCATCTCATCTCTTCTAGCTAGGCGTCGAAGCTAGTCTCTCTCCCCGTGTTTAATTTCACCACCATGTCTTTCTTGCTGCTAGGAGAACGTCTCTCTCTCATCATCTCATGTCTGTCTATCTTTCTCTCTTTCCTCTTCAACGTGGAATCAACGGCAAGATAACACGTACCTATCAAAAGTCACGGTGGAATAATTTTATAGGTTTATTTGTCAACCAAGAGTCATCTTTACTCAAGCAAGTAAGTGTTGTACCTGCATCAATGGGTGTAGTTCACTATTCATTTTGTCAACTTTAATTATTGAGTAATATTATTTTGGTTTTATATTTTGTATGATTCTCCCTAATCCAAGTTCAGCAAATATCGTGATAATCATTTTAGAGGTTCGATACTAGCTTAAGGTATTAAAAGAAATTTAATATTATTAGAGCATTCACAGTGAATTTTTTATCTTTATTCATATAATTACATTAAAATTTACTACATTTTCTTTCTTATTTTTATTTAAATGATACTTTTTATACTCTTATCATTACTTTTTTCTCTCTGCTCCACTCACAACCACTTTCAAAAATATTAAAAAAATTATAGGGATTGAATAGTGAATTTTCAAATATATCAATCCACAATAACATTTTCTTTCTTTTTTACTCACAACCACTCAAAACTATTCCATATAATATACCAAACACACTCATATAATTTTAGTATGTTAATATTTATGGTTAAACTCATTTTTTATGCAGTGGGGCTTTGTTACCAGAACAGTTTATGTTTGTATGAAATTTTACATTAGGACAAAAAGTTACACGTAAACATAATCATGTTGTAAAAAAATTAGAAAAAAAGTAATAGAAACAAAAATGCAAAAAAAGAAGAATATTTGGCTATAAAAGAACTGAAAAAGATTAATTTAAAAGTTTTAGGAAATGATTTTATAGAAAAAGTTTTTAAAAACGTTTATTTGAGATAAAAAGGATTGTTAGTAGCAAAAGGATATAGAAAATTGTCATCCTTTAAACCCCTGCTCCTTAATAATGATTATATATAAGTTTAAATAAAAAAATGTTTTAAATTTAAAAGTGTAAGGAAAAAAATTCTTAATCATCAATTTTTTAATAAATGAATGAGTTTAAAGTGTAGGAAAAGATTTGTTAAAGAGGCATTTTAGACTTTTTTCAACATTTCTTATTATTTTTTAAACGAACATTATTTTTACATACGAAGTTATCTTTTTACAAAAGTTATATAAACGAGTTCAATATCAATATATATAAAGATAAAAAAATTATGTTATTCAATTCATATTAATTCTACTCAACATTATGTATTTAGTGCAGTTCATTGTTATTGTGTTTTTTAACACTATTGTATTTTTCGAAAATGATAAAAACATAATGGTGAAATAATACTTTATGTACTTTTAGTATGTAAAACATAATAATAAAATAAAAATTAATTAATTTAATACATTAAAAATAATAACAAAATAATATAAAACGTAAAATACAATAAAAAAATGTCTTATTGTGTTTTTCTACTCGTCATTGTGTTTTCCTACTTGTCATTGTGTTTTCCTGAATACTATAAGTTATAGAACCGTAAATGAGAATGGTAATGATTTATTAATAATGATTACAATGATCTCTATATAAAAAGATAAATATTATAATTAGATACCCTTTAATACAAAAAATATAAATTTATATCTAACTTAAAGGGTGTTTGTTTTTCTGAAAAATGTCTACGTAGGCTCTTCTGTCTGCGCCGCGCAGACCACGCACAGACATTGCCATCTGCAGACTGTTTGTTTTTCCGAAGACGTTTCATTAAAAAAACGTCTGTGCGAGCTCTTCTTGGTGCAGACTTGGTATAGCCACTTCTAAGGTCTGCGAATAGTTAAACCCACCATCTACTAACACCCACTGTCCACCACCACTGCCGCCGCCGTCCACGACCACCACCGTCGTCTACCACCGTCCACTGTACGCCATCATCCATCGTCCACCACTAAAGTCCGCCACCACCCACCGTCGCCCACCACCCACTGTCGCCCACCACCCACCGTCGCCCACCACCCAGTGTTCGCCATTGTCCACCGTCCGCCACCATCTCCACCACCAACAGTCTTCTTTAACAGTTTGCAAAAGTTAAAAATCAAACAGTCTTCTTCTTGCAGACTGCAGAGGTTTGGGCTACCTTTTCTGTTGCAGATGTCTGAAGATATGATCCGCAGATTGAAGACATTTTATCTTTTCAAAAAACAAACTGCACCTTAGTCTAACATTCCCTTCAAAGTTAAGGATGAGGAACGACCTGTAGCTTGGACTGTATTGATGGAAATCTCTATGAGGGAAACAACTTGGTGAAGACATCAGTTATCTGATCACTTGTGGCAATGAACTAAACATTTAGTTTACCTTAAATCACCTGTTCACCAACAACATGGAAGTCCACTGTGACATGTTTTTATACGAGCATGAAATACTAGATTTGTTGAGAAATAGGTGGCTCCTAAGTTGTCGCACAAAGAGTTAGTGAGGATATTGTCACAATACCTATTTCCTGAAGAAGAGCTTTCAACCAAATTAATTTTGCTATAGTATTAGCAAGGGCTTGATATTTTGATTCAGTTAAAGATCTTGAGACCGTTCATTGTTTTGCGAGCTATCCATGAGACTAGGTTCCATCCCAAATAAATGGCAACCCCACTGGATTGACGGTTAACCTGCCAGGCAACCCATCAGAGTCCGTTTAGGCCTCAACTGAGTGGGTAGAATTAGGCTGCCAATAAACATTAGTAAAAGCCTGTAGAGGATGTAGGACCGGTTAAAGGGTGGTGCAATAGTTTCGCAAGGTTGGAGAGAAACAAACGACACTTAGTAGATCAAATAGGGAACCGACAAATGAAACAATGAACAAAAGTAAAGAACACAAGCAAAACACAAAGTGTTTGGTTTTCAAGAATGATGTATATTCCTCTCAAATGTTTTATCAATGTTACAAGGCTTAGTCCCTAAGAAGTGATACATAAGATACTTTATACTACATCCTACAGTCGGTCATACTTTGAAGGCCAGCTGGAACACTAATCTAGACAACAAGATCAATGTAAAGTCAAAAGGCAGATTGCCTTTTGACCTGTGACTATGACATGTCATAGCTTACATTCTTATCTAATACAAAAAGGATAAAATTACAAAGTAGAAAGTTACAGACTCTAAGACCATAATCTACAGTTGACAAAAGTATGAAATTATCACCAACATGTATAAGTTGGTGAGTTTTCAGAGATGGTAGTGAAAAGTGGTTCAACTTTTGTCCAAAGCATGTCAGAGAAAGCATGTCTTTTCTGTATTCAGAGAAATCAGTCTCTTGGCTTTAGAAGACTTTGTCTTGAAACTTCGGAAGACTTTATCTTTGGCTTCGAAAGAAATGGTCTTTGGCTTCGGAAGCTTTGACAGAGAATTTCTTAGTGCTTTTGTCAAAACTACCGAAGTCATTACTTTGTACTTCAGTATCACCCACTACATCCACACACTTATCAAGAGAAACTTGATCCAATGAGTATGTGATATCATTAATGTTGTCTTCAGAAGATAGGTTTTTCAACATCATGAAATTTTTTATGACTGTCACCATCTCCATCTCCATCTCCTTCTATATTAGACATCTCTTCATTTGAATATTGTGCCTGATAATTGAAATTGGTAGGAGCTTCAGATGTATCAGCTAAAAAGTCTGTCATGGTTGTGCTGACAGGGTTTCCACTTGTAGAGTTTTTTATCACCGGTGCTGAAGGAGTTTTATCATTTGGTTTTCTCAGCTCAATTCTTGGATCAGGATCTTCTGGTGATATATTAACTGTAGTTCCTTTTTAATGCTGAGCTTACCATTTGTGACATTTCCCCTACCAATGATGTAACCACCTAATTCTCCTCCAAAAGCAATTGGCCCTTCATTAATTTTCTCAAAATCTTGAAACAAAGAGCCATTGCATGTCATGTGCCTGGAACAAACACTATTAATGATCCATACATTTCTCTTGGTCTTCAGCTCTTTCTTCATAGAAAGAGATTGTTAGTTACATTTGAAAACCCAAGCCTTGCTTGTCTTGGGCTCATCAATCTGAACAATAGATATATTAACAGTTATTGATCCTATATGCAAGCTTTGAGGATCTTTTGCTATTGATGAAGAGAAAACTTCAGTCACATGATCTTCCTTCATCTTCCACACCATCTTTGGCAGATTAGACTTAGCCTTCAATGCTTCAGAAGTTCTTACAACTTCAGAAGTTTTGAAGACTGAACCTTCAGAAGTTTTTGCATCCACTGCAGCAGATTTTAGTGCTTTGAAAGCATTCCTTTCATCCGAGACTAACTTTTCTTCTGAAGACAATTTTCCACCTATCTTCTTTCTGTTCACCTTGGAGCTTCCGAAGAAAGTGGCTTTCCTTTCGAAGTTATCTTTTTTTTTTCTTTTTCTCAGGAGTCTTCTTGGTCATATTGATAGTACCTTTATTGTAAATGCAATCCTTAGCAAAATGAGAAGTACCACCACACATGAAACATTCAACTGGTATACTTCTGAGAGTCTTTTTTTGAGGAGAAGGTTGAGCTTGATCTCTTTCTAGTTCCTTCTTCACCTTTGTAGATGATGCAGCATGCTTCTGAAGGTTAGGCTAGCTCTTGGAGCTAGATGGTTCAAGCAGTACAACAGTGGTGCATTTTTGATCAACCTTCTGTTTTTGACAAGGATGGTTTGAACTTGAACTAAGACTCCTGGTACTAGAGTCCATAGTTAAGTTTTCAGTCTTCACCACTTCAAACCCAACAGATATAAAGACTTGTTTCTGCTTAAGGTTGAAAGTGGGTTAGATTTCTTGGGCTTTTTTTGATTTTCTTTTGCCTGTCTTGATCAGATTCTTTCTTGCAGACTTGGCCATCCTTGGCCTCTTCTTCTCTCTAGTAGAATGGTGTCCCTTCTTACAATGAGTCTCTTCATTCACTTTAGGCTCATCCTTCACCACCTCCTCTTTAACATCATCTTCATCCTTTTCTTGAACTAGATCAATAGGAGGTAGCTCATCTTCACTAGTTTCACACATTGGTTGTCTGACAGATAGTAATGTATGTGGTGGAGCTATTTCACTAGATCCAAGTCCCTGTCTATTTTGATAAGACACTTTTGCATGTAAGGATGAGAATATGATGTTCTTGAAGGTTTCTTTTTTTAGAACACACTTTAATAGTTCTGGCTTTTCTGATCACAAGCTCAGCCTAACATTCAGTTAACTTGGTAATGAGGTATTTGATTTGAGTCCTATAATTTTTGTGCTTATGCTTAAGAGTAGAAATTGTTTTTTTTTAAGTCTTCTATTTTAAGTTTATAGTCATTTTCTGTTCTTTTAAAATCAGCTTTTAAAATATTTAAGGACTCAATGTCAGATGTCACTTCCAAGTAATAGGACATGTGCATGTTTACTTTAGCAATTCATTCAGGTGTATAGAGATGTTCTAATACCTTGGGTTCATCATAGTCGGCCATCAAGGCATTGTTGGAGGAGAAATCTTCAACCTAAAAGCTACAGTCAAAGCCTCCTTTTTCCACAACAACTGTAGCTTACTGCTTAGGCTTCTCAGTCTTTAGAGCTCCCTTAGTGTAGTTTGGTCTGGATTGTGTTTGGCCACCATTTGTCCTTAGTGCCTTGCAATCCCTAGCAAAATGTCCCATTTGGTTACAGTTTAACACTTCATTTTGCTTTTATCTAGTCCAAACTTTCCACTGGATACATTGCTAGAAAATTTTCTTCCTGTCCTTTTGTAAAACCTTTTGGCTCTGTGAATGAATAGAGTCATTTGCTGAACTATCTCCATATACTACAGGTCATCTGTATGGATGCATTCCAAGTCTTTGAGAGTGAAGAGAAAGTTGCCAAACTTTCATGGAAAGACACAAAGGGTTGAGATGAGTTTGTCTTTTAGAATGGGCTTCCTTGGATGTAGCTTTCTCTTGGTGTCTCTGGGAAGGTGATGAAATGGGCCTTGTGTGAGTTGTCAGGGTAGGTGAGAAGATGATGTTAAGGTTCTCTGCTGTCCCTTTCACCCACATGGAGGGCAGAACTCTTATGGGTACTGAATGAACTGTGAGATGGATTTTGCATGCTTATCTCCATCTGATAGCCGCTCAAGATACCATACAGCTCAATAAGGGTAAGAGTAGAGAGGTTTTCAGTTCTTTTAATAACCACATAATAGTGAGTCCATTCTCTAGGAAGAGAGAACATGAACTTATTCACAATGTCCCTATTCTTCAGCTTGACACTAGTATCGACCAGAGTGTCCGCAATCTCAACATATCTGAAATATTGCTGAGTCATGGTTTCACCTGTCTTGAAGGTGAAATTCTCCAACTATAGCTTCAGGACATCCTTCTTTTTTCTTTTGCTTCAGAAGACCCTTCATACATCAGCTTAAGTGCGTCCTATAACTACTTAATAGTACTGCATTTCTTATAGTATTTGTAGATAGAGTTGGAAAGAGCAGTTTGAAGAGCGGTCATGGCCTTCTGAGTAGTCGACCGTGACCCTTCATTAGAGTAGTCGGCCACTTCCTTTGGAATCATCTCACCAACAGTAGTAGCTGAAGGTGTGCATGGGACATGAGGTCCCGAGACAACAGATCTTCACATCTTGTTGTCTTAAGACTTAATGAAGGCTTCCATTCTTTGACACCAAGTATCAAAGTCATCAGTAGTGATCAGTGGAGATTTGGTCATGGTACCGGTTTCCATGTCAGCCTTGGATAGAGCTACCATTTGAGCTGATAAGTGCTTTGTGAAACTGAAGAGATTAAAAATGGTGAGATCTTACAATCAAGAGCCTAAGATGCTGTGATACCAATTGTAGGACCGGTTAAAGGGTGATGCAACACTTTCATAAGGTTGGATAGAAACAAACGACACTTAACAGATCAAATAAGGAACTGGTAAATGAAACAATAAACAAAAGTAAATAACAAAAGCAAAACACAAAGTGTTTGGTTTTCAAGAATGATGTTTATTGCTCTTGAGTGTTTTACCAATGTTACAAGATACATGAGATACTTTATACTACATCCTACAGGCGGCCATATTTTGAAGGGCAGCTGAAACACAAATCTAGACAACAAGATCAATGTAAAGTCCAAATGTAGATTTTCTTTTGACCTGTGACTATGACATGCCATAGCTCACATTCTTATCTAATAGAAAAAGGAAAAAAGTACAAAGTAGAAAGTTACAGACTTTAAGATCATAATCTATAGTTGACAAAAGTATGGAATTATCACTAACTTGTACCAGTTGATGAGTAGTCAGAGATGGTAGCGAAAAGTGGTTCAGCTTTTGTTAAAAGCATGTCAGAGAAAGATGTCTTTTCTGTCTTCGAAAAAAATCAGTCTCTTGGCTTCGGAAGACTTTGTTTTGAAACTTCGAAAGACTTTATCTTTGACTTCGGAAGAAATGGTCTTTGGCTTCGGAAGATTTGACACTTAGAGAATTTCTTAATGCTTTTGTCAAAACTTCCGAAGTAACTTACTTTGTGCTTCAATATGCATGCTGAGAGCTCTTTGGTATGCATCAGCCTCTTAAGATAACTCTTACAGAAGAGCTAGAGTTGTGATGTAAAAGAAGGTCCAAGTTAGTACCCTTCAAATAAAACAAGAGGCATCTAACAGCAGGCAAATGATTTTCAGCGGGAGTATGCACAAACAAACACACCTTGTTCACAGCAAAAGCAATATCTGGAAGAGATAAAGTTGCATATTGAAGCGCACCAATGACTTTGACGGTACTTTGTAGGATCAGAGAGCAAAGGACTATCATTAATGAGTAAAATCTGAGAAGTACTCATTGACGAACAAACAGCTTTGCAATCAGAGAGACCCATTAGAGAATGTCCAGTATGTATTTTTATTGAGACAAGACATTATTGAATCCTTCATGAACAACCTCAATACCTAAAAAATAGTGAAGCCGACCCATATCTTCGATTGCAAAAATGGAGCTCAAATAGTGAACAATACGGTTAATGACCTCATCGTTATTGCCCATAACAATGATATCATCTACATGGATCAGGACATAACACAAGAGTATCACTGGAATCAAGAATAAATAGGGACCGGTCAGTTTTGGATCCGTAAAAACCTAGTTTTAGAAGCGTATTAGAGAAACGATGGAACCATGTCAAGCCTATAATCTTTCTTAGGGTTTTTTAATCAAAAATCATTTTTATTATAACCCTACCTTTATATATATATATATATATATATATATATATATATATATATAATCATGCACTAACTACTTTTTACAAGTTCAAAGTCACACGCACCCGCTAAAATCAATAAAATATATTATTAAAATATCCAATTAGACTTGCACAACATTTTCATCTTTTATGTGTACAAAATTGAATGTCTTAAAACCTAACACATTTATATACTATAAACTACACAATCTAAACAAGTGTAAATTTATAGTGTATAGTTTCAAATTACACATGTGAATTAATACTTATTGGTAAAATAATATAACTTTATGTGTGTAATAATATTTATTTTATAACAAATATAATGATTTTTATTGATTTTGACGAATGTACGTGAGTTTACACATTAAGAAAATTTTACTGCATAGACACACCCGTAATGTAATAAATTAGGAAAGTAAAAGAAGGATAATAATATGAGGAGTAAATTACAAATTGTGTCCTCTATTAATATATAAAATTACATGTTATGTAAATTAGTTTTAGTAATTACATATAATGTCTTTTATTTAATCATATTTGTATACTTATTGTCCTTTATACCAACTCTGTTTCAGATGCATAGTTAACTTAGTTATGTGCTCCTAACATAAGGAACATATTTATAATTTGCTTTAAGCATCTAATATAATAAAAATAATAATAAGTTTGTTAAATATCGTTGAACCAAAATGAATGTCCAAAATAAAGTACACAATTTGCTACTAAGATTTGATTCTTGATTAGCATGATAAAAGTATCCAATAAAAAGTAATGTTATTCTAGGATAGTTTACACATTGTAAACAACATTTGTAAACTGCAGTTTATTCTACAAACGAGAGTTTACTTATTGTAAGCTACAGTTACGATGTAAAATATTAATTTTATTACTTTTATTTATATTAAATAAATATATAATTAGTATTTATGTATATTAAATAAAAAAATATATAGTTTATGTGTAAAAACTAAAATAAAAACTCAAATAGATATTAATATATGTGTTAAATGTATAATATATAATAATTATAAATTGAGAATACCACTTTCATCATCGTGGGTAACGTACGTGCAAATAGTGAAATATTATAGACAAGTTTTCATGGATTCTAGATTTTTAAGACTCAACCCGGTAACATAGTACACCCCCCCCCCCCCCCCCCAATATGTCTTCTCTCCTTCGCATGCGTGTAATTAGCAAAATATTCGGCAAAATATTCAATGGGTAACATACATACCCCACAAATATACCTACAATGGTAGACGTGGCATTTTTTTATTTATAATTATCAAAAGTTATACATTTTATATAAATATATATATATATTAATTTCTATTTGAACTTTATTTTAATTTATATAATATAAATAATATTCTTATTATATTCAATGTACATATTATTAATATATGTTTAATTAATATAACTAAAAATAAAAAATTGTTGATTTGATCACATTTTAACCAGCCAAACTAGTGTATGAAACATTAATTCTTTTGTTACTAATTTTTTAATTATTTTTCCTCTTAATTGTTCAATCCAGCATCCGTGGTTTTCACGGACCCGATTTAGGTGGTCTGATAAGAGACGTGTATAAATGTATAACTGATTTTGCTTATATCTTATTTTAAGTAGGTTTACATATTTTAATATTAGATCTACTAACTTTTAAATAAACTAAGCAAATATAATATCTTTTATGGTATTTAATAATGCTCCACTGCAAAACTAGGTTTTTTTTTTTTATAATACAAAAATGAAAAAAGATTCTTCTCTATTTATTACCAAATCCCTCCCTGACAAAAGAAGCTTGAATTTTTAAAACAGGTTGGAAATTCATCTTATTATTTAATAAGTACTTTTAATAAACTAATATATTACACTAGTTGAATAAATAAAATATTAAATAAAATAAAAGTTGATTAATTATAAAATAATTTAATATAAAATATAACTGAAATTACTTATTAGTAAAGACTATAATTAAAATATAATGATATCAATTTTACCTTTTTAAAAACATTAATTTTAATATTTTTTGTATTTTTAGTAAAGTTTAAAAAAAAATTTATTTTATAAAAATTTTATTTTTTTAAATAACATTAATAAAAATATCTATTTTTTAATTTATTAAAAAAATTAATCTAAAAATAATTAAATAATATTATTATTAATTAATGTTATTATTAAATAAAAGCGAGAAACAAAAAAATTTGATTAGAAAAATTGTGATGATTTTATGTGTCCCCATTAGTTACTTTTTTATAAACTAAAAATATTAAGCGTTATATTAATCAGTAATATGTAGTTATTTAAATGATGTGATTATCAATAATCTTTAGCAACTGATTAAAATGAGCTACCCATAACATTTAAATATAAAAAGATTATTGGTTCAACTTTCAATTTAAACAAATTATGTAAAGTTAAGGCAGAATTACACATTAACCGTTTAAAAAAAATTAAATGATACGATTAGTAGGGGTCTATTCAAAACCAAAGTTACTTTTTACTTGTTCTATTTTCTCTATTTTTCTTAATGCTGTCTATATATACGTATGAAAAGCGTAGTCACCCAGACTCGCCAATTTGTAGCGGACGCCCCAACCCTTAGCGAACTGGATTCGAGTTTGTGGAGACGCGATGCAGCTGGTTAAGAATTTAGCATTTCTTTCGTTAAGCACGGATTATTCTAGTCTCGAGTAACTAGTTTTTTATGTTTTTATAAGCACTCTTAGTAAACTTTATACAACAAAAGCAAAATATTCCTAAAGAAAAAATACCAACATATTCTCCAAAACCATATCAATAGTCAAGATTTATTTATTTTTTTACTTTCACATGTCGACATATTATTACTATTTTATTCCATAAATATACAAACACATCCCAAAACACACTTGTTCACCGTAGTTAACCTGAAGAGAAAATTCATGGGAATCGCAGACATCCATGAAGACATCATCCAGACCCAGATCTTGACCAGACTCGACGGTCAAACCCTCGCCGCCGCCGGATCTGCATTTTCCGACCAACATTCCCTCTTCTCCGGCGACAACCTCTGGTCCGACATCTGCTCCTCCACTTGGCCCTCAACTCAACACCCTTTGGTCCAACAAGCCATCTTCAACTTCACCTCCGGCCACCGGAGCTTCTTCTCCGACGCCTTCCCACCGCCCTCCCACCGCCTCACCACCACCGCACCGCCACCTCCCACCACCCACTTCATCTCCTCCGTTGACCTGAGGTACCACGACCATCTGGTGCTCTCCAAGGTTCAATCCACTGATACTACACCAAGTGAATGGCTTGAGTCGACCCCGTTTCGGATTGATCTTCTTGAGCCCAAAGAACTCGTGCAATCGGAGTTGAAAGTGTCCGGTGATGATGATCAGTTGCAGTTGGATCTTGAGGAGCATATGACGTTGAGTTGGATCATGATCGACCCGACCCGGAACCGGGCTGTGAATCTGTCGAGTGTAAAGCCGGTTTGGGTCCAGCGGAACTGGTTCTTGGACGAAATCGAGGTGAGTTTCGCGGTCGTGATCGCGGTCGATTCTCGGGTGCATGATGATTATTATGTGAAGTGTGATATAGAGGTTGCGTGTGGTGTTAGAGGAGGTGGTTCGGAGTTGTATGTGAGTGGGGTCAGTTTAACTGTACAGGATATTGATGGAAAGTGTTTTAATGGGAAGGACAGTATGGTAATTTTGCAAGGGCTTACGGTGGCGGAGAGGCCGCGGTGTGGTGGTGGAGGAGAGATGTGGAAAGAGAGGTATGATGAGTATATTAAAAAACAGAATGAAAGGAAAGAGATGATGGAGAGGAGAGAGGGGTGGTTTCATTTGGTTCGTGTTGCTTGTAGTTTCGGTTTGTTGATGGTGTTTTGGTCATTTGCTCTTTATTATTAGACCATCTCCAACGCGAGGGGATGTGGGTCATGACCATCCTCCATGTCGATCTTTCTAGCTTCTCTTTAGCCCTTTTTCGTTTTCTTCTGTCTTTCTCCTCTTCGTAGGGTGTGTGAATGGTTGTGACCGGATTCAACCGGGTGAAACCTGACCCCACCCAAACCTGAGATTTGATACAAATAAGAGTCGAGGATCAGACCTTAGTGAATATTCTAGGTGTCGTTCTGTGAGCAGTTTGGTTCTTTAGTTTTCCATTCTACCTCAAGACCGATTCTAGAACTAAGCCAACTGATTTCAAGACTAAACTACTTAATTAGTTTCATATTTAGCTCAAATGAGGATGTAAACCAATGATTTTGCGCTTTTAAAGTAAACCTACAGATAGTTTTGTATTTTTCAATAAATTTCGATGATGTATTTTGAAATTTATCTGTATGTAATATTATTCTCTATATATAGAGACTTTGTGTAACCTTATTTTGCACAGTTTATACACAATTATTATTGATGGTTTCATTATATATAAAGAGATTTTGTGTAACCCTATTCTCTACATACAAAAAATGAAATTGTGTGAACGCTGAACTTTTGTTGTTTTAGGCAATACACTCAAAACAAATAGTTGAAAGAGGATTGGGAGCTTGTCTATATTGAAGCATGCTAAAGGTAAAGCTAAAAGCAAAAATCAAAAGTGTGAAAAAATAGAACTAGTACACCTAGAAGAAACTACATCAACCAAGCTAATTTTTGAGTGAACAAGTTATATTTCAAGTTCCAACAACCTAAATTCACATTTTAGGAATAACCAAATTGACCAATACCAACTTATTAGAATCCATATTAAATCATAATGGTGCTCTAGTTTTATAAAGATAACAGTTATGAAACAAACAACATTTGAGATGTACAGTTACAACAACCGGTCAACGTGTTTAAACATAAAAATAAGCAGCTTAAATAAGGATTTTCTTAATTCAAGAAACGGGAGCTGTTGTGACAAAAAAAGTCATTGCTATAGACCCATGATGTTGTCACCATAGGCTATTACGATGATATGAGATTGCCTCATCCCTCGTCGTCATAGCCATGCTCTATAGGTTTAGTCTGTCGTCGACAAAACTCTTGTCGTCACAGCAGTCTATCTATACGACATGACGACATGTCGTCGTCAAAGATTTATCGGCAAAAGATCTACAATATTATAGTTAAATTTTAAATAAAATCTTTTCCAGGCAATGGCAACATTGTCATAGATACTACAAAATTTTTAAATTTTTAATAATAAATTAAATTAAATTAAAATCTAATGTGAACTCTATGACGGCGATTGATTTTTGTCCACACTAATAGGCCTATAGCGACGACATTTCGTCGCCATAAGTTTGGAATAAAAACAATTAATGAGAGCTCGTCACCATAGGTCAATCTCTGGCGACAAAACAATGTCGTTGTGATAGCCTTGTCACCACAAGTGCAGTTTCTTGTAGTGTATCTTATTCACCTACAATTACCAATCTAACTCTCCTTCACAAGACAGGTAGACATGGTGTTAATAAGCTTTGTTCTACATTGCCACTTCAAGCCTTCCACTCGCACACTAATAAATCTTCATTTTGGAACCATCGCCTAGGCCACTCGCACTCTCAAGTCTTGCTACTTTTAGCTTCTATCTTTTTTTTATTTCAAATAAACTTGAATATTGTAATACTTGTTGCATTAATAAATGTTATAAATCACCTTTTCTCATTTCTTCGCTTACTGTAAATGCACTTAGAGTTGTTATATTCTGGTGTGTAGTCTTATCTGATATCATCTAAATACACTTGGATTTACCTCATTAACATTTTGGCCCCTTGCTTATACTATGGTGGCCAATCTTATTAATCGCCTACCCACTACCATACTATAAAATTGATTCCCCATTTCAACATCTCTTTCACCAAACTCCCAACTATGCTAAATTTCATGGTTTTGATTGTTAAGCCTACCCATGGTTGCGACCATATTCACACAACAAGCTTCAACCGTGCTCCAAACCATGTGTTTTTGTGGGCTATTCCTCATCTCAAAGTGCTCATCATCTCCTTGCACCTTTAACAAATCAAATCTCCACCTCACATCATGCCCATTTTGAAGAACACATATTTCCCTATGAATGTCTAGTTCATTGCAAAACACTACCATCTCCTAATCCTGAAACTTGGTCAGCATGAACTATTAAAGTTATTCCTCCTAAACCATCTTTTACATCCTCAAACTCATTTCACCAAATTGCCCAATCTTCCACATCCACTCAACCTTCCCCTATGGCTACTCCTCACATCACTGCCTAACAACCTCTTCTAACCTATCATTGTCGCAACACCACCTACCCTCCATCCTTTCACACTCCACGACATGAACTCTCAACCGATATAGATTCTCTATCACCACTACTTTCACCCAAACCACTCTCTTGCCCATACAATTTCACCTCTTGATTCTCCCTCACCACCACCTTCGCCTAGCAACTCTCTTGTCCAACACATAGGTACTACTTCCCCACCTCACACTTATCCATTTAAGAAACCTATTCTGAAATATCATAACTTTGACTATATAGTATACCATACTATAACTTTTAAACCTTCCACCATTGCCAAACACTTAAATAACCACTTTGGCTAAAAGCCATGCATGATGAGTTTGATTCTCTCCAATGCAATCCAACTTGGTCTCTAGTCCACTAGAATTGGCACCAAACTTAGTTGGTTGCAAATGGGCTTACCAAACTGAATTTTTATTGGATGGATCATTTGATAGACTTAAATTCTGACTTATAGCTAAAGGTTTCCACTAACATATCAATCTCGAATATGTTGAGATGTTTAGTTCTGTTGTTAAATCTGCCGCCTTAAGTCTATTTCTTCTTTATCCTCCTTATCTATTTGGGCATTAAGCCAATTAGATATAAATAATGCTTTTCTCCAAAGTACACTCACTCATCAGTTCACATAGCTTAACCAATTTGTTTTTACCAACCTATCTCTTCCATACCATGTTTGTAACTCAATAAGGTAACTTATGGCCTTCGCCAAGCCTTAAGAGCTTGGTATGATGATCTCAAAACCTATCTACTCGCGGTTTATGGTAAACTCACAATGTTCGACTCTTTTCTCTTCATCAATCTCACAAGTTCTTCTCTCATCCACATACTCGTCTACGTTCATGAAATCATCATCATCATTAGATGTAGTTCATCTACTATCAATGGCTCACTTTTTTATTTACCTTTTTGGTGTTGAAGTTATTCCTCGCACCCATGGTCTTTTTCTCTCCAAAACAAAATGCATAGAGTATCTTTTAACTCAAGCTAACAAGAGTGATCGTAAACCTTTGACCTACATAAAACCAATGAAACACATGTCCATGAACAAGCTATCTAAGTTCATGCATGAATCGAATGACTTGCATTAGGTTGCCCTAAAATTTTTGCTCTGTTGCGTGCATGGGATAATGCACCATGGACTTTTCTACAACCGAAGTCTTTGTTGCAATTACATGCATCTACAGATGCCGATTAGACTGGTGACAAGCTTACGTATAGATGGTGTATCTTGGCTCAAACCTAATTTCTTGGAGCTCAAAACACCAGCCAACTCCAGCACGCTCTTCAACCAAAGCTGAATTCTATGACGTTGAATCATCTACTACCAAAGTACAATGCTACTTTCCGAACTCGGTCATTCCCATACTATTAATTTGATAATTTATTGTGATAATATAAGTGCAACATATTACTCAACGAACCTTGTTTTTCATTAAAGGATGGAACATCTTGCATTAGACTTTCATTTTATACGCGAAAAGGTTCAAGCTGGGTCCATACGTCATACGTGTCACTCATGATGTCAGGACGATCAACTTACAGATGCTCTAACTAAGCCCTAGCTCAACCATAGTAATCATATGTTTTTGTCCAAAATTAGACTTCTCTATCGATCCTCCATCTTGTAGGGAGATGTTAAAACCAGTCGCGTTTTCCATCATTTAAAGTTTTAATTATTTAAAAATTTATTTGAATTGTTGTGGTTTGTTATAGTCAACTTTAGTTTGACGTATTCTTCTAGTCTTGAGGATTTCACATTGTATTTAATTATTCAATTTCATTGTAAGTCAAAGCTTACTTTATCTCTCTACATATTCTCTCTATGCTTTAAATATATAATACTTTTTATCCACGTACATAAAAGAACTTTTTATTGTATCTACTAGTGTAGTTCAGAAAACATTTGTAGTTTATAACACTGAACCATCCTTATATATATATATATATATATATATATATATATATATATATTCTTTTTCAAAATTCCAAAGATATTTAAAACAAAAAAACAAAACTAGAAACAAAAACATTGCATCACATGACAGTAACAATAATAAATTAATAATCAACAGATGAAAGGTGCATCAGCATGCTTATCCTCACAATAAAGCCCAGGCTGCTGCTTAAACCCTTGTTTCTTCAACAAACTCCTAGCCTTCACCACAATCTCCCTATTACTAATACCCTGACCCTCCTCCAACTCCTCAAGAATGGTCTGAATCGCATGGCTCAACGCGCCATACGACTCAGCACACTTGGTTGCATCCGCAGACGTCTGGTCCGTCTGGCAACCGCTTATCAAAATCCCGTTTTCGGGCAACTTCTTCTTCTTTGATCCCGCATACACATCTTCTTTCCCTCCAACCTCAGTTTCCATCGCGGTTTTACCGTAATCTGCATTGTTCTCCAGCTTTTGCTTCAGGAATTGCTGAGCTAAACCTCCCATCATCCCCATAATGCCGCCACCACCGTCGCCATTGTTGTTGTCATTGCCACCGCCACCTAGGCCTTTGAAGCTGTCTAGAAGTACCTTCATGAACTTCTTCACCTTTGGAGTCGAATCTTCGCCAAACAGATCGAATAACGTGGGCCTAACATTCCCGACGCTTATGTCGTTGTTGCCCGTTTTCTGCTTCAGGATATCGACGACGATGTCTAGAGGCAGTGATCGGTTTTCGACTGTGGTGTCTTCCACGTTGTTGTCGCTGTTTTCGTCGCTGCGGAATGCGGACTTTAACGCGTCTCCTGTCTTTTGTATGATGTTACCGACGAAACCGGGGTCGTCGCTGTTTTGTGAATCTTCGTTGCAGCTTTCACCGATTTGCTCTTTGGCGTCGTCGATGAGGCCACCGCTGTGGCATGAGTCGGATACGATGGTTATTTTGCAACCACTGGGTACTTTGTCTACCAGCTCCCTGAAATCATCATCTGAAAAACACCCACACGAATGTATCAGAAGGTTCAAAATTTTTTTAACAACAAATTAACAATATTTTTACTTCAGATCTAACCCATGTCATATTCATAGGCAATCACAATGTTAAAGTGATCACAAGAAGACAATAGAGAAAACAAGATGAAAGTTTTCTAATACATGAACTATATACTAGAAAATCAACAATTTGGGACTTTTTTTTTTTTTTTTTTTTTTTATTTTATTTTATTTTATTAGATTTTAATAATCTCAATTTTCATTTATTGGTCAGAATTAATCTTAACTCAAGAAATGTTCGCGGACACTCCCAACTTTGAATTTTTTTTCCTTCAACGATCCCTTACAAGCTTAGAGTTAACCGCTGTTAATTTGTTTGATAAAATGAGGCCAACATTGAGTCATTTTTCAACTACGCCGCCACCCAGCCTCCATCAAGTCCGTTTTTTGGTGTCTAGCCTTCAACGTCACTTGAAATCTACCTCGAATGAGTTAAGTGGTTCAGATTAGTAGATGGAGATTGACGGGTTTTAGGGTACGGAAGTTTCAGATTAAAGGACCAAATGGTTGATTTCAACTTTTTGCTTAGTGTTTTGGTCATGAAAACAGTATATGTTATCGAAAAACTAACGGTGTTAATTCTCAGTTAATTAGTGATCGTTGAAAGAAAATAAGCTCAAAGTTGTGGGTGTTTGTAAATATTTTTTTAGTTGAGATTAATCCCGGCCAATAAATGTAAGTTGTGATTATTAAAATCCAATAACTTTTGTTTTTTGGCACAAACATTTTTTTTGTTTTTTTTTTTTTTTTTTTTTTTTTTTTTTAATTAGGGTATTATAGAAATAGTTAGTTGATTTAAAGATATTTTTTTTGGTGGTATTCACAAATGGGTACCCGTCCCTCTCAAGGCAGGTTCTAATCCATTGGCAAACGTGACTTATGAAAGATTCAAGAATTAATTTCAATTTTACTCCTTAAGTTTTAACTAAAGTAACTATTTTCCTCCAAAAGATTAAAAACATCAATTTACCTCCAAAAGTTTCATATGTTGTTTTAATTTCACTTCAAAAGTTTCATTATTTTGGATAAAATCAAAACAACTAATGAAACTTTTGGATTAAAATTGAAACAATTTATGAAACTTTTGGAGGTAAATTGATGTTTTTAATCTTTTGTAGGAAAATAGTTATTTTTAACAAAACTCAAGTAGTAAAATTAAACTTAACTCAAGATTCAAAGTTGACTTGATGGTTTTGTCTTGTGAAATTTTAATATCCAATTAATATGTGAAAAAAATAAATAACTGGTGACACGGGAATTCAAGAATTCGCCCTAACAGAGATGGTTCTCACGATAAGATAAAAATCACTTACAATTTTTGTAGAACATCAAAATCGAGGTCGAGAACCCAACAAGGAACCTTATATATCAAAATCTCTCAAAGAAAATATCCTTCAGTCAAGTTTTATAGTGTAAAAACCTTTTTTTCAAATAAAATTCTTGAAAATCCTGTGTGTTAATATAGTTTTGCGACCAAATTGTGACAAGTAATAAACTTTCTATCAATTTTAGCAACCAAATAAGCAGACACAAAATTTGCGACTGATTTATTATCGTTTCATGTTTCAACCGTTTCGCGATTGGGCCTCTACCCGTAAAATGGAACAGCAACTGAGGCTACATGGTCACAAATTTTACGACCGTTTTGATCCCCTTTCGTCGCAAAAACTTGTGACCGTTTTCCCATTTGTCAATCTCAGTCGCAATTCCTCATATATTAATGTAATCTGAATACATAATTATAAAAGATGGAGATAAATCAATAAAATCAAAAGAATTGAAGGTAAGTTATAGAAATCATGCATGGGAATCCAAAACTCAATCCTAAATTCAAAATCCCCAACGAAAATAACCTAGATATCAAAAGAAATCAACATAATACCAGTAATAAGATTCATATCACAAGGCACAATGCACTCATCATAACCCGTATCATCATCTTCACCCGTTTCAGCCGGAAGCCGGGTCCCGTGGCCACTATAATGAACAAACAGCACGTCGTCAGGGTCAGCCGAACCGACAAGATCCGCAAGCGCTTTGAGGATGTTAGCGCCCGTGGGCTGCGTATACGAATCATCGGCGTCGATAAGGACCTTAATGTCACCATCTGAGAACCCGTAACGATCGATCAAACAACGATGCATTCTCTTGACATCATTCACACATCCTTTGAGCTCCGCTTTCGTTCCGGCGTAATTGCATCCGATCAACACCGCCTTCTTCGCCATTGTTGTGAAGAAATTAACGATGAAAGTATTGTTTGTAAATGAAATTATAATGAGGGTGGTAACTGTATTGGTTATATTACCATATTTGGATTGGATGAGTGCTGGTTATATTTGTGTTTGAAAATGTCTAATGTCCGAATTTAATTTATTAGTCATGTTAAACAATTTGTGGTTTTTAGTTGGATCACTCTTTTTTTTTTTTTTTTTTTTTAAACAGAGTGATGATATTGAGCACCGAACCTATATTTTTGATTTCTATAAATAATTTGGAACTTTTTCTTGACCAATAATTTGGAATAATTTGATTTCTCCCCTCCTAATGAGCACCATACTTCCCATGATTGCAATCAGATGGGTGCCTCCAATTATCTACTATGAAAAAACCAACTTCTTTCCATCTTAGCAAATTATTATGTCTTATGAAATGCCTTCCCTCTTTCCCCGCCCCTCTCTTTTTTGTGTCATTAGTGTTAATTTTTGATCTAATATTATAAATTTTTTATCTGATAGTATAAATTTTTTATATATATCGAGTTCGTCCCTTTTAAAAAAATTAAGTTTCACCCTCGTCATCCTATGGGAGTTTTTAAGCTCTGCCACTGTATCCTGCTAGAACATTTAGTTGTGCTTTGTGTTAACTAGTAGACCAAGTGTTTGATTATGTCTCAAAAAACTTAGCTCAACTTTACAGATTATGTTAATCTAGTTACTCTTTTGTGAAGTATTGTTCATAGGCTTGACATTGTAAACCTTTAGAAGCCTTATATCACATATTTAAAAAGATTTAGTTTCGCCCTCGTCCTCCTATGGGAGTTTTTAAGCTCCGCCACTGTATCCTGCTAGAACATTTAGTTTTTAAGCTCCGCCACTTATTCCGATGGACGAGAACCCATCTATACAGGAAAGAACCTTACAAAAAGGCTATATCGGGCTTACGATCATAAAGAATAACACAACAGACTTGTACAATATACGCAATTAATACTTCTCCTCATTATATAATATAGATCTTAGTCATGCTCAACTTATAACAAATATAATCTGTATATGTTTCTTAGAGAGGATTGAAGAGGAAATCTACAAGTTGAAAGTCGATCTTGTCGTGAACTGATCAAATTGATGGAAGGTTTGTTTTGTTGTAAGAATCTGAGAGTAAAACTGAGAAACAAGAAGGTGTTGAATGCGTCTTGGATTATCTTAGAGTCGTGATTGAAAACACTCTCAGATAAAATCGATTTGTGGCACTCCGATCGTTTTATCGGATGAAACTAAGATTTTGACAAGAACAGAATTTGATTGTGTAAAAGTTTTGTGTGTTTGCCCTAGTTTCTTGTTCGTGAACGAGTATATATTCCCAAATCAGATTGGAAACTGATTATAACTTCTATTTGGGTTGTGGGCCTTATTCATCAAATAAGGTGAAACATCTTTTAGTTTAGTACGTAAGCCCAAAGAATATTTATAATATTCATGCCTAAAACCAATTATAGTGTATAAACTATAAACATTATATTGCACTCAACAAGTTATAAATGTTAATATATTTATTATCATTAGCGTAAACGAGTATATCTACATCTCCTAACTCGTTAATAACTAATGATTTTTACTCGATCAAAGTTAATCCAATATTATAAAATCCATATTGATAATTAATAAAATTATCAACATTCCTCTCCCATTTTAGTAAAATCAATGACTAACATAGCTAAACCTTTACACAAAACAAACTTATGCATAAATAGAAATATCCTAAGGATTGAATTTCCATCTTAGTATATCACACGATTCAAATATTCAAATATCAAAGGTGTCTTATGGATTGAACCATTGTTATTCTGTTGAATACTTGAAGGTAATATACAAACAAGTTTACAAATTCATTGTTCTCGCTTGACACGATATTTTACTAGCTTGTGTCCTAATCCTTCGATGAGTATATCAAAGCCCAAGTCCTAAGCTTCTTGAAGCAGCTAAACTTCATACTCATATAGGTAGTCCTTTAGATTCTTGCACCTGCAAATACAATTTTTCAAAGAACTATTAAGAAACTAAACTTCAACCTAACTTATCTTGCAGTCTGAACACATACCTTGAATGATTATTAATGTGTTCCAATATCCTTATGACAAGCTTTTCATATTGAATTCAACATCTAACATTGTATTAGATGAGAATTGGGTGTCCTGACATAAAGACATTTAAGTGGACTTTAAACCCATCTCCACAGCTGATTTCTTCACGAGATCTCTAGTCAACCCTTTGGTTAAATGATAAGCTATGTTAAATTTTGATTTTATAAACAGTATAGATATCACACCATTCATGATTAATTCTCTAATCATGCTAATCCTAACACCTAAGTGCCTTGATTTTCCATTATATACATGATTATAGGCCTTAGCTAGTGTAGCTACACTATCACATCGGATAGATATGGGTGATATAGGTTTTGGCCATAATGGAATCTCATAAATTAGATTTCTTAGCCATTCAGCTTCTTTACCAGCTGCTGCTAAAGCCACAAATTCAGATTCCATAGTCAAATTTGTGATGCAAGTCTGTTTCTTGGATGCCAGGTAATTGCTCCTCCACCAAGAAGGAATACCCAGCCACTAGTATATGAATGATCTTCTGCATTTGTACCAACTTGCATCAGAATAGCCTTTTATAACAGAAGGAAAGCCTGAATAACACAATTCATGTTTCAATGTTCCTTTCAAGTATTGTAACACTCTCTTTACAACCTGCCAATGATGTGTACTAGGATTACTTGTAAACCTACTTAGTTTTCCTACAGCATACGATATATCCGGTCTGGTGCTAATCATAGCATACATTAGACATCTAATCAGTTTTGCATATTGTAGCTGAGAAATAGAGTTTCCTTTATTAGGCATTAACTTGACACTTGAATCCATTGTAGTACTGACCGGGGGACAATCCAGATGATTGAATTTCTTTAACACTTTCTCAATATAATGAGATTGTGATAATAAAATTCCATGATTGCCTTTCTTTATCCTTATTCCGAGGATAACATCAGCCTCCCTCAAATCCTTCATATCAAAATTAGATGACAACAAATTCTTTGTCTCATCAATTTGTGCCTAGTCAGTGCCAAATATAAGCATGTAGTAAGCATGTCATCTACATACAAGCAAATGATAACTCATTTTCCCGAGGACTCAAATCTGTTGTAAACACACTTATCTGCTTGGTTCAGAGAGAACCCATTGGACAAGATTACGTCATCAAATTTCTGATGCCATTGTTTAGGTGCTTGTTTCAAACCATACAATGATTTGATGAGTTTACACACTTTGTGCTCATTTTCTGGTAGCACAAAACCTTCTGGTTGTTTCATATACACTTCTTCATCTAGTTCACCATTCAAAAAGGCTGTTGTAACATCCATTTGATGAATTGACAAGTTATGAATTGAAGCAAGTGCAATTAACAACCTTATAGTAGATATTCTAGCGACAGGTGCATAAGTGTCAAAGAAGTCTATCCCTTCTTTCTGTCTAAAGCCTTGGATGACCAACCTGGCTTTAAACTTATCAACACTACCATCCAATTTTGTCTTCTTTTTGAAAATCCATTTGCAACCTAGTGGTTTACATCCAGGGGGTAAGTCAGTTAGTTTCCAAGTATTATTTTGCATGATGAAATCCATCTCATCTTGTATGGCTTCTTTCAAGAAAGCTACATCTCTAGATTCCATAGCTTTCTTATAATTCCTTGGATCTTCTTCAATGTTATAACAGTAATGAATTTGAGTTTCGACATTTTCCCTTGTTCCTTCCACCAAGTATAGTTGAAAATCATCTCCAAATGACTTGGCGTTTCTAGCCTTGGTACTTTTCCTAGGTTCAGCACTAGGAGTTACATTTAAGGTACTAGTAGAAGCATTAGCTGAGGGATTAGCTTCTGCTAAAGTCTTCAAGCTATAAGGCACATCTTTTAGCCTTGGTACAGAAGTAAATTTGTCCTTATTTCCAAAATCAGCATCCTGCGACTTTATCAAAGTATGAACTGAGACATAGTCATTTGGTTCCACTACATAGAACCTATATACAGGAGAATGCTCAGCATATCCAATAAATATGCAATCAATGCCTCTTTCGCCTAAAGTTCTTCTTTTAGGTTCAGTAATCTTTACCACAGCTCTACAACCCCAAACCCTGAGGTAACTAAGCTTTGGTGTTTTCCTTTTCCAGAGTTCATATGAAGTTATCTTGGTTTGTTTAGTGGGAATCCTGTTCAACAGATGACAAGCTGTTAACATAGCCTCTCCCCAAAAACCTTCACCTAGACCAGAATATGACAACATGGAATTCACCATTTCTTTTAATGTCCTATTCTTGCGCTCCGCAACACCATTTTGTTGTGGTGTATAAGGTGCGGTTGTTTGGCGTATTATACCCATTGACTGAAAATAAATCGGATCATAATATTCCCCACCCCTATCAGTGCGAGGGTTCTTGATTAAACCATTTTGTTGAAGCTCTACCTCTTGTTTGTAAATTCTAAATTTATCTAGAGCTTCATCTTTAGAATGCAATAAATAAATATAGCAAAACCTAGATGCATCATCTATGAATGTAATGACATTTTTTATTTTCTAAAAGAGTAGTCTAAAAGTCACATAAATCCAAGTGTATGAGCTCTAGTAATTTTGAATTTCTTTTAACACTTTGAAAAGGTTTTCGTGTAATTCTAGTCAATTTACATGTGTGACATTTTGTTTTACACATATCAAAGCCCAGTATAAGACTCATTTTTGACATATATTTCATTTTGCAATAATTAACGTGACCTAGTCTAGCATGCTACAAACTAGACATTTTATCTACCGGATTATTTGATGAAGATGCCATGCACACGGATTCATGAACGAAAGGCACATGTATATTTAATTTGAACATTCCGTTAGAGAGATAACCAAAACCAACAAAACTTCCATGTTTAGACAATACAAACTTATCGGATTCAATTACTTGTTTAAATCCATAATTATTTAATACAACACCGGATATCAAATTCTTTCGAATTCCCGGGACATACAATACACCGTCTAATACAAGTTTCTTATTAGAGGTAAACATAATAGTAACACTTCCTGCTCCTTTGATGGGTTCTGTGGCTACATTCCCCATTCGCAATACAGATCTGTCTTCAATGTACTTTAAAGTTGTAAACCATCTCGGATCTTTACAAACATGACATGTAGCCCCTGAATCCACCCACCAAGCCCGCAAATCATCGTGTTTATAACAAGATTCGGACACAAATGTTACATAATTCACAAAAAAATTAAACATTTATTTGTCGTGTAACAAATGCTCAGATGCACTATAGTTAGGATTTTGACAAATTTGTCCATTTTCCAATTTATCATTTAATAAATAATTGGACTCTACTTTCTTAGTTTTACGTGGATGATTTTTTTGAACCACAAAACCTTTAGCCATGCTACTTTTACTAACTTTATTACAATTGTTCAAACTCATAATAGTATTCAAGTTAGTAACACCATCCAAATGAGAACCATAAGTCATAAACAAATCAGTATTTCAAACAAAACTATGACGTAAGTCGGGACTAACAATCGTACCTTTTTGACCCGGAGGGTCTTTCGACCCACTCGGTCCCGCACCATCCGTTGTTTTTGTTCCAAATTCTGCCTTGACCCGGCAATCATGTTTTATGTGTCCGGGTTTCCCACAATTCCAACAAACCGATTTTTGTTTCTTATTCTAGCCTTGACCACTTCCTTTAAATTTACGTTTACCCTTTTGAATCTTGTCAAATTTCTTAAATTTATGATCAGTTTCAACCATGTTAACAGAGGAACTATTTCCATTAATTTTTTCTTTTCCTTTATCGGATTCTTGCAACCGCAAGGATTCTTCAATCCTTAAATCAGAACCCAATTGTACCAAATTTATCTCATCTTTTCAAGAAGTTGGAAATTTGTCAATAATAGAAGACAACGAAATGGATTCATCCATGTGCAGATGGTGTTGGGCAAATTGTCCAAGTATATGAAGCAATTCATTGTATTGCTCCATTATTGGACGTGATTCAACCATTTTATACGAAAAGAAATTTGTTACCGGGAATTTCTTACTAGACGAGTCTTCTGCCATATACTTTGCTTCCCAAAGTTCTCTTGCCGATTCTGCGTTTTGGTGCACATCAAACAACGCGTCCGACATCCCTTCAAAATATGCCCCCGACAAATATAATCATCTCCTAACTCGTTAATAACTAATGATACTTACTCGATCAAAGTTAATTTAATATTATAAAATCCATATTGATAATTAATAAAATTACCAACATGTTTGAGTGTTTAATACTTATCTCTAATTAGATGATAGTGAAATAAAAATAAACTCATATCTTCTCTTTACACATCATATTTAATAGCTTTGTTTCAGTCAAACATCATTGTGAAATAGAAATTTTGCCCAATTAAAAATCTTGATATTCTTTCATACCTAATGTGTAAATACACCTACATGATTGTGACCCCAATCAAACAACAAATTCACTAGACCAAACACATTCTTGAGATACCTCGATACACGAATAGCAACATCCTAGTGTTTGGTCTATGATGTCGCCGGAAATTATCTCAAAACACTTATACTAAATCAAATATTTGGTTTAGTAATTGTAAGTAGTTAGGTTTTTCAACTAAACGTCTATATCATTATGGATCCTTTAGTTGACTGCCATCTTCGGGCGGATCTTCCCCGTATGAAGCAGTAGACTATCAGTCAGCTTCATCTCATTAATCCACACTTATATCGCATATCAAAGACATATGTGTTATGAAAGAAGTACTCAATGTGCATACATCTATGCCTAGGAAGTATCAAATTTGACCTAAGCCGTTAATCTAGAACTGAGACTGAAAAAAATGTTTCAATTTGGTAATCCTTGCCTCATCATACTTTCTAGGCATCATCATTGGCATGAGACTCAGGTGAGAGGTGAAAGATAGGTAACATAATCTCAATTAGGATAACGGGTAATGTCTAGGTTTCTTGTGAAAAGAAATGTGTATATCAATTTATGGTGCACTTAGGGGACATATTAACATGTACTTTAGTGGTCGAGATAGGTATAACAGAGGTTGTATAACCAACGTCTTAATTGTCTTGTCAATTATGTCGATGAAGACGTGGAAAGTAACAATGGGAACTCTAGAAGGAATAGGATTTGTGGTGTTTGAGACCATAGAGATAGATGGACCAAAGCACATGGTAATAGTGATCATGGACAACACTACACACCTAAAAATTTTAAGGTGCGAGTGAAAAAGGATACTTTTAGGGAGCTTGGCAAAAGATCAAGTTTGACTCGAAGGCGTATGGTTTATTAGGTAAGGAGCAATAATGACATCGTCACCCTCGTCACCCTAAAATCAATGGAGAACATTATTATGTAACATTATGCTGGAGCAACATCCAACAAATGATCCAACAAATGACGATTCTTGTGTTCAATAATGTCATTTTGTTGAAGTGTATACACATATGAAGACTCAATAACAATGTAATCTTTTGTTGAAGTGTATACATAATAATGTGAAACTTAAAAAAAAATACACTAGCGGACACTTTTGTAGGGATAGGGATGTTGGCATATTCACTATGTTGACTGAGACACAGAGTTGACAATGAAAATAATTAGGAATAAAAAAATTGGTATCATTTGCCTCAAAATGTATAGGGACGTCCAATCGAAAATGAGCCTCTTTGATACTAAAGTAACATATATTTGGTATTTGGGTGGTGGGTTTCTCCTAAAATGGTGAGGGGGCCGGGTCACCAGCGCTGTCTGTGTTCGCGGGCGTGGGCGGCCTTTCGCTAGTGGTTTTACCGGGATGATTGGGCTTAAAAAAGAATTCGTTGGCCATTTAAAAAAACATATATGGTATTGATCAAGAGAACATAAAGTAGAGGTTTTTTTTATTCGACACACGTGCCAATCACAAGGTTTCTCCCTAGTTCCTAAGAGCTTCACAGTGTATTCTTCATCTTTATTCATATAATTACAATAAAAATCATTATCTTTTCTCTCTACTTTTCAATTAAATAATTCTTTTTATACCTGTATTATTATTTTTTCCTCTTTCTTCCACTAATAATCACTTTCAAAAATATAAAAAAATTTATAGGGATTGAACAATAATTTCATAAATATATCGATAAACAGTAACATTTTCTCTCTCCTTCACTCACAACCACTCAAAACTATTTAATATAATATAAGAAACATATTCATATCTTTTTAGAGACTTCACTGTGAATGCTCTAAATGTAATGATTAGGGTTATAAGCGGCTTTGTAACAATTATTTTGTTTAATAATTTTGAATGAAGAAAAGATACTATGAAATTTAGGGATAAACATGGCAGAAGACATGTTTAGGTTTGCCAAATTACAAACGGATCCGATGTTGTGAATAGATCATGACGATTCACCAGTAAGTAGTAGTTAGTGAAAAACTATCATGTAGGCTAGAAAGAATACCTTCATTTCTAGTCAAGTCATATGTAACTAAAGAATCAATTACCCTTGATGAGTCAAGACTAGAGAATGTACTTGAGAGTGTCGAGTTGGTTGCGAACTAGAAGTAGTCGACCAAGAGGTAAGCAACTGAGTCTATCATAGTCCTCTTAACAGAAAAACAATGGTGATTGTTCTAGGGTTGCATTGAAACAATGAGAAAAGCATCTGTTACTGAAAAGAAAACCAAGGTAGAAGCTCTAGAATTGAAAGCTAGGAACAGTCAACAACGTCAATGGTAGCCCATGGCGGTGCAACGGTGGATGCTTTCTTTTTTTTTTTAACGGTAGGGAATTTTTTATTCATACACCAAAAGCGAACAAAATGCTAGAACGAATGAGTACATGCACCCAAGAGAAAAAAAAAATCACCCAAAAAACAAAAAGCTAATTGAAAATTCTAATCTTTAAAAAAGAAATTTAGAAGATACCAAAACCAACTATCAGACTACAACTGATGAGGGAACGACCTGATGAGGCAACGACAGGAGTTAAATCAAACTTGAACAAGGACGCTGATGTCGAAACCTGATACAAGTGTTAATATTCCTTAATCTGCTGTGATTTACATTTATTGTCCTATATGTTCATATATTTATTCGCCAATTACAGTAGCTCTGAATTAATATAAAGAAAGTTTAAAATTACAATGAAGAAACATGCATCATTTACATAATATTCACATGTGTATCCTATGCGAGTACTTTGCACTTTACACACATATGATAACATAACAATCAAGTATGAACATTGTGACTGTAATGGCAGGTATGGAAAATCACTCTTTGTTGTTGGAAGATTTGTCTTTCTTTTGTCCACCACCAAGAATACGCGATATTTGCAGCCCTCTGCTGAAGGCTTGGTTGAACAACATACGTGTTTGGAATTCTGAAACAAAAGGGAACCAAGCAAGAAATGCAACAGGGGTGAATAGAAGCAAGCCCATAATTATTTCATAGTATTGTGCTAAGCTTCTGATCGATGACCACATTCCAGATCGTCTCAGAAATCGCTTTAAAGCTTGTGCAATCTGATTAACATAAAAAACACTAATTAACATCTACTAATAGACATGCAAAACATAATCAATATTTGCTTTATTGTTGATGACTCACCAAAAGTAGTCCCCAACCAGTAGGGAGGAAGGCAAGGATGCATACTATTATATCTTTCAACGTCATATGTGGTAATGCAATCAAGGTAATTAGAGTAGAGGCAAACGCGACGACTATAAAACCATTGATCAATCTGAATAAAAGCTGATAATCAGCACTAAGAGTTTTTCTCCAATATGACATGGCCTGGAATCAAATACCAAAACTCAGAATAATATATAATTATGAAGTTTCATGTTGGGGGATTGGGGGGTAAACATAAGTCTCACTGGTATTTTAATTGAAGATGAAATTAAATATTACTCTAATGTAACGCACCTTCAATACAACAAGTGCTCCAATGATCACAAGCCATGAAATTCCATAAACCTGCAACCGAATGGTAAATCTTAGAACACTTGAGGTGAGATCATTGCTATTGATAATCAAATACGCTTTGTAGAGCACATGATATGTACCAGAAAGCTTTTGCTCTCGGTTAAGCTGAGGTGATACACAAGTCCAAACTGGTAAATAAAGAACCGAAGCGCCAAAATAATCTCTGTGATGGTACCCCGTACCCCAGAAGATGTAAGATGCTCTTGTTCACTTTCCCACCATGATTCCCAGCTTTTATCGATAGAAACGCCAATTCCACCACGGTTGCTTATCCACTTACTCCAATCTGTCCAATCATCAACAATCTTTTGCCACTCAAATCCTGAGGGATTAAAAAGAAAGGGAGCAAAAAGCCATGATCCCACCATAAACCACATTGATACAGTGATCAATATGTATGCAATTGAACCTCTATAAGATTGACCGAAAATTTCATATACAACAAGTAATATCAAAAGCTCAAGTCCCTTGACAAAGTGGCTCCGAGAGTAGAGTCTGTAATTATCAGCAAACTTAGCATGAAACACTACAAATCCACGGCCTGTACCTCTGTACTGTGCACCACCATGAAGTAATGTTCTTCCATAATAATGGGTTTTTGTTCCGAGTGAAAAGGTAAAAAATACAGAAGCTAATTGTAGTTGCATGAGAACAAAATCAGTAAATGCTTTATGAAACCCTCTTTCGAGACCTATTTCCATCATCATTGGTAGTGCCATCAGAAAGCCAATTTGAAAAAAAGACTGAGAAGCAAGGGCTACTTGAAGGGGTTTGTTATTAACAACTGCCCTGTTTGTAGTCAACTCTCTCTCCAGTCCACTGAGAACAAGATAAAGGCGCCCGTAGAGAAAGACATATACAATAAGCACAGTGAGCTGTCATAAAACAAAAACTTTCCGTCAAACCATTGAATATTGAAACTTTCAAAAAACGTTTCCACATCTTACTCAAACCATTGAATGTTGAAACTTTCAGAAAACGTTTCCACATCTTACAAGTGTATTGAAATAGAATCCAACAGTGGTGAAATAGCAAGAGAGCATGCGAAAGAAATCAAAACGGTGTCCAAGCCTATATATATCACGACTCATTGTTTGTTCCCCGTTTCCATTGGCTATTTTTGCCTCAAATAATGAGATTTGGTTGAGACCAACATCTCTTCCTTTACCAACTTGTATGTATTCATGATGGGTAACGTTTCCTCCACGTAATGTAGAATTGAAACCTGGGATATATTGAATATGTAAATAAAAGACATACACATATTTGTATATATGTAATTATGTGTATGAAGGGAGAGTCTTCATAGCAAAGACTTACCTGCAAATATATCCTCACTTAGGTTAACAATTTTAGAAGCCTTGCTTACACCCCCTCTGGTCAAATGAAAAAGTCTTTCAAACACATCTGGATGTCCGTAATGAAATCTGACCCTGAATGGCAACAGTACATGAACTAGATAATGAGTTCAGAGATAACAAAATAGAACTAAATAAATGTTACTTGCCATTATATTGTGAGAAGCTTCACTTCATGTCCTACTACAAATATGATGTTTTTTTTTACTAGCCATCAGACCATCATCTTAACTGAAGAGTATTTTTTACTTTTGTATTTTTAAAGGCAAAAATATGTGTTCAACACTATTGTATATAAGCAAAGAAGATAATCACATGATATTAAAGTATGCTAATGTGGGAGTTACTCGAGGAATAGCGGAAGGCAATCGCAAAAATGAGGTAAAATTGGGATTTCCCCAGTTTCATTCTGGGAGGATATTTCAGACTTTTCGAGAGGGAAAATTCATTTACAAGAAAACTCCTTAAAAATGAAATTATTCTCTTAAATTCTCATAAACTAAATGAATCAGGTGATACCATATGTTTATACAATGAGAAGTGTGAGTCTAGCATACAAAGCCATGTGGTATGATATGACATCAAAATCTAAATTCAGCATCAAAGAACTTAGATGCTACAAGCTAACACTAATATCATACAACATATATATATATATATATATGTATATTAAGGATAGAGAATGAATGTTAACCCTTGTTTATTGCGATAACCCATTAACTCAACTAATGGCCCATGGTAGGTCACATCACCGATGTAAGTTAGAGTTATAGTGATAAAACTAGTGGTCCACAATAAACGTTCAAATTATTTTTTAAAATAGTAAGACTATACTCGAATTAAAGATATTTAAATGATTAATTTAATGGTGCAATTTGTATAAAAAAAAATAACATTATACAAAAAAATTAAGAAGGTTTTAAAAAAAGGTGATTTTTTCTTAAAAAGGGAGGGAAATTTTGAAAATTGGGGGGGGGGGGGGGGGGTGGAATTGTTACATCGATGGTGCAACGCGGTGTAAAAGTTAATTACACTGCACAATCATGGTGTAAATGTTTGTTACATTGTGTTAATGGGTTATCACAACAAAGGTGGGTTGACAACCGTTCCTTTCCCTATATATATACATATATATATATATACATATATATATATATACATATATATATATATATATATAAATTCACCAACTATCTTGAAGCAATAAAATCTCTTTGACAAGGACTAGAACCATATAGTAACATGAATATTCGTAGTATGAGTATCATAAAACTTACTTTAACGGGTTGGCCAACAATCTTTGCCCAATAGTTACAAAACTTGTCTCTTGATTTGACATGAACCATGCAAGAGAAGAAACACTGAAAGCAGAAATCATATAAAGAAAGGTTATTCATAACAAAGGGGAGTAATGCACACATAGAAATTAGAGGACATTTGATGAATGGAATGAGTGACAAATTTTTTGAATCACTTAAGACTCTTTCTAGTTGTAATGTTGAATGAGAAATGCTCTTTGATAAGTGTTTAAAAGGAACATTGAATAACTTAACAACTTACCTTCGCACTTGCGAGTAAAGGAAAACCGTACATCCTTGAAAGCGTAAAAATTGTTTGTAGACATATATTTTAGTTTGGGCATAGCTAAACGTATGGTGTGTTTTCATTGTTGTTCAAAACTAAGTAGAGGTAATCACCTAAGGGCCATGACAGAAAAAAAAAAAAAAACCCACTAAAAGCAAAATTTTCATTTTGGGTGGTCTCAAGAATAATGCAATATTTTCTATTTGTAGGCCCATTGATGATGATAACTGAAAATTAGTAAATTGATTAAGAGTAAATAGCCAAAATCGTCCTTGAGGTTTGGGTAAAATTGCCAGATCCATCCAAAAGGTTTTTTTTCCTCCACTAGACCCTTAAGGTTTCCTAAATGCTGCCAAATCCATCCCATTCCCAAATCAAATTAAAAACTAACAGGGGTATTATGGTAATCTTATATACTTAGTTTTGTTTCTTTGCTTTTGTTAAAAGAGTGTATGGGTGTATACCATGGTTATTTTCATCATCACCTTCCCAGCCCCCCTTAACCACCACTCCAATTCCATCACCACCACATCCTCAATCAAACCGTCCGTCATCTAACAACCAACCATCACACCGTCGACAAATAACTACCATCGTTGACCTCTTTAGCCACCTTAGCTAGCCAACACCACCAACATAACACCGCCTTCGGCCTTCCTCACCACCTGACAACCACCAACCACCGTTGACCACCGGGCACCGGTTCCACTTTCACCACTGCAACTTGTGGCAACCCACACCCAACCTGCACCCACCGTCACCTCCACCTTAATCAACCCGACGGCCACCATCTTCACCGCTACAATCTAACCCCCTGATAATACCTACAACCTGATTCCTCCAACGCCATCAGCAACCTCCGACCTCCGAAGTCCGACCTCCGATCGCTGTCTTCGCCGTCAACCACCATTACCTCCGGCTAAGTCACCACAAACTTCCACCCATCCTAATACCCCGAAATCAGATACGATGAAGATGACGATGATGAAAGTGGGTAATGGTTCGATGGTGATTTGAAGTTTTCAAAAAGGGTTTTGAGTGTAAGAAATCCAGTATGATGGTAATTTTGCGGTCAAATTTGGTCTGCAACAGGTGTGGTTCCAATGGGGTGGTTTTTGTGGTAGGTGGTGTGGAATTGGGATGGTGGTGCTAGGAAGGTGATGATGAAGATGACTATAGTACAGACACTCTCTTTTAACACAAGGAAAAAAACAAAACAAATATAAAATTACCATAATACCCCTCATTTAATGTTAGTTTTTAACTTGATTGGCAAAATGGATGGATTTGATAACATTTAGGAAACCTCAGGGTCCGGTGGAGAAAAAAAAACTTTTTGGATGAATCTGGTAATTTTACCCAAACCTCAAGGATGATTTTGGCAATTTACTCATTGATTAAATTGCATTTTCTTTATTTTATTCTTATTAAATGGTAATTTAGACATTCGTACAACCTTTAAACATTCTTCGTAAACTATATGTCAAGTGAAATATTCAATTTTTAAGTTGGAGGGAGTAATAAAGCTAAATGAAGAACAAACAATGAAGAAACAGGTCCTTGGTGCACCTGCCAGTGAATATATGCTCCCTAAGCCCAAGTATGGTTGGAGTCCTCACACCATGCGTGACAAGAAACTCTTGAAGTAAATTCCTCATTTTAAAGGCTTCTTCCATGTAGTTGTCCTGTTGATTTGACAATAACCATGCTAAAACACTGTAATTGGCAAAATTTATGTCACAAAAAACAAATATACCTGGTTCATATCAATTGTTTGCAAGCCCTCCCCACGTGTGAAGATTATTGCATGGTTTTGGTTTTCTGGCTTACCCTCACCCAATTTAGCAGGTCCAGGAAGTTTTATACGATAAATAGTCTGAACAATAAAATTGCATAAGCATTAACATAAATTTTACAAGTAGTCAAGAAAAACCATAATGTTTTTTAGCATGATTTATACAAAATCCTACCTCCATCCTAGTTTGATTTTTAAACTTATAATTGTTACATATCCTTATACAACTTCAAAGAACGATTCATGTCATCTCTATAATAGTTAATTTACCTTTTATATAGTTGTTTCCATCATCCTATGGCAAGTGTGCGTGCTCGCGCGCGTGTGCAAGTGAGTATGCATGTGCGTGCGTGTGCTTCTGTGTGTGTGGTTTTCAATGGATCCCTCTATATATAGGGTAATGTTCAAATGAGAACCATGTGTTATTGCAAGAACTTACGAAAACCCATTAAGATCAATAAAACTCAATAAAATTTTTGTTGGAATAACATTATTACATAGAAAGAGGATTATGGTCTTTTATGTATATGTGTAAATTCGCAGGTGTAAAAAAGTTAAAAAAAAACATATCCAAATGCCTCTAAATTTAAAAAAAAAAGTACAAATTTATAACATTTTTCATAGGAAATGGAACATTCATCAAAATCATTCGACCAACTAGAAATGATGTGATAAGACTGTAGAGCTAACACATGTTTATCATACAGTATTCTTAATGCTTGCCCATCTCTGTCACATTATCATTATAAATAATGCATGGATAGGATTACAAAATATAAATACAAATACTGATATAACCAATTTCCTATTCTATAGCTTTTAACTATGGGTAGTATATCTCGGCTAATATTCGCAGTCAAAGTAGGAGGTTGGTGAATTTGTCACGTGTGTTGTCGCTCCTGAATCAATGTACCAAATCTAGGGCTGTACAAAAAGTTCGCGGCTCGAAGTTCGCTCGAGAAAAGCTCGAAAAAAGCTCGGTTCGAAAAAAGCTCGTATCTAATCGACCCGGCTCGGCTCAGCTCGAATTCTAAACGAGCCAAACTCGAGCCAGGGTTAGCTCGGTTCGAGCTCGGCTCGTGGCTCGGTTCGTTGGCTCGGCTGGTGACTCGGTGCATATAATATATATATATATATATAGTGTAATAATAATAATTATTACTACTACTATTATTATGATTATAATTTTTATATTAGGATTTTAAGAAGGTTTTCTTAAAATAAAAATGTATTCTTTTTAGAAACATTAAGTATTTTGTTTAAAAAAATATATAACTTGATAGTAAATTGTTTATATTCAAAATAATTATATTTGTACCTCTAAGTACGAAGTAACCAACAAAACTCAAAAGCCCTAATATATATTTTTTGTGTTTTCATATAAATTAAAGTGAAAAAATAAAAAAAAATTTAAATCGAGCCGGCTCGAACGAGCCACGAGCTGGCTCGAGCTTTTCAGGAGCCGAACTCGAGCCGGAGTTTTCAGCTCGTTAAAATTTTCGAGCCGAGCCAGCTCGATAAGCTTCAAGCTCGAGCTCGAGCCCATCCTGGCTCGGCTCGGCTCGTCTCGTTTACAGCCCTAACCAAATCTGATCAGGGAGATTTAATGTCATAGAATGAAAAGCTTGTTCAATATCTGTCAAGGTGTGGCTGACTTTTGAAGTTGCACGCCTAATTTGGTCTAGTTCCAAGGGCACCTAGGCAAGAGTTGGGCTGTAAACTTGTCTGTAAGGCTCGTATGGCTGGGTAGAAAAAGAACAAGATATGATAGGCAATGGAGTCGATGATCATGCACCTTTTGAACCTCCTGTGTTTGAGTTGCTTCCTTGTGAACCTAGACCTCTACCACCATATGAACGTCCTCTGTCCCGACCACCACGTCCACGCCCTTGGCCTCGGTCCTGGAGTATTATTGGTCTGATTGTTGTTGGAGAATGTAATCAGAAGTTCAAGCTGGAGTTAATGACTGGTTTGTGGATTGCCAAAGGGCAGTGGGGTGTACTAAAATTGCTGCTGGATCAGATTTGCGAGTCTCTTCTAGAATGCGTTTTGACTTAGCTTCATAGAATTCTAGTAAGCGTGTGGTCTGTTGTATCATCAAGGCTACATTTTAAAAGCTTTCCTTCAACCTGGGATCAATAGAAGAATCAGCTGTAGCCCGTAGGTCCAGGACACAAGCTCCAGCGTTGGCTAACTGGTCGGCTAACATTTTTAGTGTTTGGCAGTAAGAGGAGATGTTGGCATGATTGTCTAGCTTCATTGTGACAAATTTATGCTCCAAGTATATGGCTCTTGAATTTTGATTATCTTATGTTCCAAGGCAACCCATGCCTAAAAAGTAGTAGCCTTATGAAATGGTGCTATATATCCATTGAAAGACAACAGCATCGAGGCGTTATCACAATTCAAAAAAGTCGATCTTCCCTGTGTTCGCTTACCTGAAAGGCCCTATAGTGGATTCTGCCTAGGAATTCCATCTCCAATACGAATGGAATAAAAATCTTGATGTAGATGATTGTGATTGTAGGGTGTATCTTATGCTCCATGAGAAGATGTAGAAGGAATAAAGAATAAAGAAGGGTGAAGCAGAAAGGCGATGGGTGGTAGGCTAAGAAAGATCGAAGAAGTCAGCTGGAGCAAAAAAAAGATGGTGATCAGAGAACTCTAATACCATATTATACAGTATTCTCAATGCTTGCCCTTATCTCTCTCATTATCAATTTATCAGTATAAATAATAAATGGGAGCCTATCTATAGATAGGGTTACAAAATTTAACTGGAATCAATGTTGTAAAAATCGCTAGGCGCTAGTCGGGCGGCCGAGGTAACAACTAGGGATTAATCAGGATTAATCGGTTTGGAGATTTTATATGTATTTTTGATAAATTATATATATAGTTAAGATTAGTATACTTCAAACATAAATAATTAAAAATAAAAATAACAGTCAAGTACTACAAAGATTAAATAGTTCAAAATATAATAGTTCAAATACTTCAAAGATTAAATAGTTTAAAATTGAGTAAATGGGTCAAATTTATAAGTTAATGAGGAGGCTGGTCGCAAGTAGAGGTCGACTTTTAGGGGTGGTTGATGTGTTGTCAATGCAGCTAGGTTTAGAATTGAGTAAATGGATCAGAATTATAAGTTAAAAGGTACAAATATTTGCGTTGACCGACTTTGACCGCCTAGGAAAATTGCTCCGACTAATGCCGATTAGTGCCGATTAATGCCGATTAGTGCCGATTAGTGCCGATTAGTGCCGATTATTGCCGCCTAGAACCGACTACCGATTTTTTGTACCGATTAGATGAATCGACAAGGTAATGGGCCGACTACCGATTAATCCCCAATTAATCGGCCGCCTAGGCCGATTTCTACAACACTGACTGCAATTATTAACATAATTAATTTCCTATCCTATAACCTTTAATCATGGGTAGTATATCTTGGCTAATAATGTCATCTCTAACAAGACAAAGAGTAACAAAATAATTAAGCAAAAAAGAAACACGTCAAATGGATTAAACCATAGAAAGATGCCTAGAGTGTATTTAATATTTAACGCGTATATCTTTCTAATCTTTATAATAATAACACTATATTATTAACATTCATATTTTGACACAATAATTACTCATGAGAAATTAATGTTTTGGATAGAGTGCTTTGGTATTAACTGATTGAATCTTAAAATAACAGAGTTGTACCTGATCTTCGTTTTGTACTGGGTCAGAGTCACCAGACTTTGGTACAGCTTTCACAAGAACTGAATAATATGAAATCTTGTCACCCATTTTTTTCTGTTTTTCATCACTAGTTTCTTCAACTTCATCAATATAGGCAACACGAAGAGAAGGATACCTGCTCATGAATGTAAAGAAGACAGTTTAGTAAATACAATAACGAAATGCGGCACTTTCGATCCGTTTACTAAATGGGTCGATTTGTGTTGTGTTTTGTAACAAACGAGTCAAATGGGTTGAATAAAAAATAAGCAAGAAGGGTTAAACCATTCAACACATGGAAAGTCACGTCCGAAGTTTATTTTAAACACATAAATCTCCAAAAACATTTTAATCAAAGATACAGATTATCATTATAATAACATTGTTTTTAATCATAGCTATAAATAATTCATAGGACAAAAAGGTGTTAGTGGGTCAACCGAACCCAACCCAAAGTTGTTTTAAACCAATATCCACCCCGCTTGAACCGTTCATCTTCCCACCTCCAACAATAACAACTTTTCACATAAAACCAAAGGTTTAAAATAGTAAGTGTTACGTTGTCATGAGCCTTAGAATATCATGGGCATGCGCATCTGCTGTTCGTTTTTGGATGCCATATTGTTGGCAAGATACAACATATGAAAACTTCATATCCACCACTGCTTGACATTGTGTCAGTAACAATTGTTCATTACTTATATCTTCTTCGGTATTAGATGAAGCAGCTTTATAACCTTTCATCAACTCTACAACAAGGATGGAATTTATATAAAATGCTAATGCTAAACATTACAAAAAATCCAGAAGAAAGGGTGTTATTTATGCATACGATCTTCTTTTGCCATGTCAAGGAAAGCCTGGAGTTCCAATGCTTGCCGATAGTACATCATACCACGTACTAGTTTATGCAGGGAGAAATCATAAACAATATATACATTTAGAAAAAAAAAATAAAGCAAAAACAAAGTTCTTGATTTCAAATTAATCACGTACCGGTTTTAGTTAGCGTTTGACCTCTATATGATGCCCAGTGTCGAAGATGATATTCCATATCTGGATGACCTTTGAGTTCATCTTCATTTTTGCAATCCACCCGTTCAAGGAAATTATCCCATTCGTCTATATAATATATATTATGTATTTAACTAATTTATCAGTATCTTAATACATGGATATGATTAAAAAAAGGAAAAAGCTATAAAAACAAATTGACCTGGGAAAATTTTTTGCAAGTAAAAGAGAATGGAAACCCCATCTTCGTTTGGCTTTCCCAAGGTATCCATAGAGAAAAGGACATCCTCATTGAAGTAAGGTGTAAGAACCCTTGAATAAGTGTTGCAAGAATAAATATCAGGCATCAAGATGGGCATTCAATGACAATCGCTTATATCCAAAAGGGTCACATATCCAATTATTGACGTAAACCAGCACTATCTATTGTGTAAGTTACCTCAAATTCTATTTTGTATAAAGTACTGTTTCTGACCCTTTGATTAACTTGGGTTCCATTCTTAGTGGTTCCCATCCCCATACCCACATCATCGTTATCCTCACACTATATGGGACCCTCAAAATGGTAGTGCTAGATGACCAAAATGAAGAGACCTTCGTTTAGGTACAAAATATTTGTGACTTTTATATTTTAAAATAAACGGTTGTAATTTTTTAAATTAAAAGTCATAAGAAGTGTATATTTTATAAAAGAAATCCACCACAAAGGATGGCCGAAAATGCCTAAAAACGATACAAACTTACGAGAAAGATATCATGTTTCGAACTTTGGGTGCTGCAGGCATGTCCATAAACAATGAATTTGAGAAGAAAGAAATACGCCTTCTGGCTTCTATGTTTGATGGCACATCCATAGCAGATTCTTTTTCAGTCAGCAAAAGATGAAGCCTTCTTATCTGGCGTAAAAAGCAATCATGGTGTAAATATTTAGATATTTAAAAAAAATCAGTCACCCACTTTGGCATGCATAGATTGTTTCTTTTGTAACGGGAAGTTTTGCACTTTACTTATAATGGAAGAATTTTATTATAACATAAAGATTGGGAGTCAGGAACCCATGAACTTACTTTCTCGTTCCAAGCTTCAGTTTCTCTTGTAACAACAGGAAAATTAAGAAGTGCAAAGAATTTCTGATAGTGTTTATCATGTTGTCCTTCATTATTTCCATAAGAACCACCATGAGTTGATTCCATCAAACTGTATGTGGGAAGCAAAAAAAATTATCATCAGAGAATGTTATTTAACTAAAGAGATCAATGATGCTACTTCACTATACCTAGAAATTGACTCGTTTACTATTATGTCTCTTGTCACCACCTCCAGCATGTTAAGTAACACAATTACAACTTCATCCTTGTCATTTTTATCATTTTTTATCTGTAGAAAGCAAAAATCATGAAGAGTGCCACATTTGTTGCTTTGGACAGTATTAGAAGTCGAATTACTAGCTTTAAAATGGTTCGGAAGAAAGTAGTATTTTACCAAGAACTCAATAAGTTTAACAAACTGAACAGTGAGGCTAGGCAGTTCACTCATATGAAGCTCACTTAACACTTCCCCCTTCTGTATGTGAGTGTCCACTATCTCAAATATCTCTTTCAAAACACTGGAAAATGTCAAACCAAATATTTATACAAGTTGGTCACTAAAAAAATAACCATAACCAAACCCAGTAAATCTCATCCATAGCCAAGCTATTGAGGAGGTCTGGGGAGTTGGCCACAAATAAAATAAAAAATACAATATGACTTGGATAATTATTTACATACGCCTTCTCTCGATCCCCCAAAACCAAAAAGTTCATAATATTTTTGCATGAAGCATAGCATTCACGAACTGCGTAGACCATATAAGGGTCCGAGCTCAGCCTCTTTTGCAGTTCAGAATCTCTTCCATTACTGTCTTTTGCCATATCTAATGCTATAGGAAGCTGAAAATTGACCATTAAAAAGTTAATATATCATGTGAAATTAAAGATTCATGGAAGGACATCATTCTGGATGTAAAAAAACCTTGCTAGCCAGTAAAAAAGGAGGCCACTGAATGAGATCCATTTCCATATCTGCCCAGTAAGGCATGAGTAACAGGTCCATTTCCCTGGTCAGAAGAACAAAATGCATGTAGAAATCAGTTCGACCAAATAAAAATTGTTTCTAAAGATATATATGCATAAATATATCTTAATAGCACCTATTATTAATCAAATCTTCGTCCCTGAAACTTGTAATTATTTTATTCCACATCTGAGCAAATCTGGCTGCATCCTCTTTGTCAGATGTGACCTGAAAATAGATACCAGAATAATTAACCATGATAAAATGAAACATAAGTTTGTATGTGTAGTTACTAATGACAATAATACAAAAAAAACCTTGGGGAATCTACGTGATAGAGTAGCCTTGAGTCCCTTTTTAGTCCTTTCGCCTTTTTCTGCTGGAATTAAGCAATCATTAAAAGCAACTGGCAGTTGCTCAAACCGGTTTCTCAACATTTCCAGAGTTCGTATCTGAAAAAGAAATATTTGAGAAAGGAACTAATACTAATATAATAATAACAATTTGATAATAATAAGGAATCAAGTGGGAGAGGACCAACCTCTCCAAGACGCCGAAACGCACCATAGAAGCCACCAACTATTGTGGAAAAAATGGCATACCAAATTTGAGTATCCATGAAATACACCTGTGGAAAATAGAGAAAACTTTCAATTTACAAATCAAGTTATGGAGGCAACGAAATGTGGTTTGTAAAATAAGATGAATCAGATAAAAATTACATACAAGAATGATAGGAGCCCAAAGTGCAATGACAACACCAAGATTGTTTCTAGCTGAAAAGGCAAAATAACAATGTGAAATAAATTTCATTTTTGGGTGTAACTTTTGTACTTGTGATTATGGGTACAAATAGAACTCCTGAACTTGATTACTTTGTGGGAAGAACTCATGCCATTGGTAACGTGTAATGTGAACTCGCATTATTACTTTTGTAGGACCCACTAGAGGCTTTATCTGCAATATGGCAAGTAATGAGGCAATTCATGTTCCAAGGGTAGAATTGGAAATAACAATTCTATAAGTGCTCCACTTTGAGTGTGATTGATTGTTAGGTAAAGTGCTTTTACACAAATATTAGTTACAAGCAAAAGATGAAGGAGAAACACCTCTAAGTAGTAACTAAAAGCCAACTTTACTGCTATGAGGAAAACCCAGAAGAATGTGTACCTAGAAAATAGCATTTAAGGTTACACATAAAGCAAAAGACAACTAACTCAACCTATACACATATTGTTTCTGATAGGATGTCTTACTTAATTAGGGAAAGAGGGTCCTCATGCATTCCCCTCCCGACATAGAGTGGAAGCTGCAAATTATCACTAATTATTAAAAAAATTGTGAATGACACTTAAATAACCATAGGACTTCTCAACATACAAATCCTACTCCCCCCGTCTCAGATCATTGTCCACTAGACTGTATTTAATATGTCTGAAAAATGATTGTCCACTTCCAAATAAGAAAAGGTATACTTGGTAAAGCTTCCCAAAATACCCCTAACGAAAAATTACTATCACAAAACTCAAAGAGGCCATTTTATAACTGCTTTAAGGGTATAACTTCATTCTGCTACATAAATGTTCTAATAAATTACTTTTTTCTTAAGCTGTCTTTTTTGTCTAGTGGACAATTATTTTGTGTACAGGGATTATATTATTAAAAAATATAAATCAAACAGGTTAACCAGGTCAGGAAAAAACAAGGCATTTTGTACAGATCGGAAAGGTCGATTCAGATTGGGTAGACCCGACACACTTTTCTTGGTCAAATACGAATATACAAATTATATTATTTTAATAATAGAACTAAGTTATCAAATATCATGATTTAGGAGGTTTCATGTACCTGTGACCACCACATGATGAACCTCACGATTCTGTAATCCGATCTCTCCAAGTAGCGGCGGACAAAGGGTAAGAGAAAAAGCAATGCAGAAAGCATGTTTGGGGACAAATAAATAACAATTGCCAAGATGAATAAAGATGGGGAACCTTGTCCACTACCAAACCAATTTTTCATGGTTTCTCCAAATCCAGAAGGATTATCCAAACTATAAGAATATGTCACTGGTAAAACTATAACCCACACCGCTGCTGAAATAACCTTCAATACGTATCGAAGCTTGACATGATGTGACATGCTATACCTTGCTTTCCACATCATCACAAGATCAATTACAGCTGAAAATGAGACAGTAACTAATTAGCTGTACAACTCAGCAATAAGTATGTTTTAACAACCCTTATGTCCCCTTGCTTATTGAAAACAAAATTACCATATATTTGTACACATTGCTAAATTTGCTCAAATAAATTTATATAAAATATTAGGTATGACTTACAAAAGTCCAATTTGAAAATGCAGAATAAAATCGGAGGATACTCACCTTGCGCAAGTTTCAATATTGCTGCTGTAATGAAGATGCTCAATACTCTCTTGAACACTTTTCCATCAAAGATGGAACCTAGATTACCATCTCCATTCCATGCTATGATAATCATTGCCTAGAGTTGGTGGTTTATGTTAATCATGACAAAAATTTAGATAGTCGATAATACAAAGCTATAGAATAAAAGAAACAAGAAGATTACCTGTAAACATAAGATGAAAAAGCTCCACATCCTATCGAAACTCCTAAATATATGCCAATATGAATCTATTTCAACAAAATTAATCTTTCCTATCCAACGACCCCTGGTAGCAGATTTTTCTACCTGAAAATAGAAACAAGCATTACAAAAATAAGGCTATGCAGGGGATAATGAATGAGGCCCTATCAAATTAATTAACGTTTTTCCTTTTTTTAATTAAAAAAATGCCCGGCTTTTGCAATAGAAACTAGCACAATAGATTAATATACCTGCTTTGAGAAGCCATGGACCCACTTAGACTTGCTATCAGTTATGGTTAAATTTATTGCACATTAGTTTTCATGAGTCCAACTTGCTCTTCCCACATTTTTGTTTGTGATGCGAGTCTCGTATAAAGTACATTCTTGACCTTTATTTTGAAGGACCAATAAATCTATGTTTGTGAATTAAAATTTTACTCAAATTATATGGCAATGAACAGAACAAGGTACCCCCAACATTTAGAAAAAACAAAGAATTAAACTCAGTTTTGCAACTAATTATGTGAAACAATATAACTCTTTGAACATACAAATTAACCTTTTTAATTCATACTAATGTAGTTGTTAGTATTAGCGGATATAATATATATCTGCAGATTCTATTTTGATTTATATTATTAATGATAATTATCTTTTGTATATTTATATTTTATTAGAAGATATCCCTTCCAATATTAAAGGGAATCAGTTAGGGCTTTGTATCTTATATATATCGGTTTATTGTTTATGAAAAGCATCGATTCATTGAAGAATTACACTTAGTAATCCCCCAAAAGTAGTCGACATTGAAATGTTATATCTATCCTCATACACACGTGGCACTTTGATCACTCTTAGTATATAATATTTAAATTTGTTAAAAGTCTAATAATAACTTTATATGATAAGTTACAAAGATGGTCCTTATGACATGTGATAAATTATGGATTTGGTCCCTAAAATTATTTTTATATGAATTTGGTACCTAATCTCAATGTTTGCTGACATACATGGTCCCTCAACTTAATGGGAGTTAGTTTAGGACGTTACTAGCCTCACGTGAGCAGCACACAAAGGAGTTTTGACACTTTTACCCTTAATTTTAAAATATAAATCAAAATAAAAACTCTAAAATATAATTACCCTAGAAAGGCCTCCTATCAAATTTCTTCTCTACCGACTGTCAGCCCTTCGTCGATCATCTTCTTTTTTGTATCATCATGATATATTACAATTACGGCTTCTAGACAAGCAGCTTTGGTTCATCATAATTCATCTAATTCAACGATCATCTTCTTTGAAATGAAGCCCGTTCAATGATTTTGATGGTGCGACCTAATTCTACTTTGGTACTGCCCCACCAAACATGTTTCTTCTTTCGTCAAAACTTTGAACCTGTTACTTGAGGGTCGAGGCTTTTGTTGATTGCAATTTAATCAACAAAAGGAAAAAGCTGGTGGATTTGATTGTTAGTTGCATCAAATCATCATAGCACCGACTTTTTTTTTATGGACCTTAATGGAAAGACTTGTGTCGGTATAGAAGGAATATGTGAATGGTTACACTCTACATCCATTTGTGTTAAAATTGAGTTCATGTCGTAGTCATGGTTGAATTATATGTCAATGGTGTATTTTTGGTTGAATTCTAGATGTCTTAACGAGGTTTTGTTCAACTAAAGCATTGATTTTGAGGAGAAGATGAGATTTCTAGCTTTTCTATACATTTTCTTATTGAATGCTATGTTCGTTCTGTAGCTTGAGATCTAAAGTGTTAGTCTTGTTGGGTTGTGAAGGCTTTAGGCCGAGCCGGACGGGGCTCGGGCCTGTTTTGCTAGGCTAATGGTAAACAAAAGAATGGGCTAGCCGGCCCTAATTGGGGTTAATTAGTTAATTCTTGGAGCCTAAGTTATTACCTTAATTACAACCCTAATCTAGCATTATAAATAGACCCATGATGTAATTGTATTCTTGAGCACAATAATAATATAAACCCTAGTTGCAGAGTGGACGTAGGCCACCTAGACCGAACCACTATAATTCTCTCGTGTCTACTTTATATATATATTGTGTGATTGTGTGTGTTGATTGCTTCCGTTGGAACCCATTCTGATTGTGATACCTAACAAGTCTTTGTTGATGCAAGCGAAAATTCATACCAATATTGTTATTGGTTTATCATTTTCCTGTTGCCAATTAGGTTACCTTTTTTTTTCTCTCATGCATACCTGATAAAGACAATGTTCCCACACAGGATACCCACAGGCACCAACAATTCAACCGGTTGGTCATGTTTAATTCATTGCTAATCTTGTTAATTCGTTAGGGCTCTAATCCATTGATCTTGTTAACTTGTGTTGATCATCTTAGTGATGCAAGGTGAAAGTTGCCATGGTGATTGTGATCAGAGAAGGAATGGGTAGGGTGGGGTTGTAATTTGTATATGGGTATTATTTTGATTTTTAATTTTTCAAGGTTGAGGGTAAAAAGGTATATTTATATGAATTTAACAGTAAAGTTAACCTTGTTAAGTGTAGGGCCCGTACTTGAAAAAGTGAAATTAGGGACCAAACTTATAAAAATTTAAGTTTAGGGACTAAATCCATAATTTGCATCCAACCATAGGGACCATTTGTGTAATTCACTCTTATTTGATTATCAATATAGTAAGTAGAACTATGATATGTGACTACCAATCAATATGATGAGATGTAATGCTTCATATTTGCATGGTTGTAAAAATCACTAGGCGCCAGTCGGGCGGTCGGGTACCGCCAAGGGATTGATCGGGATTAGTCAGGAGTAATCGGGATTAATCGGATTGGAATTTTATATGTAATTTATATGTATATTTGTGTGTATGTATACATATATAGAATTAAATTCAAAACCAAATTCAAACACTAACATATTTTGACCAATCCTAACCAAAATTTGACTGATTTTGACAAAATCTAGGCAAATTTGATTGATTTTGAAAAAAATTTAACCAATTTTGACCGATTTTGACCGATTAGGTCCGATTTTTTCCGACTAGGACCGATTACCGATTAACCCTCCGATTATGTGAAATCGCCAAGGTTGGTGGCCGATTTCCGATTAATCCCCGATTAATCGCCGACTAAGACTGATTTTTACAACACTGCATATTTGCATGTAGTCAAACTTGAAGATTATCAAAAAAAATAAAAATAAAAAGTACAAAGTAGAATTAAAACATGGGAATTGGCACAAGTGAAATAAATACTCACGTCATTATCTCCAACTTCTTGAGTTACATGAAAGAAATCGGCATCAGCACGCATTGGCCATCCTAGACGGAAACAGTCAACTGACCTACAATTTTAAACCGCTAAGTAACATATCTGACTGAACTTACTATCAAATTAGAAATGACACGATACAAGGCGGGTGTGCTAAGTTTATGGATCAACTTTTAGCACTAGTCCACAATGGGACCTGAAAACACTTTTTAATCCTTTTCTTTAAAAATTCATACATAATTATTGCATAAAAAATATTTACAAACAGTATTATTATTAAAATTACAGCATGAATCTTTGAATAAAGTAAATTAGATTGTTGACAATATATTTACACTTCATAGACTTTCAAGCCATTCCTTTTTTGGTTAACTTTTTTATTCTACCTTCTTAATTGTATATATGTAGTAGTTTAGGTCCAGTTAGTAGTCTTGGCCCATGGGTCGATACTTAGATTTTATCCTCTATAAATAAAGGTGTCCTCTCATTGTACGACACAGTTTATAGTAATACAATACCAGTTTACATGGTATCAGAACTAAAGCTCGACTTCTGTTTCATTTCGTTTTGCACTACTCCGCACTAGATTTTGCTCCAGATCTGATACTCAACTTCCAAAGAATGGCATATTGATGATAGTGGGATTCAAATGCTTTGTGGCATGCAATTGAGCCACAAATACTTACTATTGCGCAGAACTTTCCCACTATGAAAGGAATTTGGGACCATCTGTCTTCATCTTTTTCAGCAAAAGAATCATTGTCTCATGCATACTCTGTGGTCCAAGTATACACAAGAGCCGAGCAAGGCGATTCCTCATTTACTGATTACTTCACTCGATTCTCGAAATTTCAAGATGAGTTACGTGTTTGTTCCCACCTACCATGGACTTGAAGGTTCAGGAGGAACGCAATAACAAGATGGATGTTATGTTTATTGCAAGTTTATCACGCAATAACAAGGAGGAATGCGTATCATCTCCTATGAGAAATGTACGGTTCGGATACGACTCCTAAATCTACTGACACGTTTGCCATGTATACGACTGCTAGCTCATCCCTAGTCGAGGATCTCATATGGCTCAAAAGAAAGGTCTTGGGAGAAGACATGGCATCGCATGTCACTATTGCCAGGAGGTTGGACACACAATGATAATTGTTCGAACCGTCTTCCTAGATTTCAGCCGCTTCACGTCCTAAAGCAAGAATAGCTACTACTGATGAGATTTTTTATGAAACTACTGCTGCTACCCCCACTTATACACTTAGTCAGGTGGAGTATGCTAGACTCCAACATTTGCTGACCTCTCCCAATCCGAAAGCCAACTCGGTCAATTCACGTATCCTCTCTGGCTTTGACTCTTCTTAGGTTATTGATTCTAGAGCAACTCTTCGTTTGACTGAGAATAAAGGTATCCTTTTTACCCTCCATGATATTTCCCATCCTCCGGTTAATCTTGTTGACGGATTTCTGTGTTCAGTTCGTGAAATTGGATCCATCAATAATGCTGGAAACCTAAACATTTTGCTAGTATTGTTTGTCCCCAAATTTCTTTATAATCTTTGTTCAGTAAGCTAAATAACTAAGCAAAATAATTGTTCTGTAACCTTTCATCTCTCTTACTGTGTCTTTCAGGAACTAGGGATGAACCAGCTGATTGGCACTGGTTTTGAATCATGAGGCCTCTATCGTCCATCCTTACCCACACGCCCTAAAGCTAACATATGTGATTCAAGTATTAGGGAGGCCCATTGTAGGCTAGGCCATCCGTATGCAACGGTTTTGAGGCAGATGAGACCGGATTTTCCAATTTCTTTTGATTTTCGTTATCAGTCATGTCAGCTTGGTAAACATACCTGGCGTCCCTATCCCCCTAGAGAGTCTAATAGAATCAATTTGTTGTTTGAACTTTTGCATTTTGATGTACAATCCCCCTAGAGAGTCTAATAGAATCAATTTGTTGTTTGAACTTTGGCATTTTGATGTACAGGGACCTTGTCCTACCAAATCTACTTTGGGTTTTCCGTACTTTATAATGTTTATTGATGAATACTCTCGTGCTACCTGGATTTATTTATTGAAATCACTCGTATGTGCAAACTCAGTTCAACACATCTTATTAAAACCTTATGCACTGTCAATGCGAAAGAATATTTATATGCTAAGTTTTCTACATATTTAAAAACACATGGTATTGTTCATGAGTCTTCCTGCATAACAAAACGGTATCGCTGAACGCAGAAATCACCATTTGTGGGATGTTGCTCGCATGCTCATGATTCACTCCCATGTCCCTTATCGATTATGGGGCGATGTTGTTCTTACTGCAGCTTACCTAATAAACCGTATGCCATCATCTGTTTTTAAAGGTCAGACTTCCTTTTCAGTCTTGTTTCCTAAAAAACTCTCATTCCACTAGCACCTAAAATTTTTGGGTGTGTCGTGTACGTCCATGATCATCGTCCGGGAATCACCAAATTTGAACACCACGCGTCCGTTGTGTCTTTCTTAGCTACTCATGTGCTCAGACAGAGTATCAATGTTATAGTCCTTTTCATCGATACTTCACAAGTGATGATGTCACTTTTCACGAGTCATGCCTATTTTTACAAGTATTCCACTCCTGCCCCTGGCTTGTTTTTTGATCCAAATCCTATTATACTAGACTCACCTATTGTTCCTACCATTCCGATCTCCACTGTTCCATCTGCTCCTCCGGTTTCCGAAGTTACAAATCCAGTCACATAAGGATAAGACAACAAAGGTTCTTGATTCACAACCAGACCATGACCCTGATACGTACTCGATCCAACCTTCTCTAACTACCCATGCCACCTTACCAGATGCTACACCTATTACACTGGATACCCTAGATAGACCTGTTTATGACCCACCTGGCGTACCATATCCTGACATACCTATTGCTTTCCGTAAGGAACCCAGACATCACACCCGTTACTCTATTCAGGATTATGTAGCCTATGCTCATCTCTCACTAGAGTGTCATGCTTATACAACTGCCATTGATACATACCTAATTCCCAAGAATGTCACGTCCGCTCTCGCTCACCCAGGATGGTAAAAGACTATGGAAGAGGAGATCAGGCCTCTTCGAGCCAATCATACATGGGATCTTGAGACGCTTCCATATTGGCAGCGTATTGCTGGTAAGGGTTATTCGCAAGCTCATGGTATTATTTATGATAAAACTTTTTCTGCAGTTGCCAAAATGCCATCTGTACGAATCTGCATTGCCCTTGCTACTATTAATCATTGGCCGTTCTACACAACTTGATGTCAATAATGCATTCTTCAATGGTGTTCTTGAGGAGGAGGTATATATGGAGCAACCACCTTATTTATTGTCGAGGAGGAGGCCTCAAAAGTATATTTTATGCCGTTCATTGTACGACCTTAAGCAGTCTCCCAGGGCATGGTTTGGCTGGTTTTCTAGTGTTATGGGAGAGTTTGGATGACACGTAGTGCATTTGATCACTTTGTATTCTTTAGGCATAGTTAGGGTCGAAGGATAATTGTAGTTGATTATGTGGATGACATCATTATTACTGGTGATGATGAGCTCGGGATTGCCAAGCTCGAACAGTTCCTTCAATCTCAGTTCCAGATTAGCGACTTAGGTCGACTTCGATATTTCCTTGGCATTGAAGTATCACGCTGTAACACCCTAGGCAAATCCCACATCGCCCGTGAACAGGAGAGATTCCTGTTTCATAAGCAATGCCCTGCCTCTAATATCACCAACACTTTTTGGGCATATTGGCTGTGGATGAAAGGATAACTCCACAGTTAAGCGTGCTCGAGTGACAGCAATCCAGGGATGGGTGACCTCCCCGGGAAGTTTTCACCTGGGGAACCAAAATCAAATCCGTGAGCTCCTCGTGGGCAAAGCGAACAATATTGGTGGTATGAGGGGCTGGATGTTACAAATGGTATCAGAGCCACCCCTGTGTCGTTCGGGATGGTGGGGCAAACCTCATCAAGGATGGTGAGTCCCCGGGGGTGTTCGGACGGACACCTTAGGCAAATCCCACATCCCTGATGGGGATGGTGGGGCAAACCTCATCGAAGACGATGAGTCCAAAGGGGGGTTGATGGTAACACCCTAGGCAAATCCCACATCGCCCGTGGACAGGAGAGATTCCTGTTATATAAGGAATGCCCTGCCTCTTATATCACCAACGCGTTTTGGGTGTATTGGCTGTGGATAAGAGAAATCCACAGTTAAGCGTGCTCGAGTGACAGCAATCCAGGGATGGGTGACCTCCCTGGGAAGTTTTCACCTGGGCAACCAAAAGCAAATCCGTGAGCTCCTCGTGGGCAAGCGGACAATACTGGTAGTATGAGGGGCCGGATGTTACACACGCTCTCCACAGGGAATTCTTCTTTCTTAAAGAAAGTATGTCTTTGATATGTTATCTGATTCTGGATTATTGGGTTGTAAGCCGATTGATAGCCCGATGCTCCCTAAGAGAAAGCTTCTTCTAGAGGATAGGAAACCCATGAAGGATCCACAGCAATACAGATGATTAGTTATAAAACTTAACTATATGATAGTTACTCGCCAAACATCTCCTTTGCTTTTAATGTCCTAAGTCAGTTCATGGCCAGTTAGCGACCCCATACATCGGGCACCAGGATGCTGCTTTTCGTGTCCTGGGGTATCTTAAGACTACACCATGTCTAGGGAGGATCCTATACTCTGATCAGGGTCATTGTTGTGTGGGTGGCTTTACAGAGAAAGGAGATGGGTGAATATCAGGGTTTTCAGATGCTGATTAGGTAGGTTGCTCTATTTCAAAACGATCTACGACCAAATATTGTGTGTTTGTTAGAGGAAACCTAGTATCTTGGAAGAGTAAGAAACAACACACGATATCGAGATCAAGTGCTAAATTAGAATATAGAGCCATGGCAGACGTTAGTTCAGAAATGATTTGTATTCGTCGTCTTCTTAAAGAACTTGGGATTGTTACTAATAACCTGATGAGATTATACTGTTATAACCAATCGGCTATATACATAGCCAAGAATCAAGTATTTCATGAGAGAACAAAACATATTGAAGTCAATTGTCATCTCATCAGGAATCATGTGGTGGGAACTCAAGTTGATCCTCTATCCATTCAACCAATTCATGTTTAAGACAGAGTTTCAGCTCGTTGTTATATTCACGAAACCCCTTCAAAAGCTCAAATAGACTTTATATGTAGCAAGTTGGGCATGATCAACATCTATGCTTCAACTTGAAGAGGAGTGTTAATTGTATATATGTAGTAGTTTAGGTTCTGTTAGTAGTCTTGACCCATGGCCCAGTTCCTAGATTTTACCCTCTATTAATAAAGGTGTCCTCTCATTGTAGAACACACAATTTACAGTAATACAATACCAGTTTACATACCCAAAATCCCAAATCAATTCATTTATAGGTAAATAGATCAAAATTTTCACCCCTACATCAAACAAAACGTCATCTAGTAAGTGGGCAAGAGTGATACCAGAAGTACTCATTTAGATCGTCATAATTTCTCCACTGAGAATGTTTTGTCCTTCTTCCTTTACTCTTTTCAGCTTCCTGTAGGGAACAATAACAAAATCATGAAAAAAGAACAAAAAAGTAGCAAAACCCCTCCACTTTTATTTACAAACCTTTGCAATTGTATTGTAGATAGGAGTCACGACTTTCCTCAAGAATGCCTCCTTTTCACCCCCATATGCAGGCTTAATATTCTCACCAGTAACTGAATTCACACTACCAGCCAGCATACCATAAAGTTCAAATGCCATCTGGGAAGCATAATACTATTTAGACACACATTTAAATATAAGTGAAAAGGTTTAAAAACATGTTATTGAAATGACCAAGTTCCCATTTGTTTACTTTGTTTCATTACATTTCTCATTTTTCATTTCGTGTCACGTTTTCATGATGTGAACATAGAATGATAGCCATAATGAAGCCTAGATGAAGTGCATTTTTTTTTTTGCCTACAGGTATCATAAAGTTAGTGCCACAATTCTTGTCCCTTAGTAAAGGCTAGTCATTGATCACAAAATTAGTCTTTTGTAATTACCTAACTCAAAAAGATAAAATAAAGAATATCAGACTAATAACTATTGTAAGAGCGCAGAAAATCATAATACATACGTGGTGATAGATGTAGCAAAGGCATTCTGGCATAAATCTCAAGTTTGCAGCTTCACCCCATATGAGAAGATACAAACCCATGTATAGCAGCTTTCGTTGTTGCACTTCCTTTTGAACATTTGGTAACCTGTAAATGGCAATTATCAGACTCAAAACATTGCAATTACATTTTTTTGCTCCATAAGAGATCAAGTTACACAAAGTACTGGAATTACTTCCATTATTCATCACTTAATATAAAATGTGTGTGTTTAAGGAGGATACCTGAAACAGCAAAACAAGATGCATTCAGGAAAGTAAACTCACCAAAGACTATGCTTGCGGCCCAAATACTCACACCACTTCTGATAATTTTTAAAGATTTTATTCATAACTTTATCAACAGCAACATCATCCAACTACAGAAGATCAAAGTCCAAGAATTTCATTACCGACATTTACGTCTATGCGCCCATTAACACTATTTCAAATAAGTATATGTTGAACACTAGAAACTAATTTTTGGCACATAATACCTTAGGTTGTTGGCTAGGCTTTGAGAACTGTCGAATATGAATATTTGCCAACAATAAGATCAAGTGCTCCCTTTGATTTGAGACATTATCTTTCTGCAAGTTATTATTTAAGTCGCACCCAAATTCACAAATATGATGACAGATTTCAACACATCTACTTATCAAAGACTTTCTCTCTGCTATATTTTATTGGTAACAGATCATAAGGGTAAACATAGCTTATAATGAAACAGGATGACAGCTCCCATAAGTATATTTTTAACGCCTGAAATCTCTTAAATCATTTTATTCATAAATTAGATTTTTATCAATATAATACAAATTCTGTAATCATATTTGCCACGGCCATAACTTAGATAACTTTAGACAAAAGGTTTTTCAGGGCAACCCCATCTGTACCAAACATTACCCATTTTGACCTGTCATCATGCCACCTCTATACACTATATGAACACCAATCAGCAGACCTGAAAACCAAACACAGATTGTAGCCAATCCAAGATGTCTTCATCCACTTTCTTCTTGTAGCCTTTTGGCCATGGCAGACCTCTGGTATTACGAAGAGCAGAAACGGAAGCTTGTATCTAAAAATTAACATATAAAGTGTCAAAATACCACATGAAATGAAGATGTGACATACAAACTTTCTTTAACAAACCTCCGGAAATCTCATAATTGCTTGATTTGAACTGTCAGGATCAAGTGGAAGTATATTATAAGGAGCATACATTTCTGTCTTCTCCTCTACCTTCGTGTGTGCTTCCAAAATCTATGCAATTAATAATCCATCAATGTTGCATGATAACAAGTTATCATCAAATGAATTTCTTGAATGAAGAAAAATATGCAGCACTTACCTCATCTGACACCTCAACTGCCTCTGTGAGATTGACAGCCTTTAATACCTCAAACAGCACAGCAGCTGTTTGATAAGCTTTTGTAAGACGTGTACTGATGTTAAAGAAAAATTCTGCTATCAGAAAAAGGAAATATAGATGCCAGAAAAACTAGAAGAAAGATTATTACCGATCAGCTTTATCGGCATTTTGCAAGGCTTGAAGGTATTTTCCATAATAATATCGATAATAACTCTGCATTTCACGAGCATCACTCTTCGTCCGTCCTGCTAATGTTGTTTGATCTTCCTACATACAGTATAAAGTTGGAGTTCATAATCCAAATAAAAGAAGGCAATTTATGCAGTTACACTTCTTGAGAGACGAAAACGATAGCACCAATTTAACAGCCCAAAAATTAAATGTCCAACAACAAAAAGAAACATGAAACAATGATAATAAAATATTAATTTTTTGTCTTGGAAAGAGATCATACCCTTTCTAGGCGTTGAAGTAGGGCGGTCTTGAATTGACGAACACCACGACCACTTGATGTTGGATCTAGTTTGTGAGCTTTCTCAAAGGCATAGAACCGACCTAACATTATGCATATAACAAGTTTTGTTACTGCCATTACATTCTGTAAATATTTAGAAACTATTTCCACAAGTTTTGCTTAAGCTAATTCTGAAAACATACTGTTCAAAGTAGTCACTTTCCCTGTCTGTTTGTTAAAACTATTGAATATCTTTCAAACAAACAAATATGCTACAGAATGTAGGTCTTGATAGGCCAGTATTAACAAAAATTCCAGCTTTAATTACTTCAACAAGTATGGATTGGTGGATTACTGATGGTAATAAAGCAATAAACAAAGTAAAAAACACCAGATTATTAATACCCAAATAAAAACAACAGACTTACAAAGATAGGCAACCCTTGGGTTCATGGGTTCAACTTCATTAGCAACACGAAGAATAGGTGCGATTTCAACAAGAGACGAAGGCACCACTTCACTATCCATCATCGCCTCCCCACCCAAATTACCAGCTGTTTGAGTCCGCAGCAGCCTGCCACCTGGTGGCTGATCAGATCCTCTTCGAGCATAAGCCATTGTTTCTTCAAATTCAACTTCACAAAAGCTTCAGCTCACTCCAAGTTACCTACTGGTACAAATAATCACAACCTTATATAGTATCCTAAAGAGAAAATCACTCTACTTATCGTTAATCAAGTTGACAAAAAGCAACACCCCTTTCCCATAAAACAGAAGTCAAAATTCTCAACCCCCAATCAAACAGTAGACCAAATTCATCAAATTCTCAAAGTCATCTCAAATCGAAGAGCTTCACGTGTCTCCCATTCGTCCCTATTTCACGGAAACAATCAAAAATAAAATGAAACCCAATTCACAAAAAGTCTCAAACAAGCAAAAACCCCAAAATTCAATCAGATTCTCATCAAAAAAGCTCAAAATCATAAACGAAAACTCTCACAATCACTTCAACTTGATCCAACAGTGACTATCCATATGATAAGCATACGATCATTCAATCGATAGAGGAGGAGGACGATTTTGAACTTACCAATTAATCAACTGAAATCACTGACCAAAGCTCCATATGACTTGAAGCTGAATTCCCATGGGTATACTGATTGGTTTAGGCTAAATTGAAGGTGTTTTTGTGTGTGTTTTGGTGTGTGTGTGGATGAGGAAACAATCGATCAGAAAAGTAGATGCAAAGAAGTGAAAATCTTAGAAAAGCTTCAGCGAGAGATGAGAGAGAAAAGGACGTTAGAAAAGGTTTACCATACTATTATTGACTTCCTAATGCAACGCACACCAGTGTCACTCAACACCAATCATAGACGCAAGTATATAAATACAAATTAGGGTTAATTACACGATTGGTCCCTGTGGTATGTTCATATTATAATATTGGTTCTAATTTTTAAAAAATTACATTATTTGTCCCAACTATTTATCAAATCGTAACACGATTGGTCCCTAGAGTGAATGGCCGTTAGTTTTTGGGGTTATATGTTTTAAAATGACCATTATACCCCTGGAATATTAATTTTTATTAATATAATTAATTTCCAACCCACCATGCCCCAGCCTATCATATCGTTGACCACCACACCATCCAGCCACCAACTTCTCATCGACTTAAAACCACCGCCGCTACCATCCGCCGACCACCATCGCCTTATCATTCTACCATCATCACTGTAACCACCCCTCGACCACCATAACCAGACGACCCTTAGGCCTCGACCACCATCACCGTACCACCAATCGCAAAGGACCTAATCCCACCTGACCATCCCGGTGACCACCGTCCGTTACCTTAAAGTCGACCACCACCGTCAGTTACCGTAAAGTCGCCTACCACCATGGACCACAATATCCAGCGACCATCACCGCGTCTAGATCTGACCATCGCCACCATCACACTTAAATCTGACCCGCACCGTAATCGTGCTTAGATCTCACCCTTTGACCCCACAATCGAGCCTAGATCAGCTCAAACGCGACGGTGGTTCGGTGATGGGTGGTGATGCTCGGATCTGCGGGGAGGAGATGAAGGGTAAGAGATGGGTGGTGGGAATGGTGTGATGATGATGGTTGAGATGATCGCGGTGGAGTCGCCGGACGGAGATGAGGGATACCGGAGGTGTTGCCGGAGTGATTGCAGTGGTGCTAGGAGTGCTATGGTATGGAAAGATGATGTGAATGGGTTGGGGTAATTAATTATTAGTTAGTTAAAATGAATGTGGGTCCCACGCGTTCTTTTTTTATTTATGTAATTTGTTTTTAGCAGGGGTAAACAAGTAATTTTACACTCATTTAACCCCAAAAACTAACGGTCATCCACTCCAAGGACCAATCGTGTTACGATTTGGTAAACAGTTGGGACCAATAATGTAATTTCTCAAAAGTTAGGATCAAATCATGCAATATAAGCATACCATAGGTACCAATCGTGTAATTAACTCTATAAATTATCTATAATTTATAAAATATAATAAAAAGATTTTTTTAAAACATGTCATTATTTTAGGATATATCATACTAGCATATCAAAAAAATTATTTTCCGCATCTCTCATAATAAATATGAAAATTATAACAACAATCAATTTATTTTTCTTTATGGGTAAATATCATAAAAAATTAACATACTTTTAGTTTTTTTATTTTTCATAAAAGTCCCTTAACAATTTTTTTACATGTTAAAATCCCTCCACATGTTAAATGTGAATAAAATTATAACATAACTTATGATAGTCTATTTATTGCTTATGTGACATACATGTAAACTCTATTTTGCTGGCATGGATAATCTATGTGTCAAAAATAGACATGTAAGCAAATTATGTGGATATTTTTTAATTTTTATTTTGTTGTATGGTTATTGTTATTTTTTTTTTTATTCTTTGTGATTAAAAGTATATTCTTATAACAAATTATAAGACAAAAATGGAATCAAAAGAATATTATTTTTACTAATTTAAATAGTCATACAATTCTTAATTAAGAAAAAGAGTAAAATATACAAACGTCATTACTTTCTAATCTATGTAAGGCGGTTCGAGTACTTGGCTTTCTTGTTTAACAACTTCAACATTTTGAATTCCGGAACCAACTTGTACATCTTGATCACGCTCACGTTTTTCATGAACGAATTGGCTTCCTCTCCCGCATCTTCCACCTCTTGTATCTCTTTCACCTCTTCTACTTATTTTAATATTATCTTTCCTTTTTCTAGGCCTTCCCATTTTCTTAAGTTCTTTGGGTGGTGCATTTTTTTTCTTATTCTTTACATGTTTTTACATAATGCCCTTTCTCCAAACAATTGTTGCAAGTCATAAATCTTTCGCTAGTCGATACTTTTTTATATTTTCCTTGTTTTTCACTTTCATGTCTCTTTCTTTTAAGTGATGGCCTTCATGGCATCCTTCTTTCTTTTGGAGGAAGTGGTTTAATGTAAGATGTTGAAGTCCACATCTTGCTTTCATTTAATGGTTTCATATAGTGCTTATAGGTGTCTCTAAACTTCTCAACCTTGAACCAATCACTTGTATATACTTTGGGATTATTGTTGTAGTATATAGCAGCTATTGAATGCAAGCAAGGCAATCCTGATATTTGCCACAATCAACAATTGCATTTTTTGTTATCTAGATCCAAAATAAAGGCTTCATTAACCTCACGTACCTCAAACACATTACCGACACTTGGAATAACGTTCCACTTCCTGCGCATCAGAAAAAACAGCAACAAATACATTAAAAACAATAACTAACAGTAGCAAAAAAAATATTTAACAAAAAAATAGCAGCAAAAGAATATTTAACAAAAAAAAGCACCGGCTATGATCTTGCTGCTGAACAGCATGTAAATCAACAAAAAACAGCAATAAAAAACATTACACACAACATGTAAAAAAAAAAAAAAAAAGAAAACAACAGCTTAAATCAGCAAAAAAATCATAAATAAGCAAAATACAGCAATTAACATAAGCAAATAATCTAAAAGGACAAGCAAAACCTACTTTTTTGTTTCCACATACAACTAATAGCCTTTTTGATTCATTTTTTATAACTAAGTAGATATCTATTTACTACTCCATAGCAACATAAAGCAAACTTTAATTGTGCAGGATTTTCATGCCTCTCCCCAAGAATATGTCTCATATCTTTCTAGTTCATGTTTGAATCATGAATTGGATATACTTTACCTTTTTCAACTTGTTGTGTACCTTCATTATCATCATCAATGCCATGGAAATAATTGTCATCATCACCTTCATCTAAAGCCTCGCCAACATCAAAGTCAACAACATTATTAACAAACTGAAGCTACATATTCTCAACAGAAAGTTTATTCAAAAATGGATCACCAGTTTTCCTATTTAAAATTGTCACAAGATCCTCCTATTCAAGATCCATTGATAACAAATCCGATAATTCCTCATCTTCAGTACTTGCTTCATAAGTAGTGTCGCTAAAATCATCTTCATCATTTAGGAATGATTCCATTCTCTGAAAATAGGTACAAAATTAATATGTGGTTAATGAATTGATAATATAAGTTGGTTAGCAAAACACCTAATAATTTGATTAAAGAGTGATATCAAATCCAGATTAATTAAACAAAGATAAGAAAGGACCGTCTTGTATCATCGATTAACATAACCGCACTCAATCGATTTTGAGTAGCAATTACACACCTTGTTCTGCCGATTTCTTTATTGATTAAAAACTGATGCTAATCGGTTACACACATCAATTAAAGAATAATAACAAACCGATTTTGAGTAGTTATTACACACCTTGATTTGTCAATTTCGTAATCGATTAAAGAGTGATACTAAACTATTACACACATCGATTGAAGAATGACCGCGTCGTTCCCTTTGCTTTGTGGTTTCGGTTGTCGATTCATTCTCTAGGTATTATATGTTAGTCTTTGACTCTTTGATAGAAACCCACGTAAGTTTTTTTAAGCCACCTAAGATAAAATATAAATCCATATAAGCGGTGCATTGGTTCCAGGTTGGCTCCCCAAAAAAAAATCCACCATTTTGTTCAAAATTTATATGTAGAGAGACTTTAACGTGCCAAAAATTGTTAAGGGATTTTTATGAGTAAAAATGAAAAGTACATTGGTTTTTTATGGTATGAACCCTTTCTTTATTACTAAAATATGTTAAGATAAACATATTTATATTTATGTTTCTTGTCTCTCACATATTAAATGATAATTATTTTAAATAAGTAAATTAAACTATCAAACATTAAAATATAAATACTCTTATTTTAATAACTTATTAATACGTTCTAAATTATAAAATTTTAGACATATTTTATCTTTAAATATAGAGTAATAATTTTCAAATTCATTATTTGTTATAACTTTTAGATATTTATTATATTTTTATTTCAGCAATAGCTAATAACATCTAGAATATAAATATTTAAAAATTAATGATTTTAACATATTTTATTTTTTCAATCCATGCAATACGTGGGCTAATTTAGTTGAGTTCTCAAATCATGCATTCCTGCTTTAAATCTTGGTCTAATTTAATTGAGTTGGGCTCTAACTTGGTAGCCCAGGTGAGATATGTTAAATGAGGTTGTGTAAATTTGATGTGTGAAATATATATATATATATATATATATATATATATATATATATATATATAATTTTATTAACAAAACTTTTTTCACAAATTAGTTTTAAAATGGAAATTCTTAACTAAACTTCACACAAACGGCAAGTGTACCCGTCGTAATATAGTAAAGTGTACCGTAATATAGTAAAGTGTAGGTAAGTCCGGATATCGAAACCTAGAGACATGTTTGGCGGCTTTCGTTACTAAACCTCTATCGACTTCTAACCTAATAAATTTAATTATTTTAAGAAATTATTTAAAAACAAAATAAATAATTTAACTAAAATTAACTAATTTAAAAACGACGAAAGAAAATAACAAATAAGAATTCAAACTTGGAACTTGAAGACGGTCAAATATAACTACCTAGGTAAGAATCCAACTAACATGTAATGACACAAAGGCAATGACTTGTATAACTATCTCGAAAAATATGGATCTAGTGTTAACTAGGTATGTTGATACTCTCTAAGAAAATCAAAGGCACGTGTTAAGCATAAAATAGGTTTATTAAAATGTTTAATGAAAGATCACCTCTAGGTTTTCTATCACATTATCTTCAAGATTATATTTTCTAACCCTAAGATAAAGGACAAATTAATTAAATCTAATTAAATACCCTAAAACACTAACACCACGAATGAATGGCAAAACACGCTCTCGCGAAATCTAAACCTAACAAGCAATGAGTAGAAGGTTTTAAGCAATATCTGTCACCCCTAGGTTTTAGATAAGGTAGCACATTGAAAATACTATTAAAATTAAAGCCAAAACTCTTAAGATTATCTCTAATCAAAGTTTAAAATTAAAAACACAAAGTAATTAATTTTAACGTGCAAACCTAATCTAGATGTCAAGCAATCAATCAAGATCAACATACATGAGCATGGCAATAACCTTCAAGCATAAAACAATACACATGTTCATATTTAATTGAAAAATAATCAAGTTCTAAGATTAATAAACAAATATACGAAATCAAAACCAAGTCTTTAATCAAAACATATTAATTTTCAACACAACCTAGGTAATACTAAAAAGTTAGCTACTCGTTCAAAAACATCAAGAACAATAATAAAGTTTTAAACTTTAGAAACATAAACAAGGAATTGACGAAACAAAGAAAATAATCAAGAACGAATTGAACCCGGATGGTCTTCTATGCTTGAATCAATCCTATGTCTTCAAATCTTGTTCCCCGCTCTTGCTCTTGCTTTTGCTCTAAGATTGCTCTCTAAACTTAGCTTCCAAGTTGAAGGAATTTAAAATGCCCTTTTTTTTGTTTTCTTTGTGCGTGAGTGTGAATGCTTTGCACGGCTGCCGTTTGCTTCCCTTGTGTTGTTTTTATAATGAAAGATTTAGGTCATCCTCATTTCCCGTGTCTATCTCCTTTGCTAATGCCAGTTGTTGTAATTTTCCAAATCTCACTTGCAGGCATTATTTTCCTTTTAAACTTTGACCTATAAATTAAAAGTCAAACAAATTAATCCATACTCCAATCTAATTCACGTAAAACATGTATTCACAATTCAAATATGTATATCACTTTTAAATAATATATAGATATTTAATCATTTAAATAATCTAGTTTAATTAAATTATTTTTACTTATCATCTACTAAAAATTATAGATTTCAAATATGACCGGACAGATAAAGTATTTAAACAATTCAAAATGCGAAGAGATATTTAAATAAAAATATATAATTTTGATCACATCAAAATTAATTCCATGTGTTGTTATATTTAACCCGGGCTGATCATGAGTACAATTAGCTTTTCGAGAGACTGATTGTGAAGGATCTACATAATGAACCGGCTTCGAGCAAGTACGACATAATTTCTTCTTTTTAATTTTTGGCATTTAACGGGAGGCATTTAATCGCTCATCTATGTAACTTAATTGAATCAATGTGGTGAAGACCGTTTACTGGCTGGCGATACTAAAGGACGACAAGTGTAATGTTCTCCACTTGCAACTTGTGTTGCAGCTTTAGCGATCCAGATGCTAAATTTGAGTTGAATCATTCTTATTTTAATGTGATCTAATTTATTTGTATCATTGTGTGTTATAGCAGATATGTTTTACGACTTTCCAGATTCTTTGTTGATGCAAATGAAGCAGGAAATGGAGCTGCGCAAGGACCTGCATAAGCGAAGACATCATTGCAGGTTGAAATTTGAAAAAGCATCATGATTTTGCTCCTTTAACATTGATTTAAAAACTATAATTCTTTTGAGATTTAAGTTGATCTTCATCATCAAAGATATTAGGATGTTCAGGCATGACGCAAAACACAATTCTTTCAAGATTTAAGTTGATCTTCATCGTGGAAGATGTTAGGAGATTCAGTCATGGCAAGGTTTGTTTCTTGATATTCAACTTTAGATTATAAAGTTATAATCAGAAATAGTTAAGCAACACATTATCAATTTGGGGATTATAGCACTTCTAATGAATATAGTTGATATCTCTATTGAGGTAATATTTATGATCTGATTACCATGGAACAATTGCATATGAGAGTTTTGGAGATAAGAAAAAGTGAAACCTATGCGGTTATGTGGTAATAGTAATAATGTGCTCTTCTTGGATTGTGAGTTTCTAAGATCATTTATATCATTTCATGTTGAAATTTGAAAGCATCACTATTTTGCTCATTTCACATAATGATTTTAGATGGCATGAACATTATTATTACTTTTAACACGTAGTATAACAAGATTGGTGTTGAAGATCACTTACACTACCGATGTGCACAACTGTATTGTTGAGGTTAGCTTTCAAATCCAAATCATAAAAAAATTGCATTGGTCATGATTTATGTTCTGATACATGAAGAATTCAAGAGATCAAAGGAACTCTGGGGTTTTGTTTATTATTTTTGGATGATTACAAAAGACAAACAAAAGGTGAATAAATAGAAAACCTATGATCAAACTAAACATGGAAACAAAATAATGACCGGTAATAATGATATGCTAATAATCAAAGGAAAGGATTCTAGGAATATTTTATCATCCTATACTCCCCCTTAAGATGGAGCATGTAGATCCTTAATGCCCATCTTGTTAAGAAGCGAATTGAGTTGTTGAGTACCGAGTCCTTTAGTGAGTAAGTCTGCGATCTGTAATTTACTATCAATCTGCATAGGGACAATATCTTGCGAATCTACAAGTTCAAGAACAAAGTAACAGTCCATTTCAACATGCTTTGTACGCTCATGAAAAACATGATTGTTTGTAATGTGACGAGTAGCTTGATTGTCACAAAACAAGGGGGTAGCGCCCGCAATATTAACTTGGAAATCCTTGAGAAGCCATCTCACCCAAAGGATCTCATAACCGTGGAAGCCATGGCTCTGTATTCCGCTTCAGCTGATGATCGGAAGACAACTGATTGTTTCTTTGTTTTCCAAGAAATAGCACCACCACCCAAGAGAAGCAAATACCCGGTTCTTGAACGTCTTGTGTATGGGCATCCAAGCCAATCAGAATCACAATAAGCAGTCAAAGTTAAAGGTCCATCACAAGGGAGAAGGATGCCTTGACCAGGTGTGCTTTCAAATACCGGAGATCTGGATTGGCAGCTTCCATGTGATTGCGTTTTGGGTCCACAACAACTGGCTTAGAACATTAACTGAGTACGTGATATCGGGTCTGGTGGCTTGTAAGTACAGCAGTCTCCCTACTATTCGCCGATATTGAGTGGCATCTACATGAGCCTCTTCTTCACCTTTGTTGAGTTTAGAGCTTTGATCAAAAGGAAAGGCGCTAGGTCGACATCCTAGCATTCCACTATCCTTTAGGATGTCTAACGTGTACTTTCGTTGGCATTCGAGGTTTTTGTGACCTCAATTCCAAGAAAATATTTCAGGGGTCTAAGATCCTTGATGCTGAATTCTTCATCCAGTTGCGTATTTGTTCTTTGAATTTGTTCGAAGTTATTTCCAACGATAATTACATCGTCGACATAAATGAGAATGGCACTATAAATACCTCCATCTTGGAACATGAACAATGAATGGTCAGCTTTGGATTGGCAAAAATTCAACTTGAGAAGGAACTTTGTGAACTTGTGATACCAATTTCTGGAGGCCTCTTTAAGGCCATAAAGTGATTTTCGGAGACGGCACACACGAGTTTCATTTTCATTCGAAAAACCCTTTAGGATCTTCATGTAAACATTCTCATCAAGATCTTCGTGTAAAAAAGCATTATTCACGTCCAATTGTTGAATAATCCAATCCTTCTTCTTGGTCGCAACTTCCAGCAACGTTCGAACGGTCACAAGTTTAGCCACCAGAACAAACGTTTCGTGATAGTCTACCCCTTCCATTTGTGTGAAACCCTTGGCTATGAGCCTTGTGTTGAATCTCTCAATCTCCCCATTGGATTTATATTTTATTTTATAGACCCACTTTGAATCAATGGCTCGTTTCCCTTGTGGCAGCTCTTCTAAGGTCCAAGTTCCATTCTTTTCAAGGGCCTTGATTTCTTCTTGCATAGCCTTCTTCCACCGTTCATCCTGTGCAGTTTGCTCAAAACAACTTGGCTCATTATTAGAATCGATAGTTGACAAGAAGGCTTTATGAGAACTTGAGAATTTATTATATGAAACAAAATGGGAAATAGGGTGTACTTTAGAGGCTACCTGATCTGATGCGAATTGTGAATGGTCAACCGAAGGGGGAAGATTCACTATATAATCATTGAACCGTGTAGGTTGAGATCAGTTCTGCTTGGCTCTAGGCTCAATGCCATCAGACGGTCCGGAAGCATCAAGGATGTTTGGTTCAGTCACATTATCAAAATTAGGAATTGGTTCAGTGTTGGTAGGTTGATCCGAATCTGTGGCAGCAACGAGCTCGAAGTTTTCTTGCGGACGTGTTGGGCCTTCCATCTCAAAGTTATCTTCTTGAACTTCATTGACTATTTGGGTTTTCGTGGGAATGTCATAGCTTAACCTACTTAAGATTTTTATGGGCTCATCATCATCAACTGTGGCCTCATTTTTCTTTACAACCTTGAAAGGAAAATAGTTTTCACAGAACAATATGTCTCTACTGATGACTATCTTTTTGCTCTTAAGGTCATAGATTTTGTGCCCCTTTGTCCCTCCAAGATACCCTAGAAATACCCCAAGTCTCCCCCTCGCTTCAATCTTATCTCCCTTGGTGATGTTGTTTATGTGATAGGCTAAAGAACCAAAGACCCTTAAATGGTTGTATTTGGGCTTTTGGTTCCAAACCAATTCATAAGGGGACTTGTTTTTGATAACCTTGGAAAGAGACGGTTTATTAAGTACGCAGCTGTTAATATGCATTCTTCCCAAAATCTTTTTTGAACATTGGCTTCAAATCTTAGGGCTCGTGCCGTTTCAAGGAGAAGCCTATGCTTCCTTTCCACAACCCTATTTTGCTGAGGGGTGTGTGGATAGGTGGTTTCTAATAGAATTCTATTTTTGTTTATAAAATTAATCATGGAATTAGATGTAAATTCTCCACCATTGTCACACCTAACCCTTTTTATGTGTTTTTTAAATTGGACTTGAATCATTTTGTGAAAGTTTACCAAACATTCGCCGGCATCACTTTTGTGCTTTATGAAAAAAACCCACACGAACCTACTAAAATCATCAACTATGGTAAGGAAGTTTGCCTGTGTGTATGATGGTGTCCGATAACCTCCCCAAATATCACAATGAATAAGTTCAAAATAATGAGTAGGTTTGATGAAACTTGAAGGAAATGATGTTCGGGCGTGTTTTGCCTTAGCACAAGAATCACAAAAATCACTACTAAGTTTAATGGAATTACTTTTGAAAATATCAACATTTGAGAGTTTCCCTTCTGAAGCATGACCCAATCTTTTATGCCATGTATCTTCCATCACCATCATCACTCTTTTATTTTCCTTGGTCATCTTCAAGTGGTACAATCCCCCTTGGCATTCACCCGCTCCAATCAAGCTCCTCGTTTGTAACCCCTGCATGACAAAAAAATCAAGAAAAAAAGTTACAGCGCAATTAAGATATTTGCACCGGCGGCTAACCGAAAAAAAGTTATATATAAAATTTGGTATGTAAAGGGCTCCTCTTAGTTTCACTCCCCCTATAAGTGATAGGTCGCCCTTTCCCTCAACCAGAATGGCGCTGCCATTTGGTATTTTAACCGGCGTTTCATTAGGAGTTCTTTTCTTATTCAAGAGAAGGTTGAGTAGATAAGTTATGTATTCGGTGCAACCCGAGTCCATAATAAAGGCATGGCTCCCATTACCTGCCATATTTGCTTCGGGCTTTGTCTCATCAGTATCAGTTCCAGAACCTGAAAAAAACTTCAAAAGAGTTTGATATTGCTCATCGCCCATCCCGGGTACGGGGCTGCATTTTGTTTCAACACAAGCAGCCTTCGGTTTAGCCTTTTCTTCTTTCTTTCCAGGCCATCAATCTGGATATCCAATCAGCTTGAAACATCCTTCACGTTTGTGTCCATTCCTTTCATAGAAAGTGCAATAATCGTTCTCATTGCTTTCTTTTCTCGGCCTGTTGTTTAGCTTGTTTTTTGGGTTGGCCAGAAGTCCCTTCTCGCCTCTGAAAGGCCTTGAAGGCAGTTGATTCCGGGGCTGCTCGGTTCTCATTACTTATGGCCCTTAGCCTCTCATCTTCAGCTACCATGTGGTAGGCAACCCCCAAGGTGGGTGTTGGTTTAGTAGCCAAGATTTGAGTCTTTATAACAGCAAATTCACTATCAAGGCCCATAAGGAATTCATACAACCTATCCTTCTCAATATGTTGAACGATTTTCTTACCGACTTCGCATGTGCACATGTTGCAGATGCAACGAGGAAAAAACTGATTCGCTTCATCCCACAATGATTGGAGTTTCATGTAGTACATAGAAACCGTGGTCCCGTCTTGCCTGGTTGCTGCTATCTTTTGTTTCAATTCGTAGCCTCTCGGTGCACTTTCTTTTACGAATCTCTCCGGTAGATCTGACCAAATCTCGGCTAACATGCTAGCATATTTCACACTGTCACGTATGTTCTTCTCCATGGCCGTAGTAAGCCATCCTTTTATCATAGCATCGCACCGCATCCATGGCTTTATTCGGGCACTGTGGTTTCTAGTTTCTTGATGGTTCCATCAACAAAATCTATTTTGTTTTTGGCGAACAGAAAATTGGTCATCTCTTGTGACCAATATGTGAAATTGCTATCCATGAGGACATCATTTACATGGAGTTGTTTTGGGAAATCAGAGGGGTGAAGATAATAAGGTGAGTCGTGGTGGGTTACAGTAACATCACTGGTTTTGGTGCCCTTTTGTTTGTCTTCTCCAGCCATCCTAGGTTAGGCATATCGAGGGTTTTACAACCGCTCTGATATCATGAAAAATTTAAAAGATCAAAGAGAACTTTGGGATTTTCTTTATTATTTTTGGATGATTATAAAAGACAAACAAAAGGTGAATAAATAGAAAACCTATCAAATTAAACATGGAAACAAAATAATGGCAGGCAATAATGATATGCTAATAATTGGAGGAAAGGATTCTAGGAATATTTTATTGTCCAATAATATATTAATAAATAGTATGATTTCCTTTGTAAAATGATCCCAACAAGAGAATGAATTGAAAATTTTAATCTGGATAAATTTAACTTAACTAGTGTTTTACCCCGAGGCGCGTTGCGCGCGTGGCAAACAGTTAAAGCAAAGCTCAGATAAAGGCAAGCAATCCAATGATTATAACATCTCATGATTTAATGCGTTATCATCATAGCGTCAAACTTTTATATTATAGAGTATGTAAAAAAACAAACGTACTGGAGGGGCTTATATCATATATTGTTAGGCTCAGAAACGTAAATAGAATGAGTGCATATGGCTGCAAAGGGTTGGGGGTAACAACCTACCATCCTCGAGATCTGCTACGCCAAGGTTGCACCTGATTCAAAGTTTATGTATCGGGTTTACGGTTATCACAACCATACGATAAATCCCAACCAACGAATCCTGATCACAGAAAGATAGAGATCACGGTGATGCCTCAGACAATCTAATACCTGCCATTATCAGCCCAATGCAATAAACATAAAGCTAACCACATCAAGCATTCATAGATAACAGATTTGTGTCGTACGCATACAACCAACATCTAAAATTCAAAACACATAAAGGAAGAAAACTATTTTAAGCAAAACAAGATTTATATCTATCTTTATTGCTCAAAAAAACCACAATAAGTTTTATAGAAAAACAATCAAGTAACACATGCACACACCTATATTTCGTTCAGAAATAACATTAATTCCTAATTTCAGTCCATAGAGAGGCGTTTAGCCCGGAGTCATGATCACACCTATTTTTGTGCTGTTTGTTTGTTATCATTTTGCAACAAGATTGCATCTTAACTCTAAGTAACATAGACTAACATTGATGTGGTCTAAATTACACAAACTTTATACAAATATTCCCTACAATTTAAATGGTTTTTGGGTTAGTTTTTATTAAATATTACTTCTAATTTGTTTATAATCGGATTTTTAAGATTTTGAGAGAAGACAAGTGAAAATGATTATTAATTTTGAGACAAACTTAATTTTATATATTATAAATTTCTTTAGAATTAAGCATCTATACTTTAATTAATATTTTATTAATATAAGAAATCAGCAAATTAATGAAACAACAATTTTAAAGTTCAAAGTTAAAAATTTGTTTTTCATTAAAATCAAATTTGGAGACCACGTGAGTTGAATTATATAAAAAAAACTTATAAATGTTGATGAGTAATTATATAGTGAAACAAAGAAAGGCCCACAAGAATATCACCATGAGTATTGTTTTAATTCAATTATTTACTTTGTGTTTTTAATTTTAGACTTTGATTAGAGATAATCTTAGGGGTTTTGGTTGGGTTTTGATAGTATTTTTCAGTATGCTACATTATCTAAAACTTAGGGGTGATAGATATTGCTTAAAACCTCTTACTCATTGTTGTTAGATTTAGATTTTGTGAGAGCGTGCTTTACCTTTTATTCGTGGTGTTAGTGTTTTAGGGTATCTAATTGGATTTAATTAAGTTGTCCTTTATCTTAGGGTTAGAAAATATAATCTTAAAGATACTGTGATAGAAAACTTAGGGGTGATCTTCCATTAGACATTTTAATAAACCTATCTAATGCTTTACACGTATGTTTGGTTTTCTTAGGGAGTAGCAACATACCTTGTTAACCCTAGATTCGTATTTTTAGAGATAGTCATACGAGTTATTACGTTTATGTCACAAAATGTTAGTTGGATTCTTACCTAGGTAGTTATTTCACATATTTGATCGTATTCAAGTTTCCAACTTTGATTTCTTATTTGTTTATTTCATTCGTCGTGTTTAAATTAATTAATTTTATTTAAATTGTTTATTTTGTTTATTGATAATTATTTAAATAGTTTACTTAATTAGGTTAGAAGTTGATAGAGGTCTATTATCGAGAGCCGCCAAAACGTGTCTCTAGGGTTCGATATCCAGATTTACCAAAACTCTACTACATCGCGACCGGTACACTTGCTGTTTGTGTGAAGTTTAGTTGGGAATTTCCAAATTTTAAAACTATCTAGTTATATTCCAAGTCGCTTGTTGCGCGATGTTTTGATCTATAATAGCAACACGTGTTCGATGACGTACTTGACGGTTATACGTATAAAACGCGACATCCACTACAGATACAATTACAGTTTTGTCCGAAAAAAAAACTATTTGATTATAGACTTGATCAAAACACAATTATATAATTCCAATTTATTACTAAGGCTCAGTCTTCGTCACAACCTTAACGTTTAGTTTAAGGCACTAACACACCTTGAAACAACAACCGGAACAAAGAGGCACAACCATAAGGGCAGCAACGCAAAAGATAAAAATTCAGGGGTCAAGATCATATCGTATACATGAATGTCTACGAAAATATATGTAACGGAAGGCTCAGAAGTTATAGTCCACGGTGGCTGCGACATGTTCCATCGCCACGCCATAACAATGAACACCTATCAAAACGTGTTTCATCATAGCCATTCAGTCTTTGAATTCATGGTTTAGATGTGTCAAAACCCATTATCATGATTGTTTTTGGCCTCTCAAATAAGTGTAATGGTCTCGGACAAACATAGGTTCATCGTTATCAACACAGTATTGCCATTTACATCTAGAGCACAAGACCTTAAACAGAGCCATAGAAGCACAAACAGGAGCAGACATAAAGTGACCGGATTTATAAACCCATTGGTTCACAGATAATCATAAGATAGATTCAATAACCTCAAAACAAAACCAAGAGGATGCACGGGTTAAGAACCACAAAGTCTTAGATGATTCGACAATCACCATCATCAGCGAAATAATATCAACTTCACAAAAGGACATGACAGAGAGAGCCATAGGGTGCCTCCGGTCAGCAGCCGAAACCAACCCTTATCAACACAACCAAAAAAACCCAAAAAAACATGGTAGATTTTTAAGAACAGTCAGGCTTCTTTTGTTTGCCTACACTGTTTTCAAATCATGTCATTTTGATTTTGCATGGACGCTTTTAGCCGAGTGGTTACGTAGGTTGTTGTAAAGATGGATAGAGATGTTTAAAAGTTGATTTAGGGTTCAACTCTGGTCATCGTTTTTTTTGAGAGTGATCAATTCATGTAAGAGGCGACGATGCATGCCATACGAAAGAGGAAAGCTACTGCTTCTACATCTCACACACGATGACTTTTAATACATAAAATAGTTAGTCGTGTACTATTCTTCACATTTAATCTATGGTATTTTTTTCTTTTCTTTTTTTTTTCACTTTTTGATTATTTCTCTTTTATGAACTTTTTATTCAAATAAGTTTTTTTATTTTTTATTTGTGATGTGTTTATTTTATATATAATTATCATAATTGGTCATATTGAAAGAGAATTAGAATTTTGATTTCTAGGAAACAAAAGTTTTTTTTGATTATGTTATTCTTTTGAGTTTCTTGAAATACCCATATAACAATTATTTTAACTTTTAACAGCTTGCTCTAGATTGGAACTTTATTGTCTGTTATTAACAAAAAATTAAGTTGTGACTTGTGGCTGTCTTCTACATGTTAAGGAGCCTAATGGCTTTCTCTTTTATCGCACGTTAATGAATTTTTTTAATTTGTTATAAGGAGAAACTTTGGTCTTACTTTTCAGTTAAGCTTTTTTTTTGCTGCAGGGTTAAGGTTCAAAATGATCATATAAGTTCTGTCATTGTTGAAAACGCATCCAAGAAATAGAAATCCAAAACTTTTTAGAGCCAACAGCTGAAAGCATAATGCAGACAAATGTTAAACGAATATTAGCTAATCTTTTGGTTACCTTCCCAGTATATAACTAAGGTATAATTCCTATTTTGTATATATCTTAATAATATTCCGACCATCTTAATGTCTAATATCCATTATGATTTCGCATCAACTAATAGTGTGTTGCCGAGAAGACAGTCCCATCGCGAAGCGCGAGGATATAATCCTATTTAACATTTGATAATGAAACAAAAAATAGTTTTCAAAGTTCAAATCATTACCAATATATTGAGTTTTCCAAACCGAGCATCAATGAAATTCACCATGAAGCAATACTCTCCCGATCTGTGACATCAAGCTGATGAAAAACGACAATCGTTAAACCGAAAGAGTGCAGTTTGGAGACGGCGTCCGTGCCTCTCTTCTTGTCTCTTGCAGTCAGCACCACTGTGACTTTATCAGCCAATTGCCAGCATATTTCGAAACCAACACCTTTGTTTCCACCGGTAACAACGATAATCATATGCATTTGAAGAACTGATAGATTAATGGAGTTCAAAATGATCATTATTACTTTTGAGTTTCAACGATCGTGAGGGTTATGAGTACCTTTTCGAGGAGATATTGCTTAAAGCTGTGAACCATCAAGGTGGAGAACAACCACCAAACACAACCCAACGCACCGGTCGACCTTCGCCGGAGGTAGGTTGGGGTAATCGCACTATCCAGACGGTGGCGGCGGCGCTTGCGTGAGGTAGACGACAGTGGTAACAGGACAACTGTCTCTCTATCTCAAAACACAAATCAAAGGATGCAGAGGTGAAATGGAGCGACGGAGGAGAGAGATGTTGACGACCAAAGGCTAGTGTTTCGCGAGAGGCAAGCGGTGGCAGCCATTAGATCCACAACCATCGGCCGGTCATCGGCGGGAGGCAGGAGGTGACCATTCGCCTCTCTCCGTCTCCCTCTCTCTAAACACACTAAACCAAATATCTAGGGCACAACAGCTTAGATATAACCACACATGGGGCACAAATGCAAAATGTAAAACTTCCAAGGCCAATGTAAACCCTAAAACATCACCAAGGGAGAAGGTCAGCGACGACTCTTCGGCACCACCGGCCACCGCGAAGCCACTACCATGCACCGCCTCGAACCATTGTATAAAAACCAGCACACACCCATCTGTCTTAAGTCTTCAAAGAACTTATAAGGGGTGGAGTAGGTGGGTGCATAGTTAATTGTACCCTATGCATTGCAGATGATAGAACACTGTTCATGCCACATCTTTTTTCATTTATAGGTTAATTTGTGAGAAACAATTTTTTAATAAAATAATATATATATTTTCACACATCAAACATAAACCTTAGCTACATGGCACACAAACAAACGATATTTGTTTCTAATTCTACATAGCAACTCAACTCCATGGGTGCATGAACCCATAGTAAATATTATAGAAAATGTAGTAGACTTCTAGGATTGCAGAAATATTATAGAAAATGTAGTAGATTTGGTTATTGCTTAGACCATATGATTCAGTATTTTATTTTACTTTATAATATTGTTTTGTATTTATTCTTTTTGTAATGGTTTATTAGTTGTGGTGCACGGCTTTTAATTTATGCGTACGACTTACAATCTCAGTAAATTATGATTAACATATAAATAAAGCTAAATAATATTTATACATTAAGTTAGTGTAGAAGGTTGTAAAAGCACCATTTACACTAACATAGCTGCCAACACAATTGCAGGTACAAGTGATACCAAGAGGTCAAGGTAACCTAGACTGCAGTACCACCTCACGCCACGCCATCAATGGAGAAGCTTTATTGGGGTCGGGGGCTGTGTTTTTTGCCTTTAGTGTTAAATTTCAATCCGATAATGTAAATTTTTTGCAAGTTAGTGTAAATTTTTATACAAATATCGAGTTCGCCCCCCCCCCCCCAAAAAGAATTAATTTCACCCCCGCCCCCCAACGAAATAGTTCAAGCTACGCCAATGCATGGCATATGAAAAATTCCTTTTGCTTACGAAAAACAAATTGCTTTTAATATGCGGATGGGATGAACCAAACTAGCAATATATGAAGTACTTTTGCGGGTGTAGAACGTAAAATAGTGCATGGTGTAAATATGACTTTTCTAGAAACTAAGCAATACTTTTCATCAAACTATGAGCTAGATGTAACAAATATGGATTGCAAAGTTCATGTAAATACAAAATGATGGAACTTCCCACGCAACGCGCGGGTGAAAAAACCTAGTTATTATTATTATGAAGTAAATTACGCTTTTGATACTTAAACTTTTTCGGCTAATGCGGGGCTAGCCCATTTGATAGAGCCATTGCCTATTAGAGGGGAGGTCTTGGGTTCAAACCTAGGTATGGTCTAATTTGGTGTAATTTATAAATATGAGTAGGATAGATTTTTCGTTAAAAAAAACTTAAACTTTTTTCGGTCCAAAACATATTAGTGGATCATGTTGTATTTTATAAAATTTTCAGCCATTCTTGATAATATAGTCTATTTTTCTATTAGAGCATTCATATCACTATTTTTCTGTTGTTTTTTATAAATTTTTCAGCAATTCTCGACAAAATTTTCATCCATATCATGTTTTTCATCCACATCTTAATCCTTTTGATTTAAAATAAAAACTAAAACCATAATTATGCTTCATATTTAAGAGTCACCATCCATCCCAAAATTTATTATTTTGCATTTTTCATAAATGGTAGTGGGTAGAAGAAAAATTAAAGATAATAAAATATAAATAAAGATAAAAAACAATAAAATATAAATAATTAAGTATTATGCAATTGAAATAAAGATAGAAATCGGGAAGCGAATATGAAGGGTTTTAAAATATAAACAAAATTTTTAACAGATTATGTTTTTTTTATAAATTATGAGGGATGGGAATGGGAAAGCTAGCGTGAATGTTTTTGGTTTTTTAATAAAACTAGTGGTTTTTTTGCCCCGCGCTTCGCGGCGGGGGTCTTGGTGATTTTTCCCACACGCAACCTTGCGTTACTTTGCTCATTATCAAGCCCACTTGTTGGAAACCATAAGCTCTAATCTCACACCTAATGCAGCAAGAAAGTGGCTCTGTATAACAAAAATAATAATAATATGCTTACAAAAATAACGAAACGTCTCTTACATCAATAGTAAATAAAACTTAAAAGTTTATGGCCCGTGTTACGAGCAAATAACCCGTATATAAATGATTAGGTAGCTAATTGTTTTTTTCAAAACAACAACTCAAACACTTATTTAATCTACACTTTATTTTACACTAAAACAATTTTATATCAACCCGTAATTGACAGGGCTCGAACTCTTTAACCTAAGAAAAGCTTATTAAAGCTAACCTTAAGTGATTCTAACATTAAACTCTACCTCTACCCTCCATTTTAAAATAGATGAGTGTAAATATTAGATCTTCTTTTTGTGAATGTGTAGCAGTGACTATGTAAACTAAAAATCAAATTAACATATTAATGAGAGTAGAAAGAAGAGGTACATAATGATAACACACACTTAAACAATATAAATATACCTTAGAGAAAACGCTATATGATTGATTTATTTCTTGTTTAAAGAAAACATGTTAGCTAGAAATATAAAAACTTTTATAAAATAACCAACCAAAAGTTAATATAAGTAGAATTTCATATGCCCTAAAAACCAATAACTCTACAAAATATAAAAAAATAAATATCAATTAAAAATCTTAAAAAAAGACAAACCATAAAAAATGTTTCTTCAGATATTTAATTAAGATATGGACAATACAATTTAAATTGAAGACTCTCACACACAAATGCATATACAAATTATTGTTCAATATACATATTTCATCATTTACTATTTATTATTTTTCCAATTGTAATGTTTATTTTATTGTCATCACATACCGCACCCGTAAACAAACCGAACCCCAGCCAAACAAAACTAAATCAACCCCAACTAGTTTTTCGTCTCCTCACACCAACGACGCACAATACCCAAATACGACATCGTTTCTCTCCACCCACCGCCATTCTACTCACTGGATATGAGATTTTCCGGACACCTATCGTTAGATCTCCATAACTCTCTACTTCTCCGGAGGGTATTTTCATTTTCAGATAAGAATTGGCCGTAGGTGAGCAAATCAGAAGACGATGAGAATTGTGCATTAACATGATTTTTCAATGTAAATCGTTAATTACGAAATGCTTGTGTGCATGTAGAGGTCCTTTGACATGGTTAGTTGAAAGTCGCAAGAAAGTTTTCTTAACAAGTAGTTTTTATACAATGACAGAGGATTGCCTAGTTAGGTGTAACAAGCTTGATGGTGGATAATATGCATGCTTAACACCTTATCCTATCCAACTGTTTCCGTGAGAACTTGAGCTTGTTTGAGCATTATTCATATCATATGTAATTACTCTTTTCTTTTCTTGAGTGTTTACCATAATGTGCAATTATTTTAGAACTCGTGTATCTTATACATGTCAAGATCTTGAACCGTTACGGTGCACGAACATGATGGAGGCATTAGGATAAGCCTTTTGTTTAAGCTTTTTTATTTGATTTTTCCACCTTAACGTATTCCCTTTAGAAGTCTTTTGAGCCCCAACTTCTCGTTTGTATGAGCCCGTATTGTTAAACCAATAAAACCTTTAGCCTTTTCTTTTAAACTCGTGTAGTGAAATCCAGTTTAGGAAGTGTTTGACTTTGCTATTTATATGTTCTTCTGTTTAAGTGTGTTAATATTATTCAGCTTCAATAACAGCTGATATGTGAAAAGAAAAAGAAAAAAAAAAGAGAAAAAAATAGCTATATATAAGGTCAAAATGACCCAAATATAAAGCGCCAAAAATAGACTGAATTATTATAGTGTGTTTGGGTCAAAGTGATCCAAGTGATGTTATGTAGTTCATGAATTTAGCCTTCTGAAATTGGATTTCATGCACTTTAGCCACTTTAAATCCCTTTTACTCACCCTTAACTTTAGCCTAACATTACAACCCATAAAAGCCCTCTTGAGTTGTGCATTGCTTTGTGCTTGTTAATGAAGATATGATTTGTATACGAGCCTATGAAATAATATACTTATTGGTTTTGAGAGTTCCAGATATACTAGTATATTATCACTAGTCTAGAAAACAAACTGAGAGGAGAGATTTATTGTGAGAGGTGTGAAGGCTTGTCTGTTAGATACTTGAAGCAAGTTTACTTGATTAGGTAATTCTAGGTTTAAAGCAAGAAATCACATGTACTTGTTGGGTTGTTAATCTTGAATGATGTAAACCTTGAAATTAGGTATGTTTTGGGACCTTAACTCACATAGTGTAGGAGGGACTTTAATGTTTTTGATTGGTTATTCCTGAAGTGTTACAGGAAGGATTTGCTTGAGGTCAATCAAAGAATAAGTGTGGGGATGTGATCGGAGGGTGTTTATTCGATACTTATAACATTTAATAGTTTTATTTTATACAAATATTAGTGTCGAACATGTGTACTTTGAGTGTGTTAATGTTTGCAGGTACTAGAAGACAAAAACACATATTTTGGGAGCTTTAAGGAAGTATTGGAGCAAGTGAAGAACCGAATGTGCAATTACACGAAAGATGGAGTATAATCAAGTCAATCAGGCACCACCATATCAACCATCGTATCCACCGCCGTATTATAATCTAACCACCGTATCTACCACCGTATCATACGGTGGTTACCGTATCAGCCATCGTATCCAGAACAAAATCCAGTGAAAAACCTCCGTAAAACTTCACACCCATAGTATGATACGCTGGGGTGGGCGTATGATACGCCGGTCACCCTAATAACCTCTGGATTTTGAGGATTTTCTTCCTATTTAAACCCAATCATTAGGGTTTCGAATGGGACTATTCCCTTGCGAATTTTAGAGGTTTTCAAGGCGTTTTTGGGAGTTCTTTTCACCACAGTTTCACCCGAATCAAGCATTAGCAACATCCAATCAACCATTGAAGATCCCAGCATGTCGATGAGCGGCTAATCTTGTTCGTAATCATTTTCGAGAGGAGAGTTCTTGTAAGTCTAGGTTTAATTTGAATTGATGTTTTGGGTTATTTTCTCTTGAAACAAGAATATAATTGGATGTTTGTTTAAAGTTGAAAGACTTGTTTATGTTCAAGTATTTGTGTGCTTTCATTCACATTCGGTTTCCTTGCATCGTGAGCTTTTTGTCATGTATGTAAATTCTTTGCATAAATGAGTTGGTAATTGTGTGAACGAGCGAGTCTTAAAAGTTTGTTTTTTAATTATCACTTTAATCAAACGATTTTGCAAAATTATGTCTATGTGATTCCCAATCAATTCTTATGAAACCAAGAGTGAATATTTGAACTTGAATCTTGAAAGTGGTTGACTTTTTATCATAAGTTTCAGAACCCATTATCAAATTTATTACTTTCTTAATTATTTTCATTCAATTTATCTTTACGCTTAAAGTAAAACCCCAAAAATATTTGCTTTTTAGTATTTTTGTTTCGTGTTTCAAGTTCTTAGGTATAAAGCTTTACATTTCCACCAATTCCGTTTGGAGACGACCTTACTTACCCGTACTAGTTATAGGTAGTTAAGTCTTTAATATTAACTTGTTTTTGATCCAACCACGACAACACGATCATTATACATCCATTTTGGTCCAATAGATATAGCGTGGCTTTTGATCTTCAAAACATGGAATAATGTCATTCATTCGTTTGGTGCTGATTCAGATGCAATCTCAGAGGAATAACATAAGGTTCAAACATCATCTCAGATTTAAGGTATGTATACTTTACCTGATATCACACAATTTTGTAGGCATATTAAGAATCATTTTTATGATTTGAGTATCATTTTGTCTAGCTTACAACATAATTTTTTTCCTACACAAAATAAAAAAGTAAAATAAAAAATTTGCAGCTAGTTATTATGAAGATGATGAGGTTAAATGTTTTTATAATTTACACAATGAAGTTGATATCGTAGTCTTTAATGATATAATTGAATCATCTAGTACTATATATCTTTAGCAAGAAATCAAAATAATACCCCTCATCGATTAAGCCATCTCATAACCTTCATGACTTATGTATTTCCTCAATCATGTTCGGGATCGACAACCTTCAAGTTGTTGCTCTATCTCTCTTGTTCCTTCTATTTTTTGGAACAATTGCCAACAAAAACACAATAGTAACGAAGACCTAGTACCATCAACGATTGTGATATACATATATATATATATGTTTAGGGGAGGGTTCTAATGAAAACTACATTATAATTAAAAACTAAAAAAACCACTTTATAACCCTTGATTTTTTTGATCAATGGTTAGGATTAAATAGTGGCATGATTGTATTTAGTTGATGTTTAAAGTATTTAATAAAATGCTCTAAAGGGTATATTAGGAATACAAATATTAGTTTGACTTTAAAAGTTCTAGATAATTAACAATCTCTTAAAAATATGCATTCGCTCTCCTATCTCACATCCATTCATACGTTTTTACCATTAATAAATTAGAAAGAAAAAGTAAAAAATGAAAATAATATACAACAACCCAATAATCATTCAGGTGTTTGCAAAGGTTTCAAATATGTCCATGTTTATTTATCATATAAGCTTACGTATATGTAAGCATAGATTTAATGAAGAAAAATAATAACAGAACTACTTAGTTACATATATGTAATAGCAAAAGCTACATATTAAAAGAACAAACCATTAGTTGTTTACATTATGTAGCTCTAATACATTTTTAATGTTTTCTTTCTCATGTTATCTCTAACCCCCCTCCCCCCCCTCTCTCTCTCTCTTTAGTCTCATCCAAAATGTTAACATAGCATGTAAACTTTAGTTACATATATGTTATAAGGATCACAATTTGAGGCTGCTGCAACCAAAAAACTCTCAGCATGCAACACTGAAGTACAAGAAAGTTACCTTGGAAGATTTTATACACCTCGGTGAATTATGCTAAGTATAAAATCTTCCAAAGCCAAAAGTCCATATCTTCCGAAGCCAAAGATGAAGTCTTCCGAAGCTTTAAAGAGAAAGTCTTTCAAAGTCAAAGACTGATTTCTTCTGAAGACAGAGAAGACATGCTTTTTCTGATCACCTTTTCACAAAAGTTGAACTACTTTCCGCTGCCATCTCTGCCGATCACCAACTTAGATAAGTTGGTGAAAAGCTCCATACTTTTGTCAACCGTAGATTAAGGTCTTTTGTTTGTAACTTTCTACTCTTGTACTTTTATCCTTTTTGTAATACATTAGGATGTATGCTATGGCATGTCATAGTCACAAGTCAAAAAGCAATCTGCCTTTTGACTGTACATTGATCTTGTTGTCTAGATTAGTGTTTCCAGCTAGCTTTCAAAGTATGGCTGGCTGTAGTTTGTAGTATAAAGTGTCTCATGTATCAGTCCTTACGGACTAAGCCTTGTAACTTTGCCTGAACACTTGAGAGCAATATACAACATCCTTGAAAACCATATTCTTTATTCTTGTTTATGTTCTTTCCTTTAGTTCTTTGTTTCTTATAGCCGGTTCCCTATTTTATTTTGTAAGTGCTTGCTTGTTATCTCTCCAACACCTATGATACTTTTACATGGATCTCTCCCTAACCCAGTCCTGCATATGTAACCCTTACATGTACATATATGTACCTCACATGCTTACATATACATTAATCCTTATAATTCTCCATTGTCTCTTCAATTTGCTTACATATATCTTTCGCATTTTCAAATATATAAAAGAAACTAGTTACGTATACGTAACCCATATATTATATATGTAACTCTGATTCCATATACGTAACCCATCTTTTTGCATCATCTTTTCGCAATTTTGTTTTGGTAGTACGTAATGTGGTTAAAAATTCTATATAAAACATTGTTTAGGACATTATAAAATCACACAAGTATTATTGATACTTTGAAGAAACTAATTGTTTATTACATAAATATTTAAAATATTTTCAACAATCACCTGCCAACACTAGTGGATATGTTAGATAAGTTTAAAGTTTATTGTATATATGTTTTTTGCATGCTCTAAAACGTGGTACATATATTTTCAAACCAAATGCTTTATGCACGCCACTCGCCCACTCCACACTTTGACTTTTACAATAACCATGCTTGTTGTGTTGCACTCTTCATTGGTTGTGATTTTATACAAAATCAAACGAAACTTTTTCTTTCTTTCAGAGAAGATAATCTCTTTGTCTTAATATGAAAAATCTAGATCGGCATTTTGTTCAACTCAAAATATAAAAAATTGTTAAAGATGAGAGAAGTTTAAGGGTGTAGAATAAATAACAAAACTACAGGGTGCTAATTTTACGCATATACACTTTCAACAATAAAAAATAAAAAACTATAAGAAATTATATGATTGGTGGACGTTGGTTTATTTGGTTTTCTATTAACAGAGTGGTTTTTTATTTCATCTCTCTCCTATATATATATATGTATACATACTGGCGAGGATTTCTAAGAAAAATAATAGTTAGTGAAAACTAAAGAAAATCACGGAAACCAATAACATAACTCATAACTTTTTTGTTATTTTAATTATTAAAATGTTATTTAAGTATGTGATACATATATGTTGAGCATACATACAAGAATAAAGAGTTTTACATATACGTAACACTATGTCGAATGAAAAATTATTACGTATACGTAACGTATGTGTGAAGTATATGAAAAACCATTCTATGGTTTTTCATTTGATCCATACCTTTATTTATACATACTTACACATATATATAAAGGGTAGTGATAAAAAATTTATAAATTATAATGATCGGTTTCATTGGTTTTCTCTAGTTTTCTCATAACATTGTGATTTTCTTAAGATTCCTCCTATATATATATATATATATATATATATATATATATATATATATATATATATATATATATATATGGGAGAAATCAACTGAAAACCACAATCTTAAAAGAAAACCTTAAAAAGCAATTTCCACCAATCATATAATTTTTAATATATTTTTTACTTTTATTGTTAAAAGGGTATACTTGTAAAATTGACACACTATTATTTTTGGTAATTATTTATATTAATTCAAATCTTTTAGTTTCTTTTTAAATCAATATACATATATCAAATCTCAATTCATACAAAATCTCAATTCATATAATTTTCAAAGTCTTGTTTTTCGAACAATTTATCATCAACATCATCTTTGTCGTGGTCATCATCACAACCATCATCATCCAAGTAGAGCTTAACATCATAGTGCTTAATCAAAACCATGTTTAATTTCTCCATTTGTAATCTAAACTTGTTCTATTTCAATAGACATCTATAATTCAATAGACATCTATAATATTATTGTTCGATGGTTTTGTTGTTACAAGGTCAAGGTTTGGTTATGTTCTTTGCTGGATTTTGAATCTAGGTTATTCATCTTTTTGTAGTGATTACACATTAAAGATGATGAGCTCATAATGAAATGGATGATGAACTCGAAGATGATGACAACAATGATGGATCGAAGATTATAAAGCATCAAACATAATGATAGGTCGAGCAATTAGAAAACCATCCGGTTTAAAACATGAAGAACATGGCAAACGCAAAGAACAAAATGAACAAGACGAAAACCCCTTATTACATACACGTAACAGTATTATTACATATATGTAATACTGTTGCGAAACTAATGTTGAATTTAACTAGCGAAACTTTTACATATACATATTGCTGTTGTTATGTATGTCTAATGTTTTTGTTATGTATATTTAATATTGTTGTTACGTATACGTACTGCAATTGAAAATGTGTAACAGGGTTGTTACATATACGTAACATTGTAGGCACACATACGTAATGCTATTGTTACATGTAACTCTACTGTTTTAAAGATTTTATTAACGTAGATTTTATACAGGTGCTACATATACGTAACCTTATAAATTGAATACTAGTAACTTGATTGTTTCTTATTACATTGTATATGTGCTAGATATACATAAATGATTTTACTCACGCTTACATACATGTATCGAAAATGTTTCCAAGTGCTTGTTAGTTGGTGATTTTATTAGTATTCTTCCTCCTTTGATATTTTTGAAATTATACCAATAAAATATGCAATTAGTGTTGTATTAATTAGATTATGTGAGAAAGGAAAGAATAATGATGCAAGGGAGAGATTATAAGAATTTTATGGTATTTGTTTAATGCTCTTAGGGGTTTCTAAAATTTAATATATTTATTTTTCCTATTACGCCTCTATTTATTAAAAAATATGTCATTTTAGTTATCAAAATTTACGAAGTTGCCATATTTAATATTAACCATTTTTTAAGAATGATCTATGGTCAAAACGTGGTTTTCTTGGTTTTCTCCTAAAATGAGGTTTTCTCTTAAACCCACCTATTTATATATATATATATATATATATATATATATATATATATATATATAGGGTTTGGTTCAATTGAAAATCAAAAGAAATTATCTAAACCAATAAACTAAATCTCCACATTTGATATATGAAGATCAATAGCTCATATTTTTTTAAATAAAATAATAAAAAGTTATACTTTTATTGGATCACGTGTACAAAAATTCAAACAAATATGAGCCATTGATCTATAAATCAAAGGTGAAGATTTAATTTATTGGTTTACATAATTTTTCTTGGTTTTCATTTGAACCCAACCCTAACATATATATATATATATATATGTGGTTCAAATAAGAACCCTTAGTTGTGAAAACCCTTTAACTCTATTTGATCCACTAATGTGTGTTGAGATTAATAAGATCATGAAATGTGTTAATTTGGTTTTATTTATAGAAAAGAACAATTTGGTCAATTAAGCAATCCAAAAAAATTAGGTTGAATATGGTGGTGACAACCACCTAAGTTTCTCTCTCCTCTTATGTTTATAAAAATAAATTTACATCCGAATGTTTTTATACATTCATATTCTTTTATACTATATTGTTTTTGTATAAAAATTACACCATTAAGTTCGTATCATTTTTCTCTTTAATTTCCATATAGTCTCAACACTTTTTTTATGCTTTAGTTCAGATGCCTATAGTTATATCACTATAACTAGCATTTATATCACCTAAAAACTATTTTACAACACCTAAACCACATCTCTACACTAGTTTAACGAAACTAAATCGCTGTAGTCAAACTAAAATAACTAAAAAAAAATTAGTAAACTAAGAACATATGGACTAACAACATAAAAATAAGTAGCAAGACATCTGATAATACTTACAGTAAATTACATCATTTTTATTTGAATAACAAAAAAATTAGTAAACTAAGAACATATGCACTAATAACATAACAATAACTAGCATTTACAACACCAAAAAACCATTTTACAACACCTAAACCACGTGTTACACTAGTATAACAAAACTAGATCACTTTAGTCAAGGATTTACATGTATAATATAACTGAATTACTTAGCTACAATGATTTACATCATGTTCTTTGAATGTAAATCCTAATGCTTATAGTGAATTAACTTGATTATTAAACCAATTTAAATTTTACATAAACGAGAAGTGTAGAAAACTATAACATTATCTTTTCAGTTGAAACATGTTTTGAATATTTTATTTTATTAATAGATGGTATTGAATGCATTTTTTATGTTTTTTCTTTTTGATTTTATAGGTACCCCAATGCACTAATAAATTTTCTCAAGCAAGAATTAAGATTTGGGTTCTTAAATTTAGATTCTAAACTACATCTATTTATTCTTTAAGGAATGGTATGTTGTCTATGATTATGTGTTTTACATCAATTTTACACCCTTTTACATTGACGTAATTCACTGTAAGTAACTACAAATGAGATGTAATTCATTATAAATAATTACAAATATGTATTTTCAATTTTGAGTGTAATGCAATTACGGTGTAAGTTATTTATAGTAATGTAATTACGATATAATGATGTATTGTGTAGTTTCGTTATAGTGGTGTAACATGTGGTTTTAGATGTTGTAAATGGTTTTTATGTGTTGCAAATGCTAGTTACAATGATGTAATTACAGGCGTTTAAACTAAACCACAAAAAAACATCGAGACTATATGGGAATTAAAGAGAAAAATAAGTCGAGTTTAATGGTCTAGTTATTATAAAAAATAACAAATTATAAAAAAGTTATAAAGATTTTAAAAATAAAAAGGGTAAAATTTTTAAAACCAGAAAAAGAGAAATAGGTGAAATAGTGTAGGGACACATGTCAAAATTCTAGTTAATTTGAATTTTAGTAGGGTGGATTAAATGACTTTTATACCCTTTTCTATTAAAATAAACAAAATAACAAAGTGAAAAGATCTTGTCAATTGAAATTTCGATTAATGGTATAGAGATGAATTAAAGATTTCTTACAATATGGTAGGGTTCTTATTTGAACCTTACCATATATATATATGCGAAGCGTACGAAGCCACTACAGAGTGTCGCGTGGCAAAGTAAAAATTTGAAAAGGAGGGTAGGATTGTAATAATACCCATTACAGGGCTTAACTAAACTCAACCTTGTGTAATTTTGGCATCCGAAATTTATGGAGACGTGACACGGTACATTAATCATCGTATATAGGGTTTTTTATGTTTGGATAGTTGTTTGTATTAGGGGTGAGCAAAAAATGGGAAACCCGAACCCAACCGATTCCCGTACCGAGAAATTACCGATTCCCGTACCGATAGCATATAATGTAATCGGTAATCGGTACTCAATATTTGCAAATATCGGGTTCGGGATCGGTACCGGGTAATTAAATACAAATCCCGAATATGTGGGAACCGAACCGAAAATAAAAGAATACCTAGAAAAAGTAGGAGTTACTAATGGAGGCAATACTCCTTTAGTTTTATATAATTTGATGAATGCTACTGCAATTAAAACATTCGATAAATAACGAAACAATCATAACTTCTTAATTCTACAAAAATTGGTTGCTTGTTTGGCTTTAAAGACATGGTTCAAAGTCAACCAAAATTTATCAACTAGAGACCAACCTGCAACACTCCCCCCCCCTCCCCCCAACAAAATTAAACGGTGTTGCTGCTATCTACCCAGATTATCTAGATAGAAGCATGAACATTAACATATTGAAGAAAGATATGAAGTTTAGAAACATCATCGTACCAATCAGTTCCAAATCGACCATAAATGAAACAAACTTCATTTTTGCAAGGAACTAAGCTTATGAAATCAATGATTTTGGAGAAAATCAAGCATACAAGCTTCAAGAAATGATATAAAATCACAAAAAAGTGTAAAGATTCAACTTATTAGTAGTAATCGTCGGTTCCGGTAGCCTTCGCGATTTCCTTGGTACCGAAACCGTAAAAACCCTACTCCCGATTATCTGTGGTAGGTACGGTAATCGGGTTTACTTATTGCTTCACATCGGGATCGGGTTCGGGTTCGGTATACCCCTATTTGGTCGGTATACCCGATTTGCTCACCCCTAGTTTGTATTGATAACATTTATGAACATCATATCGTCTGTCAATTGATTATTTCAAATAGCGATCCCAAGTGTTGATTTTTATAATTGTAGAGATGATTTGGTAGAGTTCAGGTATATATTATTCGATTTCATTGATCTTGGATTTCTTAACCGATCAAATTGCAATGTGATTGTTTTTTGAATATGTTTCATTCGTATTGATTCGTGTAATTTTCCATATAGCACTATTAACATTTTTACTATTTCACTAATACAAGTTTTATTGTTCCGATTCATGATACCATATATATGTGAGTGAGGTGATGTAATTTTTTTACGTAAGTTTATGATGAAAGGTTTGGATGTTACAGTGTAGACGTGTAAGGCTTGCGTGATAAGTAACAAATCAAATGATTATTTGTAGCGTAATTGTTTACATCAGTTACATAGTATAGGTAAAGTGTTTTAGTTAATGCGTAATTAGAATATAACGGTTGCATGATTTTTATGCTTTAATTGATGTCGTAAAGTGATTTTACTAATGCGTAATTAGAATATTATGGTTGCGTTATTTAGGGATTTTTGTTTTTGCGTAATTAAATACAATGGTTGCATGATTCATTTGAATATTTATGATCTAAATTGATTTGATTGTTCTGTAATTAGATTATAATTGTTGCGTGATTTATGTTTTTTTTATTTTTGTTTTAGGAGGTTGTTTAGAAGTTTCCAAAGAATGTGACCAATGGTTTATCTCGGAAGTTCCAATTTCATGTAAACCGGTTGTGGGAATGACATTTTCATCCATAAATGATGCTTATGAGTTTTAAATGGCATATGCAAAACAGTGTGAATTTTGTGTTCAAAAAGGTGCTGAACACTCGAGTAATGGGATTTTAAAGTTGAAATATTTTACATGTTCTAAGGAGGGGAGCAAACCATTTAAAAGATACGATTCAATTGATTCTATTAGTAAGAAATCAAAAAAAGAAGAACAAGAAAAGGTATTCCATTAGAACCGAGTTTAAGGCTTTAATTGCTTAATTTGACATGCTCTGATGGTAAGACATTCCAAATTTATAAGTTTTGTGAAGCACATAATCACGAGTCGGTAGCAGAAAAGGATATGCACCTTGTACGTTCTAATCGGAAGTTGTCTTACGTACAAGAAAAGATGTTTTATGATTTGGTAACCCTTAATTTAGGTCTAGGAAGTCATTTAATGTGATGAAGACTAAATATTATGGCTTTGAGCATGTTGGTGTGACGGTAACTGAGTGTAACAATTTTAAAAATAAGTTAAACTGCTATATCGGGGAATATGATGCTGAAATGATTTCTCAAAGGTTGCGTAGCGAGAAAGAATATCTCCCTAAATATTCATTTGAATACACAGTTGATGAAAAGGGTACATTGACCGGGTTGTTTTGGGCTGATGAAGAATGCAAGAGGAATTATGTTGCGTTTGGAGAAGTCATTTCATTTGATTCAACTTTCAATACAAACAAGTATGTATGTTTGAAAATTATCATTGTGCTTTTTTAAAGTATTGCGTAATTGATGTTATTTTTTGTAATTTTATGTTTTTCGTATGGACAAAATGTTTTGTCCCATTTATCGGCATTGATAATCACTTTCGTAATGTTACATTTGGTGTTGGACTCGTGTCATCTAAATCATCTAAATTGTATAAATGGTTGCTCATTGTTTTTCTAAAATCGAATGGTAGTTGTTGTCACTGATCAAGATCCGGCTATGAAATTAGCTATTGAAAGCATCTTCAATGACAGCCGATAACCTATGTATGTGGCATATAATGAAAAAGGTTGCTGACAAGGTATAGATTGATGTGTTATTATTCTGTTTGCTTTTGCATTATTATTTGTATATGTATGCATGAATTAGTGGATATACTATGTGTGATTCTATCCCACCATTTTGTTCATGCGTTATTATGTTGTCTATGTATGCGTGGTTATAGATATTCTGTTTTGCGTGATGAAATCCATTTTGTGCCTTATGATTGGACTCCTTTGTGTGATTAATATTATGCTTCATGCGTATAAATTAATTATGCTTGCGTAAAAAGAGTATATTTTTTTTTGTAGGTTGGTGTTGCGTTGTGCAATAATGAAGATTTCAAATGGAAGATATGCAGTATAGTATGGACAGATAGTATTAGTCCCAATGATTTTAAGAGGAAGTGGTTAGATTTAATCCATGAATTTGAGCTTACAAGCAATAATTGGTTGTAAGATGTTTTTGATATGAGATCAATGTGGATTCCTGCATTTTACCACGATGAGCCTATGTCTGGTCTCATGCGAACAATCTCTCGGCCTGAAAGTGAGAATCACTTCCTTTGTTAGGTTGCAAACTCCCAATTGACTCTTGTTGAGTTTTTTAATCACTGTGACATTGCAATTGAAATTCATAGGCATAATCGACAGAAAAACAATACACCTTTCTAGATCTATGGTCAGAGTTTCCTCTTGAGGAACAGACAACAAGAATTTTTACAAGGGCCATATTTAATGATGTTCAAGAAGAAATTTTTGCTGCTTCTGAGAAGTGTATGTCTTTTAATATGTCAATCGAAGGAGAGTATTCTAAGAATATGGTTAAAGATTTGAGGCCTATGGTGATGGATTATTGGAGATAAGTTTACAATTAACCTTTGAGTTATTTTAAAATGTTCATAGTTAACCATTGCGTTATTTCATTAATCTTTGCGTAATATCTTTTTTGTTGTTCTGTTTGCTGTTAAATAGTTTTGTGCAAAAAAGATGATCTAAGTGTATCATGTAGTTGTAAAAGGTTTGAGCGTTATGGATTGATGTGTTGCCACATTTTTTATGTGTTTAAGATGTTCCAAGTTCACGAGTTTCCTGAAAAATTTGTTAGTTTACGTTGAAGAACGAATGCGGTTAGCAACACTATAAAGTATTCACGTGTAATGGATGATTTTGACAATGAGCACTCTTGGGATGTTGATAAAGTCGCTCGCGAGATACAACATGCTACAGAATATATTATAAATCGATTAGCCCCTGATCTTGATGCTTTGAGTCTTGTAAATGATGAGTTGAAGCGAATGATGTTAAAGGCTGAAGAAGATTGTCGCAAATTACCTCCTCAAAATAGGAAAGACAAATATGCGTCTGTTCTTGTTTTTAATAAACCAATAGATGCTACTGCATGTGTTCCTGGTGGAATTTAAAATAAAGGTCGCAGATATCACAAAAGGATAAAATCGAAGAAAGAAAAATCAATTAGTTTTTCTAGTAAGAAACACAGATCGTGTCATATTTGTGGAGGAAGTAGTCACGATAGGAGAACGTGCACAAGTGGATCAGGTCCAGCCGAAGGGAGTGGAACGCATTAAAGAGAATATTGCATTATTATTGAAAGCTCTTGCGTCATTTACTTATAACGTTACCGTTATTATCATCTATGCTTTGCGTTTTTATGTTTACAGTATTGCGTTATCATACTTCAAAATTTGTATACATATACTTCAACCTTGCGTTATTATATTGAACTGATTATTAACTTTGTTGCATTATTATATTTAACTAATTATTAACTCTGTAGCGTTATTACCGGTGTGTGCTTATGACAATGTGAAAAATCATGAAATAAAATTCCATTAGTATTAAGCAAAAAGAAGGTTTACATTTAAACACAACCATCACCATCACCATCACCATCACCATCACCATCACCATCACCATCACCATCCCCACCATCTCCATCACCACTACCATCACTATCACCCCCATCATTTACTTCGCTAAGATGTCATCAGACCCTTTTTCGTTCTTGTCCATGCTGGACGGAAGGGTTTTACATGCATCGTTAACTATTTGATAAAGAAACTTATCAGACTGCACTTGAACCTCCAGGTGGGCGATGGACTTGGCTTTGAAGTTTGAATCAAGCTCCTTAAGAATCTCCTGATAAAGCTCTAGATTTTTTGCCCTCTGCTCCAACAGGTGACCCTGGATCACAAGCAAGCTAGACAAGATTGGTATGTCGCAATCAAGTTCTTTAGATCATTGCTTTCTAACCAGATCTTTGATAGATACTTGATCACTAGACATTTTGTGTTATGCTTTTTATTGGGTATGTGATATGGTGATGACAAGAAACTAAGTTATATAGAGAGCTCATTAAGTGTTTTTGGCATAGGTAGCTGGAAGAGATTACCCTGTAAATTTAATGTTTATGTCATCATTATAGTCGAGCAATTGGTAAATGAAACAAGAATACGAACGGTTTACATAATTTAAACCTTAGCGTGATTATATTCCTATTGCGTAATAAGAGATGTCATGTTTGCGTAATATTCTCTAGCATTTATTTGTTGTAGATGGTCATCACATACATCACATCAATTTATGTGAGTTGAAAATAATCAAGTTGAGAGGTGGGCTAAGTAATCATTTTATTCAAATATAGAAGCAACATTCATTGCGTTATTTTCCCTGAAGTGTATATGTATTTTTTGTTTTCCAATTCAATTATTGAATATAATTTATGCTTTTTAGGCTTTTCAGTATGAAAAGCCATTAATTCTTCATGCGTGATTTATATATTATTCTCCTTTTGTGACTTTTTGTATTTGTCTTTTCCTTTATAAGTGGATTCATCATGTATTGTCATTGTTCTCTATAACTTTCTCAAATTCAATTGCTTAAACTTATGGCAGGTTCATCTTCATCTTCATCCAGCAGAGAGGCACTCATCAAGAGGATGAATGATCAAATAATTAAATAGTCAATTTGTAGAGAGGCTTTGTTGGAAAGATTTAACAAACTACATGATGGCCGAAGGAAGAGAGAGGAAATGATAAATCTTTTATCTTCAAAGCCTCAATCATCTCTAAGGAGTTAAGCATTAGGGTCGTGGTGATATTTCTGAAAAAGAAGGAGTTCTTTTAGAAGAATTGGGCAAGGCAATGGCTTTGTTAAGGTGTTCAAAGGATGAAAAGATTGAATTTCTCAAGAATATTTAAATTTAAGGACTTTTTGTTTAGTATTTTGCTTTACTATCTTATCTTATAAATGATTATCAATATAAATGATGAGAGCTTTGCATTAAAATGATAGCGTGATTATGTTGTATTTGAATTTCAGCTTGTGTGTTACGTGATGATCTTCTATCCTTTTGCGTTATTTGTGCCAACAACATGTATAAACTATCATCAAACACTAAAAGCAAGACAAAATAATACTAATGTTACATTATAGACTACCTATACTAAAGTTGTCCAAGTAGATCTTCTTTAAGCATTTGTTTATCTATTGTCTTATCTTTGTTGAATTTTCTTGCATTAGTTGTAAGTCTTTGTCTTTTCAGATTGACATCTGCTAACAGGATTTTAGCCAAGTACTTGCTCCTTAATTCTGCAATTTGAGGTGCCTGTTCATTCTCTAGTCCCAGCCCAAAATCCCATGGTGCCTCACCCATGAAAGTCTCCATGTGACGCAATTGCAAAGATTCTACAGTCTACTTTGTTTTCCAGTGTCCTCCATGTCATTTCATATTGATGTACTAGACTAAAGACCCGTGTAATACACGGGTTCAATCAATAAAAGTTGATTTTGATTAAAAAGATCCGTAATTCGTAATATTGTTGCTTATACATTGTATATCGATTTTTATGTTTAATTTTTTAAAATAATCTATATCTAATATTAGTATATTTTCTATATCAATGCTTATAAGTCTAAATAGTGTATAATGAAAATGAACTTATAAATATAAACTTTAGGTTATATTATATTGAACATGAGAACATCCATAAACATTCGAAAATTTATTTGTATACAAAATTTGATGTTTTGTTTGTAATTTTACCATCATTGTCAAATATCAATAATTTTAAATTTTAATTCATGTCTACTTGTAACTCAATATAATGCAACATAGAACTAACCATGTGTGAACACCAGTTGTTTAAAAAACAAACCAACTTTGAATAAAAAGTTAATTACAAAATATCTCTAACAAAATTTATAGAATCAGGACAAAGTTAATTATATTTTAGGACTGTTTTTTTTAACTGAATTTAATGAAAGTATTAAAATATGAATAAACGAAGTTAATTATTTAAATACTTTGAGCTATACAATATGACAAAAAATACTATGTGATGAGGGTGGAAAGAAAGTTTAGAATGCACAACAAAAGGTTATGTGTCAATCTAATTATTATTTTATAATATAGTATAGATATAAATATACAAACTTTTATTTATTCTTAGTTTATTTCTTAAATTTTGTTGACTTTTATAAGAATGCATAAAAGATATAGGCAGAAACATCAACCCTATGGTAAAGACCATTCAAAATTCAAACCTAGATGTAAAAACATTATATGAATGTAAAATCTAAAACTATAATATTGAATTGAAAAATATAGTATAACATAATGTCAAACACAGTTGAAAATGTTAGAAATGGATGTTATATATATAACATAGTCATTGCATGATATTAGTTTTCTTTTTTCACTTAGAATGTTATATAACACACCATATTAGTACAAAATAAGTGTAAAATAAGCTTTGATAATTATGTTTATTACAATCAAAGAATATATTTATAACATATGAACTTCCACATGACTACTTGTAGCATGTTTTATCTTTCCCTTCTAGAAAAAAAAACATGCACAAGCAATTACCGATTCATCACACTGTACATACCAAATATTTGCAAGGGTATATGAAAGTACAAATAAGATATAAAATTAAAAACTAATTCTAGAGTCAATACAAGTACACCTTTTCTTATATATACTATTTCAACTACATCATATTTTGTGTAATTTGATACATAATTGATATATTAAAAAAATGATCAACTGCAGTATACCCTTGTAAACATCCCTTAAATGCATATATACCGAAGCAAAAGCTTTAATTGCATATATACCCAATTTATTGTTATGACAATATTATCCTTTCAAAAAAATTAATAAACACTTACAGATAAATATATATGTCATTAAATAGTTTTTGAGTGGGAAATATGCTTTTAATACATTTGCCAATTATAAGGTTTGTAAGGGGCGATTTGCTAATTATGAAGTTTTAGTAAAAATAAGGGCAAATTAGTCATTACATGAACTATTTTTAATAAAAATGAGTAGATTTGTCAATTATGAGGTTTTGTAAGAGGATATATGCATTTAAAGCTTTTGCTTGGGTATATATGCCATTAAAGAGTTTTAGATGGGAAACATGCTTTTAACCCTTAAAAAAGTACCAAAAGCATGATTTTCAAAGACGTAAAGTTTTAAGTTAGAATGAAAACCTAAATGTGTAACCGAAACTTAATAATTTCCATTGGGTTATCATACCAAATAGACATTTTTTTCAACTTCAAACTCTTCTTACCAAGATCTTCATCATCAACATCTTCACTTTCTGCAATTTTTTGTTTCTTACTTTTTAACACTCATAAGATCCCAACCTACAACTAATGAAAAATAATATTGTCAAAGCTTTTCTTAAGTTAAAATTTGAACAACAAAACATACAAAGATAAGATAATCCTAATCCAAACTTATATAGATAAAATCATGATCTTATCCATCCAAATCACAGATTGAGATGTTACAATTTATAAATATTTAAAATTTTTGTTGAGATCATTCAACTTAAAATTTAGGAATATATAAAATTTTTGTTGACCAAAAACATAAATCAGTTTCCTGCTTACATTAATTAAAACTAAATTAATGTTTCATACTTTTGTAAACAAAAACATAAATCAGTCAAATTGACGTAAAAAAAACCAAAATACTAAAGTTTATCTTGAAATTAAAATCGAAATCCTTGAATCGTATGGACCACTACTACTTTTGCAATCGAGATTTATGTAGATGAGCATTGAGAGACTTTGTAGAAGAGCTACGTAATTTAAAACTTGAGGTGTGAATGATATTAAATAGATCAATGAAGGCATAAAAAGATCGGTGAGTTGTACTTGAAACATAGGGTGATTTAGGGTAAATTGAAACCAAGATATGCTTGTAAATTGAAAAGGATATGAAATGGTTCATCTTTCCATTTGAAAACTGTTATCATGATTTGGGGAAATCGAAACCTTGAATTGATTATTTAAGACCCTTGATTTGATAAAATATCTAAAATTGTTTCGGAATAGAAGATGCGTATGGGGTTTCTTCTCATTTGCATAGGATGAGTGAATTAGGAAACCTTTAATTGCTTGTTTGAATAAGCAAGAATCCAACACGTTTACTTCACAATTTTAATGTAATACAACCCGTAAAAACTTATTATATTAACTTTTAGTAGGGATAGAGTCAACTTGTTCTTGTGTGGAAAAAGCAGTCAACTATACTTGCAATGTTATTCAAGGTTTTATTTTGAAATCATCACAAATGCCCTTTGTAATAAGTTTTTTTTTTTCAAAGTATGATTGATAGAAAAATAATTTAACAAAATAAGTGTTCTCAAAAAATATTTATCAAAATTGTTTCTTTTAGTGGAAAATTAATTTTTCTCATTCATAATATGATTGGATAAAAGTATTTCTATTTTTAATAATGTTATTTAAGTAAAGTTAAAAGTATAAAGTTTTAATAAAATAAAAACCAATTTAGCATTGTTATGATTTTGAAAAATGTTTTATAGTTTTTTTATGAAGTTTTTCTTAAAACCTTTTCAATAATGTTTTCTCATACAAAAATATTAATACTCTTTCATCAGTGTCTTTTTAGTATCTATTTATAGAATACATGTTCTTATATAGAAAAGATCTTTTTATGAAATTAAATGGTTTATGTAATTTATTTAAAATAACAATATGTATTATATATTATATAACTGTTTTAAACATAAAGTTATATGTAGTAATAATCATTTATATATGTATATACATAAAAGATAAAATAAACATCATATACAACGCTAGTTTCGTCTTGCGAGCTGGCTCGATCTCGACATATGAAGCTCGAGCTCAAAACCATTTATTAAATGAGTCGTAAAATGAGTTCAACCTTGCTTAAGCTCAACTTAGTTAGAGCTTTTAGCGAGTCGGTCCCGAGTGGCTCGCGAGACGGCGTTACTAGATTCTTCCCTAATTGTTGTTGAGAGTCTATTAGCAACATACATACCATCAGTAATTGAGGATTACATTTATAGTTCATAAAATAAAAAAAATAAGCCATTAACTTTTTTTGTTTCGTCATGATATTTATATAAAACATTTTTTAAAAATGCATTTTTGTTAAAAAAATAGTTTTTCTTCTTACATCTTTTAAGCTACTTGAAAACATTTTCCAAAAATACATATTTTTAAAAAGAATAAAAAAACAAACGTGACTACTTTTGTGTGAAAGTGAAACAAAATTATATATGAAAATTTTAACTTTTCTATATGAAAATACGATTTAACTTAAGTCTGAGTGAATTATAAAAAAACAAAAATAAGTTTTAGAAAGACTTTCTGTTTTTCATTACGATATATGAACCAAATAGTTTTATAATTTTATTAATTAACGTTTGTACTTGACACTTTTTAAATAATATTTTTTTAAAGTGAAATAAATTTAACCAATAGCATTATAGTGAAAAAAAAAAACACTTCCTTAAACACCTATTTAGGTAAATAAATTTTCTATATACACTATTTTAGGAAAAAAACTCCCTTTGTAATTATAGCAATAATTGATTTTATTCAAATGAATTATGATTAAGAATGATGATAGATACATTTTTAGACAGGAAATCAAAAGAATGAAGGCCTAAGAAAATAACATGTGACACTAAAAATATTATTTTATTAATAAGTATAGATTTGAGGTTTCTCAAATAAGTGTGCTTTTGGATGATTCATCTTTTGTAGTTAATGGTAGACTGTCTATAGTTGCATATGTATTTCAAAAACGTAATTAATTATGTAACTCTACTCAGTCTTGCTGTATGCATAAGATATTACATACCTGGGAACCCCTTTGTATCTTGTTGCAAATGCTTTTTTCAAAGTAGAGTTGTCCAAGAGATATACATTTTCGTTTCTAAGATCGATTGTGATTACATAGTAATGGTCTGAATGCAAAATTGGGACAATTAGTATGTCCACACACAAGATGTATTTAATTTTAAATTTTTCATCAGATCTTCTATGTTGCTTGAAAACAAGTTGAGCCTTGCTTGATTGTCATACTGCGTAGTGTAATGTCTAGAGGGCTGCATTATGATAAATTGTGTGATTAATTTGAGTGCGTGATAAATGCAATACAATTTGCGTGATAATGAAAATGACTTGCCTGATAATGAAAACAACTTGCATGATAATAATAAAGTATTTGCATTATATATAAACCATTTGCATGATAATGATAAACAAATTGCGTTAAATAATAAAAGCATGTTACTTACCAGCATAGCACTTGAGCATAACAATCTAAATGGTCTTGAAGGATCTCCTCTTTTTTCTTCACAATTTAAGATTTCTCTCCAAGTATCTATCACATTTGTACATAAGTATATCCGAGGATAGAAGCTCTCAAAAATAACTTTAAAGTTTGATGTTCCATATTTTGATTGGTAAACATGTGTGCTGTAATTATTCAAGATTAATACATGATTATTAAAATACAAGCATGACAAAACAAGATCTGAATTTACAGTATTGTAATTTAGTTACTACGATTCTTGGATAGGAGCAAATATGTATGGTGTCACCTAAAGCTTCAATAGTTGTAAGTTCTTGATTTAGCTCAACTTTACGATTATAATAAGGTGACCTTATTGCTAAGGAAAAATTGGTCTTCCATTTTTTTTTTTTTGCATTACACCCAGTGCCAGCAATAGTGTATGAAGATCATCCTTATCTTGTTCTATTGTTTTCTCATTTTTTCGCTCATCAGGTTGGAGGAAGGGCATTACTGTTGCCACCTTAATATCATCAACATCCTTATCAATTCCTGTAGATTTTCTTAAATTAATTTCAAAATTGATTTTCAAAAATGTGTCTTCAATATCAAGGTATTTTTATCATTGCATGATTAAACAAAGATTAGAGTGCTTTTAATCTCTTACCAGCCTGATCATCTACAGCATCCTTTTTATTCCTTGTAGACTCCTTGTTTTTATCAGTATCTCCACTAGCTTCATCATTAATCGATGTTACCATCACTTCCTCACCTCCTTCTTGGTTTGCACCATCATCTTTATTAGCAATAGTAGCATCCTCTTTATCAGCTCCAAGTTCTTCAGCTTCATTAGCAGTCTCGTTTGATTCCCCTAAACTTACTACTTCATTATTATTCTCCTGGGGCTGCTCCGATGATATATCTTTCATTGAAATATGCTTATTAATTTGCATTAATCTTTCTCCCCATTCCTTACACTTTTCATTTACAACATCACTTGAAGAGTACTTCAATCGTCTTTCTAGAATCAAGGAACTAATTTCTACAAATGCTCTATCAAAGAGTGTCATGGTTTGATCCACTACCACCATCCACTCCTAGTTAAACAAATAAGTAATGCATAATTAGTAGTTTAAATTGCGTAATTTAATAAGCAAAACTTGCGTAATTATTATAAAACTTACTCTTTCATCAGATGGGTTATGTTTTTTTCTACCATGTATGCTGAAAGTTCCGACAGTTCAAGTGATTTTTTTATAATACTCAATTATCTTCTGTGTGCCTGTTCCTATTGGATTCTTTAGGTTTAGTGAAGTGTAAATTGTATCATCATTCATGTCAAATGGATCCTCTATATCTCCACTCTCCTGATTTTGGGAAACATTAACCTCATACACCTATTGCTCATTTCTTGTGACTACATGGTTGTCATCCATAAATGGTGTGTAGTAGGATTGACCAGTATTCATGGGATTGTTATTCCCACATTCATGTTCCTTGTTCAATGTAATTCCTATAGTATCATTATCCCCAACCTCTTTTACTTCAGCTTCTTTGTTGGTCTCAACATCATTAACAACCCCTTCTACTTTAGTTTCTTTGTTGCTCCTAACATCATTCACCACATCTTCAACATCTTCAACTTCAGTATCTTTATTGGTATCAACATCTTTCTCAACATTAAACCCCACTAAGTAATCTGTTTTAGTACCCTTAGGCTCAACATCCTTCTTAACATCGTCATCACTTATCTTGTTGTGTGTAAGTGGGCCATTCTCGAATAAGTATTCCTGCATATCGGATAAGGCTTCTGATGAAATGTATTTGATTACTCGTATTTCAATAGAATTTATCATTGCTCCATGCCTATTCTAATGCTCATGCCTATAAAGAAACTAAATTTTTTGTGATTAATAATTGCATTTTCGTAAGTAGAAGCATATAATTGCGTGTGATTAAATATAAGTTATTGCGTAATTATAAAAGTATAAACTAACCACAACTCCACAAGGAATAGAAGAGGCCCATTCCATGGTTCAGTGACTTTCGAATATGCCTTTGTGCTTTTTAAACATTCTATTACATAGCTGCACCGGTCCATATTCGGTATTTCTTTCTCGTCATCAATGTTCACAAGGATCCTTTGATTTATAGTTGTTGACTTCGTGATGAATCCCACTATTGTGAAGAAGACAACAATAAAGATTAGCTTGAAAAGACTTCCACCCTCTGTTTGTTGTTTCATTACGTCTAAAACATTAACAACTGTTATTCTTGATGTTTAAAATTGAACTTTAAACTCGTCGGTTGGTGTGTTAACCCCTTTTTGGGGTTTATTATTTTCAAGAACCTTTGTATTTCCTATTGGTATTCCAAGTATCTCATGAACCTTGAATGCTGTAAGTTTGAGACGATGGTTTCCCGTATGCAATTCATTTATCTCATGATTATAGTTCACGAGAAGCCAATAACCCAAAGTTGTTGTTATGTTATCTATCTTCATGTGTAGTATAAAACCAAAGCCAATCTCTTTTACTACAGCTACTTGTGCATCGCTGAATTTTTGGATGGTGTCATACAACTTTTCCGGAGAGCTACGCATGGATAGTCTCCTATTTTTGTAGTTAACAAATTCTTTCCTTCTTATTTTTTCTTTTACATTTTTCTTTTTAACCTTCTTCACACAGGATTCAAAGTCGTCAATAGAGTTGGTTATCTTTTTTGACTTTTTTGGTGGTGGATCTACGAAATAATCATCATCTGATCCACTAGATCTTATCCTTTTTTGTGTTTTTCCACCTAACATAAATTGCGAAAACAAATTCAGAAATTACGCAACTTATTTTAGAAATTACGCAAACACAATTAGGAATAGCGCATATCATTTCCAAAGTTTGACAAATAAATTACGTAAGCAATCAAATCATACAAGAAGTTACACAAAGTCTATAGTCAAACTAACCGTTTTTTGGGTCCTTTTCACCATGGGTATCGTTTTTGTTTTTTGTTCGCTTTTCCTAGTGATCATATGTTTGAATAGATTGTTAACAACGTATATAATTGTATCAGTAATCAATCATTATAGGCATGCATAATACCTGGGTTTCTTATGATCTTATGACCCTAACTTGCGTATCATTCCTTTTTTTAGTTCCCCTTTCACGATAAACAACTATACTAAAGAAAACATTTGAGATTATAAGTATAGGACCGAGCACTCATACATAAATAAGATTGAATATACCTGCATCTACTTTGTTTTGAACTTTCTTCATGATTATCATGGTGGGTTTTTTTTTTAAATTGTTAGGTTTTTGAGTGTTTGATACTTGTAGTTATCTTACTTGAGTATTTTATAGTCAATAATTACGCAATATCAGTTAAAGAACCTCTTCCTTATCACACATTTGTGGGTCGTTATAAAAGTCCTATAATTTGGGGTTTATGAAATCACGCAATTATTTTTACTATTGTGTTATTTATCACGCTAATGGGCAGAAATTACCCTACTACCCTTTTTAATGCAAACGGGGTGGAATTATCATGCTTTGCATGTCAAGCGCTAAGATTTTAAAATGAGCGGTCAAGATTGCTTTGTACGCTTCACACGAATTATATGCCTTGTATAGTAACCGACCTCTATATATATATATATATATATATATATATATATATATATATATATAATCAAGGAACTAATTTCTGCAAATGCTGTGTCAAAGAGTGTCATGGTTTGATCCACTACCACCATCGACTCCTAGTTAAACAAATAAGTAATGCATAATTAGTAGTTTAAATTGCGTAATTTAATAAGCAAAACTTGCGTAATTATATAAAACTTACTCTTTCATCAGATGGGTTATGTTTTTTTTCTACCATATACGCTCTGAAAGTTCCGACAGTTCAAGTGATTTTTTTATAATACTCAATTTGATGACAAAACACATAGTGATCATTGATGATGATGTCTTTCAAAATATAAGAAATTACTTGCTACAAATATAGAATGATAAAAACAACAATATACATTTAAATGTTTCAGCAAAGCTATTACAAAATATGAAAGACAAATTTTTAGTATATATCACAGTGAAAAAGTGGTCGAAAAATGGTATTGAATATCTTCGATTTATATATGGAAAATATGAGTAAAAAGACCAAATAAGAAAACTAAACGTCTTATTAGCTAGAATATATATTTCACAAAAGGAATCATACATAATCAATAGAGTAAGTAACCAGAAGTTACTAGCCAAATATATTTTACCATACGCAGTGACCAAATAGGTCACCCAAGTAGCATTATATTAAGGTGAATACCAAATTTTTAGAAACCTTGACAAGCTTCCTTGTAAATACTTTAAAAGCTTTGCTAGCAAAATACGTGTCATGTGTAGTGGCTCTCTTGTCAAATTATCATTTATGCTCTCTAAAAACAAACTTGGATAAATAATCCTTATTTTTTTTGGGAAAATTCTAAGGGATATGAGGGCACATTAATCTCCATGTTGACATTTCAATTGTTATTGTTATAAGAGATGCATTTCTATACGGTCACATGTGAGTTGTTCTAGCTACTAAAACATAGGAGTTGCTGATAATATGAATGTTTCTTTTTGATATGGTTTAAATATTGTTGTTTAATCAAGAATTGAAAGAACCATTGTTTGGCACAATGTGAAGTATAGTGAGAAACATATATAGTCGAGATGAGATATGTAAATTTGGATGAATGTTAAAAATCGCTTTCAATATGAGCAAATTGGTTCAAAAGTTTTCTTCTACTTTTTCTATTGATTCATTAGTAATACAAATACAATAAAAAAAGTATAATAGGAAATTACAAAGACTTGGACTTAATTCAAGGAGTCAAATAAAGAGCAAATATATGGTTGAAAAAAAACACGTCATTTCCAAATACATAATTTCCAATACTCCCCCTCAAGTTGGCGCATGTAAGTTCGAATGCCTAACTTGCCGAGTAGTGTTCGTAACAGGGGAGAACCAAGGGGTTTTGTGAGTAGGTCTGCAATTTGTTGTTTGGAATCAACAATCATGGGTGTAACTTCCTTTTGTTCAACACGTTCGCGTACAAAATAGCAATCCATTTCTACATGTTTCGTTCGCTCATGAAAAACCGGGTTGTTTGCTATGTGCCTAGCCGCTTGATTATCACAGAACAACGGTGTGGGACCATCTTGAGGAGCTTCTAATTCTTCAAGTAACCAACGAACCCATAGTAACTCACTGACGGATGTGGCCATGGCACGATATTCTGCCTTGGTAGTTTGGGCAAAAGGATACCATGTCCAACAGTGGTTTTGAGATAACGAAGGACTCTGGTGGCCGCCTCCATGTGATTGCGCCGTGGGTCACCAACGAATTGACTCAAGATATTTACGGAGTAGGTTATATCCGGGCAAGTGGCTTGTAAATAAAGCAAACGACCAACAAGCCTCCGGTATTGGTTTGCATCAACTTTCTCTTCTTCTTCTCCTCTATCCAGTTTTAAGTTTGGTTCCATTGGAAATGCACTAGGCCGACATCCTTGCAACCCACTATCTTCAAGGATGTCCAACGTGTATTTTCGTTGGCTAAGAACTAAGCCCTATGATGTTTTTGCAACCTCTATACCCAAGAAGTATTTCAAAGGATCGAGATCTTTAATGCCAAATTCTTTGTCTAGATGAAGCTTTTTTTTCTTAATTTGTTCTTTGTCGTTTCCCACAAGGATAACATCATCAACATATATAAGTGCCGCTATTAAGACATTTGTATCTTTGTAAATGAACAAGGAATGATCCGTCTTGGATTGCTTGTAACCGAGGTTAGTAAGTGATTTTGTGAACTTGTGGTACCAATTTTGTAGATGCTTGTTTCAAACCATAAATAGATTTCTTGAGTTTGTAAACTCTTGTTTCGTCTTTGGTTGCGAATCCTTGTGGTATTTTTATGTATACCTCCTCCTCTAACTCTCCGTGTAGGAAAGCATTATCCACGTCAAGTTGTTGGATGTCCCACCCCCGTTTAACGGTGATAGCAAGAAGGGTCCTCACCGTCACTAATTTAGCAACCGGAGCAAAAGTATCATGATAATCCACACCCTCCATTATCCCTTCGCCACAAGTCTCCCTTTATATCTTTCCACCTTGCCATTCGGTTTAAACTTTACCTTGTATACCCATTTGGAGTCGATGGCCCTTTTTCCTTCGGGTATGCTCTCGAGTGACCACGTTTCATTTTGTTCAAGGGCATGGATCTCTTTCTTCATAGCTTCTTTCCAATTGTCATCTTGAGCCGCTTGATATAAAGATTTTAGCTCATCATGAGAATTGATGGCCGATAAAAAAGCTTTGTGAGTGTCAGAAAATAATTCATATGAAATATAATGAGTTAAGGGATGTACCGTTGAAGAACTTTGATTGGAGGCGGGTTGCGTGTGGTCAATCGATGGGGGTAGTTTCACACAGTAGTCTTTCAAATGCTTGGGCTGCATTTTAATACATTTAAAGAAATACATTTCTTTTAATACATTTCCCAAATTGTGTTTTGATCATCATAAAGAAATTGATTAAGCAAGTACTTGCTTCATATTTATGCTTAAGTAAATAAATCCACACCACCCTACTATAATCATCAATTATTGTTAGAAAATAACTCGCCCCCGTAAGAGATGGTTTCCGATATTTCCCCCAAATATCGCAATGGATTAAATCAAAACATTCATTCGTCTTAATGCAACTAACCGAGAAAGGTAAACGAGTGAGTTTTGCTTTGCTACAAGAATCACAAATTTTGTCCTTAAAATTAAAAGAAACACCTTTGAGAACATGAGAAAGTTTCGCGTTAGAAGCATGCCCAAGTCGCTTGTGCCATGAATCACACGTCACCATCATCGCCTTCCGTTCTTCCTTTACTCCCCCAATCCGATAGAGACCTTCACGAAGATTGCCCGATCCAATCAAGTTCCCCGTCTTCAAGTCTTGTAACACAAAGAAATCAGGAAAGAATGTTATGGCACAAGGTAGATCTCTAGTTAATCTTTGAACAGATAAGAGATTGCATGTAAAGTTTGGTACAAAAAGAACTGCATCAATATTTAGTTGTGTATGGTAAATTAATTTTCCTTTCCCTTTAACAGGGATGGCTTCCCCATTTGGAATTGTTACAGGTCTTTCGAGTCCATCCTTGGTTAACTCATCAAGTAGGTACCCTTGATGTGTAATATGTTCGGTGGCACCTGAATCGACTAGCCATTCACCATTAGTAATTGTTCTACCTGCCATATTAGCCGCAACGGGTTCCTCTCGATTTCTTGCAAACAACTGCATAAAACTTTTGTATTGTTCCTCCGTCATGCCCGATATAGGACAGGGGCGGTCTCGGTTTCAGCTTGGGCGACGGCGGCCATCGGTTTAGATTCGTCTTTCTTTCCCTTTTCGGGCCACCACTCCGGGTACCCAATTATTTTAAAACACCCATCTCTACTATGTCCATCTCTTCCACAATGGTTACAATGTTCAACTTTTTCATTAGAAGAATTATGGTCGGTCTTTCCTATTCCTTTCTCATGTTGTTGTCTTCTTTTCCTTCACGTCGCCCTTGATAAGATGCTTTAAACACTGCTGCTTCTTGAACGAGTCTCTTGGCTGAGGCGATGGCACACTGCTGTTCATCTTCCGCTACCAAATGATAAGCGGTTCCCAGATTCGGCGTTGGGTTCATCGCTAATATCTTGGTTTTAATTACATCAAAATGATTGTCAAGTCCCATTAGGAACTCATACAATCTTTCTTTCTCCTTCATGTCTCTAAGCTTCTTTTCAAGTCCGCATGAGCAGCCATTACATGAACATCGGGGTGTCGGTAAAACCGACTCCATCTCATCCCACAAGCTTCGAAGTCTTGTGTAGTAAGATGAAACCGTCAACCCATCTTGCCGTGTTATCGTCAATGATTGCTTCAACTTATACGCCTTTAGGGCACTTTCTTTCCCAAACCTCTCCGCCAAGTCGCCCAAATTTCAGTCGCCGTTTTGGCGTATTTTACACTATTGCAAATTTGTTTCTCCATGGCCGTTGTTAACCAACCTTTAACCATAGCGTCACATAGCATCCATGACATATATGTGGAAGATTCCTTCTGTGGTTTCTTGATCGAGCCATCGATGAAACTAGTCTTGTTCTTTGCAAACAAGAAATTCATCATTTCTTGTTTCCAATCGCTGTAGTTCTTGTCATTGAGCAAATCATTCACATGTAATTGCTTGGGATATTCGGAAGCATGTTGATAGAGAGGAGATGTGTGATCAATAACTTCTCCTGCATTTTTATTTTCCTAGAGTATCGTCTTCGGCCATAGTGACAACCGGTTGGATTTTAGGTTTTGGACCGTATATGCTCTGATACCATGAGGAAATTGGTTCAAAAGTTTTCTTTTACTTTTTCTATTGATTCATTCGTTATACAAATGCAATCAAGAAAAGTATAATAGGAAATTACAAAGACTTGGCCTTAATTCAAGGAGTCAAATAAAGAGCAAACATATGGTTGAAAAAAAACACGTCATTTCCAAATACATAATTTCCAATACAATAAGATACAATTACCATCTCTTACACGAGGGAAAACCAATCTATATGTCATTGCACTAATCAAATAAAATCCAACTGCTGATAATAAACGCTCTCACCGTAACTAATCTCTAGAAGAGAATCAAATGTGTCCTAGAGAAAAATATTTGGTTGTGCGATCTATATATATTGCCACCATAAAGTACCAAAATAAAATAATAAACGAAACTTGATATTTATACTGATTTTTCTAGTTATAAGATAGACCGGACAAGTATTTATAGCACCTCAACATGTTAACTGTTAGTGAAATGTGATAGTATTCTTAGTCTTAGGTACGAATATGGAAAGCCGGTAATACAAGAAATAACATGAAATGCATCCAATATATCATATTTAGATCCCATAATGTAAGGATCAATACAATAATAAGATCAATCTTGTGATGAAAATGCAAAATGTTAACATCACGGAATCAGATTGTATAGTGGATGAAGAACACAAACACAAATGTAAATAAACTTTGAAGTATATTTCTCTCTAATTTGAATGAATTACAGTGAGTGTGAGATCAGAAAAATAACAAAAGTCATCTAATTACATTGCAAAACTTCTATTTATACTTAAACTAGAAGTTCTCGCGCGATCAGTAACTTCTCACGCGACATGATTTTTTCGTGCGATAAGTAACTTGTCGCGCGGATTCTTCAACTTGTCGCTTGTATTGAACTTTTATCTTCATCTTGATTTGATTTCCCAAGCATCTAGGTTCAACCCCTACATGTTGCCGCATGAGAAAACCCTTCGGTTGAAAATTCATATTAATTTGATCAGGTTCGGTTTTTGATAACAGTATAATCCTCCTTCTGTATTATAAGAAGGTGGCCTAACACATTTCGCTAGAGTCCTCATTTCATATTAAATTTTGTATGTACTTATCATGGAACTTATTCATATATATATATATATATATATATATATATATATATATATATATATATATATATATATATATATATATATATATATATGGGAAGGTTTAATTGTAAACCACTAGAAATTATGTAAACTAATAAAACATTTCCACCACTCAAATTTTGACACGTGTTATGTTTTATTAAAAAAAGAAATTTAATGTTGATGCCATTTTAGTCCTTTTCTATTTTTTCCCTTCTTTTCATGTGTACTTTTTTTAATATTTTATTAACACAATAACCTATCTGTTAATTATTTGATTTTTTCTCAGTATCTTAACACATGTGTAAAATATTATTTTGAGTAATTTAACACATGTGTGAATAGTTTAATAAATACTTTAACAAGATAGTCTAGTAATTTCACATATATTTCTCAATACTTTAACACGTGTTTCTCAATGCTTTAACATATGTGCAAGAGATAGTTATAAATATTTAACATGAGTAAAATATTTATAAAATAAAAAAAGAATCTACATCTAAAACCAAAAAAATATTTACAAAATTGGAAAAAGAATTTGCATGCTTATTTGTTGATTATGCCTTGTTCACATATCAAACTAAGATCTAGAAAAATATGTAACCCATATCTAGAAAAATATAAACAAGCAAAACTCAGATTTAACAAAAAAAAAAAAAAAAAAAAAAAAAAAAAAAAAAAAAACCTAGATAAAAATTTAACCACCAACAAAAATTTCTTACATAGATGGTGGTTAACCACTAAGTGTTGATGTTTAGAATAAATTTAACCTTTAATTACTCAAACAACTAACAACATATATATTTAATAAAATCCAGTAAAAATAGATCTAACAAATATAAAAGAAGATTTAACCAAACATAAAAAATTTGTAGACATTTATAACTCAGTTTTAAAAAAACCTTACCAACAAAAAACGTAGATCTAAATTTAAATATTAACAAAAAGTTCTTACAACAACAAAAAAACACATATCTAACCTTGAACAAAAACAAAAAAACTACTAGAACGTTGTCACCGCCACTGTTGTCGCTATTTTCGCCTTTGCCGTCGCCGTCGTAGATGGTGGTCAACCATCGATGAAAGCTTCAATCTCGCACTTTTCTCTTAATCTATCTCTTATCTTCTATATTTTAGAGAGAGTAAGGTAGTTTTAAAGAGAGAAAGGAATATTAGAAAGAGAGAGATATATGATGGAATATTAGAGAGAGGAATATTAGAGAGAGAGATGATGGAGAGAAAAACTAGCAGAACGTCGTCACCGCCGTTGCAACCGCTTTCTCTGTCGTCGCCCTCACCCTCGCCGCCATAGATGGTGATCAGCCATCGATGAAAGTTTCAACCTCCCATTTTTCTCTTGATCTCTTTCTTGTTTTTCATTTTTTAGACAGAGAAAGATAGTTTTCAAGAGAGGAAGAGACATATTAGAGAGAGAGAGATGATAGACAGATTTTGATTTCTTAGGGGTTGAGATTAAAGATAGTTTTAGAAAAAGGAAGAGATATATTAGGGTGGGGTAAAAAGACCAAATTACCCCCTTTTGTCTTTTTCTATTTAGGGTCTCACTAATTGTATTAAATGATATTTTTTATTCAAGTAAATCTATACGATTAATCTCAACCACTCATTACATTGAAATCAATGTTTCAGATTTATTAGAATAAAAAATATATTTTGGTTCAAATGGTGGAACCCACATATAAAAAGACAAAAAGGGTACTTTGGTCTTTTCTCACTCAACCTACTTTTTGACTTTTAATTACTTCAAATCACCATCATAATTTCAATCCAATCTTCATCTTTCTCTCTAAAAATCTCTCACCATTTTATTTTCACCACCACCATCTACGGTGATGGCCACACCAGTGGCGGTGACTGACCGTTATCTAGAGCGATGAGGGTGGTGGCGGTGACAGCACCGACGGTGGTGATGGCGACGAGGATGTTTACGACGGTGACGGTGGTGACGACGGCAACGATGGTGATGGCGTTGATGGTGGTGACGACAAACTGATGGTTTATTTGTTGGTGTTCATGGTTAGATATGTGTGTTTTTGTTTTTTTAAGAACTTTATATTTCTGTTCAAGTTTAGATCTATTTTTTTTGTTAGTGATGACTTTTTAGATCTGGGTTACATGTGTTTTGTTGTTAATGTTCAAGGTTAGAAGATGACAACAATGAAGATGGTGGCTGACCACCATCTACGGAAGATGATGACGGTGAATCCGGCTTTCTTTTGGTTTTTTGTTGATGTTCAAGGTAAGATCTAGGTTTTTTGTTGGTGTTCAACGCTTAAATATGATTTTTTTATTGTTAATATTTTTAGTGAACTACTTAGTGTTCAACTTTATATGTGAGTTTTTTTTGTTGGTTATATTTGTCTAGATCTGGGTTGCAAATGTGCAATGGTGGCGACGACATCTCCGACGACGGACCGGTGGTTTTTTGTTGTTGTTTAAAGTTAGATCTGAGTTTTTTTGTTGTTTTAAAATATTTTGTTGGTGTTCAAGTTTATATCTGACTTTCTTGATTGTTTATCATAGTTTAACTTCGTATTTCAGGTGGTTTGTGAAGCGGTTTATGCATCCAACTGATGTGTCCATTTATGATTATCTTTACACATGTTTTTATATATTTTTATGTTGGTTAGATCTACTTTTATTATATCTTTTGAATATAAATACGGGTATTTTTTATATAAACATGTGTAAGGTGAGTTTTACACATGTGTAAAGTGAATTTTACATATGTGTAAACTGCATTTTACACATGTGTAAACGGTGTAAACTATGTTCTTCACATGTGTAAACCAAATACACAAATGTGTAAAATGAATATACACATAAGATAACTTATTTTGTTCTTCATATTTATATTTCTATACTTTAATTAGTTGTTGATTAATGTGGCATATTGTTTTTCTTTTTCAGAACATGTTGAATTGTCCAAATTTGAGATGTGAACAAGACATAATTAACAAAGAAGCATGCAGATTTTTTTTCTACTTTTGTAAATATTCTTTTTGGTTTAGATGTAGATTCTTTTATGATTTTGTAAATATTTTTACTAATGTTAAAGTATTTATAACCATCTTTAAACATATGTTAAAGCACTAAGATACTTGTATTAAAGTATTAGATTATCTTGTTAAAGTATTAAGAAATGTGTGTCAAATTACTAGACTATCTTGTTAAAGTATTTATTAAACTATTCACATATGTGTTAAAGTAATCAAAACAATCTTTTACACATGTGTTAAGATACTAATAAAACATCAAATCACTAACACATAGGTTATTGTGTTAATAAAATATTAAAAAATAGTACACATGAAAAGGAGAGAAAAAATAAAAAAAGACTAAAATGTCCTCAACATTAGATTTATTTTTTTTAATAAAACATGACACATGTCAAAATATGAGTGGTGAAAATGGTTTATTGGTTTACAAAATTTCTAGTAGTTTACAATTAAACCTTCCCCTATATATATATACATATATATATATGTGTATATATATATATATATATATATATATATATCATTCTCCACTCCTAATGAACACCATAATTGCACATGTTTACAATCAGATGGGTGCCTCCAAGTACCTATGGTGGAAAAACCAACTACTTTCCATCTTAGCAAATTATTATGTCTTATGAAATGCTTCTAAGCTATTTGATGAATGTCCTGCCAGAACATTTAGTTGCACTTTGTGTTAACTTGTAGACTAAGTGTTTGATAATGTGTCTCAAAAAACTTAGCTCATCTTTATAGATTATGTTAATCTAGTTACTTTTTATGTGAAGTATCTTTCATAGGCTTTATATTACAAAGCTTTAGAAGCTTTATATCACATATTTAAAGAGGTATTTCTTGCTATTGATTTGTTCTATTTTTTATTTTGCTTAGATTGTATTTGGTACATGTTCAGATTCAATAAATATTAGATTATTTAACGTTAGTAATTGAAAGGATAGAAATCTTTGTGAATGACCCTTTGACATCCTCAAGCGTATGCCAACTTATAATATTTATTATTATAGTTGGTTACCTATATTATTATATAAGAATTTGCTACACATTAATGTAGTCTTTCTACATTAATGAAGTCAGATACCAGATGGTGATTTTCCTCAATCCAGATCTTGTTTGAGAAAGAAATGGCACACTCTCTTCGCCAGCCTATGGTCACCACCGCACCGGTGCTCAAGGTAGGTGATGACACATTCGCTTTTCAGGTCCTTGACTTTACCGTCATGTCCTCGTCCCATTGTCAGATCATCACCCTCATCTTCAAATCTTCATTTCAGTCTTATATCCTTGTTTTCAGGGTATGTCATTCTTCGTCAAGCCCATGGTTGTCGGAGTTGGGTCAACTACCTACATCCTGCTATCTCCGGCGACTGAGGGTGCCATAGCAGGGTTTAACGGCGTTTGACCACATGCCCACAATAGTTTCTACTTATTTTTCCATTCAAAAATAAAGCCCAATAGGTGGTCGTAGTGGTGGTAGCTGCTGGTAATGTGATTGTTTTCAGAACAACATGAAGGTCCGTGAACAAAGGCAGCGAAGGAAAACTCTGGTGGAAACGAAAAAGAAATGACCCCTTGCATTACCATTGTAAAATACCAAATATACCCCTATCGATGGCACTGTAGCCACCGATGTTACTAATTGAGTGATAATAGAATATGATGAAGGAAAATATATGCACTTATTCCGATGGACGAGGACCCATCTATACAGAAAAGAACCTTACGAAAAGGCTATATCAGGCTTACGCATCATAAAGAATAAAACAATTGACTTATACAATATATGCAATTAATACTTCTCCTCGTATTATAATATAGATGTTAGTCATGCTCAACTTATAACAAATATTTAGAGAGGATTGAAGAAATCTACAAGTTGAAAGTCCATCTTGTCGTGAACCGACAAAATTGGTGGAAGGTTTGTTTGAGAGTCTAATACTTGATCTCTAATTAGATGATAGTGAACATTTATTTGTTTCATCTTCTCATGAAAAATTAATTATATGTATAGCTTATTAGCCATCATAACATAATTTCATCGAGCATTGATTTCTAATTATTTAAAGAGGGTCTTAGATTATTTTCATTCCGGTGCATGAATCTCTAATGGGTGTAATTCGTCGTTCATCACATTGATTCCTAAATCTCGTGATCCCCTTCATATTCTTAATCATAGGCCGATAAGTTTGATCAGGTGTCTTAATAGAATTATCCCTAAGATCCTTGCTAATCGGTTAAAAGAGGTTATTCATTCGATCATTAGTATTGAGCAGACGGCTTTTGTGAAGAATAGAAATATCTTGGAGGGGCCGCTCATAGTTGATGAGGTCTTGGTTTGGTTAAAAACTTCAAAACATCCGATTATGATGTTCAAAGTCGATTTTGAAAAGACCTATGATTCTGTTAGCTGGAGTTTTCTTGACTCTATTTCACTCCAAATGGGTTTTTCGTAATAATGGCGGACTTGGATTACAAATTTGGCATCTTCTGCTAGAGCTTAAATCCTCGTTAACGATTCCCCGACGGAGGAATTCTCCTTTACCAGGGGGCTCTGTCAAGGCCATCCTATTGCTCCATTTTTGTTCATCATTATAATGGAATTGCTACATGTTGTTATCAATCACGATGTTGAGCTTGCTTTGCTCCATGGAATTCATCTTCTCCACAATGGACCGGTTTTATCCCATTTGTTCTATGTCACGCTCTTATTATGGGAGAGTGGTCGATGCACAATGCAAGGAACTTGGCAAGAATTTTGTGGTGTTTTCAGCTCGCATCCAGTCTCAAGGTTAACTTTCATAAAAGTAAACTATTTGGCGTGGGCATGAATGAGGACGATCATGCTAGAATGGCTAACACTTTGCAATGTTTGAAAGGTTCTTTTCCATTTATTTACTTGGGTGTTCCTATTGGTGCTAATATGAATAGGGTCATTAGTTGGAAGCCTGAGGTGGATATGTTTAAGGCAAAACTATCGGCGTGGAAGCGAAACACTGTATCGTTTGGAGGTTGCCTTACGCTCATGAAGACTGTTCTGGGAGGTATCCCCTTATATTAGTTTTCTCTGTTCAAAGCTCCTATGAAGGTGATTAGTGTGCTGGAAAGTGAGAGAAGGAAATTTTTATGGGGTGGCACAAGAAAAATATCTTGGGTGGCATTGGATAATGTTGTACTACCTAAGTCAATGGGTGGATTAGGAGTCATCAGTTTGAGGGATGCTAACATTGCATTATTAACAAAATGGTGGTGGAAATGGAGGGTCGATAGAAATGCAATATGGCCTTGTGTTGTAAACTCTATACACATGAAGGTTAGATGGCATGATTCAGTGCCTTTGAAAGTAACGATTACGGGACCTTGGAAGCATATTATGTCTGTTGAAACCGAACTGTTAAAGGATAACATCTTTTTTGACAATTTGATGAGAGGTGCTGTAGGAAGGGATGATAAACTACTTTCTGGTTGGATAAATGGGCAGGTGATGCGAATTTTAAAGAAGTTATCTAGCATTACTCGACAAATAAATGGAAAAATCTTGCAAGGTCATGGATCAAGTGTTTAGAACAGGTAACAGTATAATATTTGATTGGAAATGGAAACATTACGTAAATGAAGTTCTGGAGTTACAACAATTACAAGGGATGCAGGAGACAATTCGAAACACAGTGTTTCGGAATGGTGACGACACTTGGGTATGATCGATCCATAAGTCTGGTCATTTTTCAGTTAGCTCCATTCGGCAACTTATTGTATCCAATCGTAATCCTTGCGATTTTGATCCGATGGAATGGTTAACGTGGATTCTGTTACGCAGTAACTGTTTCATTTTGAGAGTGAGAATTATTCGCCTGCCGACTAAAGAAGGGTTAGCTCACGGGGGTGTTGTGGAAGTAGGATCTCAATGTTCGTTGTGCTTTGGACTCTCTGAGAATGCGGATCATATTCTGCTAGTTTGTTCTTTTGCATCCTGTGTTTGGAAATGATTTTGGGTTGGTGTCATTTCCCAAATGCTGCATCGGATTCGGTGAAGAATTTACTTTTGGATGTTTTGAACATGGCAGCTTCAGGAAGGGTCAAGCAACTAACCTATGTCATCTTTGTTGCCACCTTATAGTTTATATGAAGAGCAAGGAATGATTTAATTTTTAACTCAAGAATACTATCGGTGGAAAAGGTGGTGGATGAAATCATCTTTTATTCATACTCTTGGGTTAGAAATAGAGGTGGTATAAAAGAATTAGAGTGGCATAGATGGTGTGTGTTTGATCATTGATGTAATATAATAAAGGAGTTTCCATGATGTATTGTTGGCCTTAGCATCTTGCTAACGGTCTTTCATTTTATAATATTCAGCCGTTCTTAAAAAAAAAAAAAAAAAAAAAAAAAAAAAAAAAAAACCTCGAGTTGTTTGAGAAGATAATTAAATCATATATTCTCTGACACATCATATATAATGGGAAATTTTAGGCGCACCGTAAGGAATTTGGGAGAAACCGGATCAAACCGTCACGTTTTGGCCAAAATGTCACGGTTTGAAAACCAAGAGGTGACGGCTAGGTCAAAGTGTCACGTATAGACCGACTGCTGACAAAAGTACACTGATAAAAATGTACGGTTCTGAAACAAAAGGTCACGGTTTGCCCTAACCGTGACGGTTAAGGTACGAGGTAAGTACCACTTTGAACCGTCATGGTTAGGCCAAACCGTGACGGTTTCTCGCCCATTTCATGGTATAGGCACAACACATTCATGTTTTTTATAAAAATGTTGATTTTTTATAAAAAAAAGTATAGAATACTATACTCAAAACCATACATAGTTATAACACAAAAGTAAAACTATACTATAGATATTAATATTATAAAAAAAAATATAGAATACTATACTCAAAACCATACAACTTTTTGAATAAAATTGATTACTATAGATGTTAATTTTTGGTTTTGTGTTAGTATTCTATACTTTTTTTTATAATATTAATATCTATAGTAGAGTGTTTACTTTTGTGTTATAACTATGTATGGTTTTAAGTATAGGATTCTATACTTTTTTATTATAAAAAATGAACATTTTTATAAAAAATACATGAATGTGTTGTGCATATACCATGAAATGGACGAAAAACCGTCACGGTTAGGCCAAACCGTGACGGTTCACAGTGGTACTTACCTCGTACTTTAACCGTCACGGTTAAGGCAAACCGTGACCTTTTGTTTCGGAACCGTACATTTTTATCAGTGTACTTTGGTCAGGAGTTAGTCTATACGTGACACTTTGACCTAGCCGTCACCTCTAGGTTTTCAAACCGTGACATTTTGGCCAAAACGTGACGGTTTGGTCCGGTTTCTTTCAGAAACACATGCGGTGTCCCAAGCACCACCCTATATAATAGCTTTGTTTCAGTCAAACATCATTGGCAAACATCATTATGAAACAGAAAATTTGCCCAATTAAAAATCTTGATATTCTTTCATACCTAACTAGTTTTATCCACCGCGTGTTGCAGCGGGAATTCGTTTTGTTGCCGGAGTTTTACGTAGTGACCAACAAAGATTGCTATCCAGTTTGAACAAATTAAGATCGACACACTTCCATCAATTTTAGAACTCACTATCTTTCAAAATCAAGAGGATGGAATATGAATCAATAGTCAAATTATGGTTAGAGTAAAGTCAAAACAAATTTTAATAACCCAAGACATTCGAATAATACATATACGTATATCGTTTGTTAATTGCTATATAAGAAACATATTATATATGCCATTATATATATTGGTAAAGAATTAAATTAACAAATAAGAATATTACCTACTTCACACAAACCAACAAAATCTAGTGCTAATATTAGCTAATTCTAAACGGATGCATATGTAGATATCAAATATTAACCGATAGTAAACCTCAATTTATGTAGAGCAACCTTAATTTTATGTCGAGCAAGAAATGAACCATCTTAAACTTGAACCTTTTTCAACAAAGAAACATCTAGGACTGCAACATACAAAACACGATTGATGAAATTGTTTCTTAATTGACTCTTTCAGTCATCATAGTATCAATGAAATAACCAAAAAGAAAAAGAAAAATAGACTTTTTAAGACTGTGAGTAGTGGTTCATCATCAACAAACAACATGGATCCACAATTACAATAGAAGCAAAATGTTAATATCAAAGAAATCATATCAAAACTAATAAACTTACATTTTCCAAACAGTCACAAAATGGGTTAATATCATTAGTCCCTCTTGAAGTTTTTCCATCAAGGGCGGCGATTTCATTCTTCCTCACATTATTCTTATCTTCATAAAGTTCCAACCTAAATTAAAATAAAAAGGGTTAAGAAAACCTATTGCTATGAAAGAAAGGAAAATTTTTACAAGTTTGTAAGTAGCATTGAAGATCTGCTCGATCATATGGTGCACACAGTGAATCGAATCTGATAGAGGTTGTCCTCGCTTGACACTAATGGAGGCCGTCCTCGCTCGAAGCCAATTCATTATGTAGATCCTTCACAATCAGTCTCTTGAAATGCTCATCGTCTTCATGATGCGCTACATTCTTGGTTCAGGCTCGGGTTATACACACACAAACACACACTATGGAAAAGTTTTGTTGTATTACTCTCAAACTAAAAAATACAACTACAGAAGGAATTATTAATAAAACCTTTAACATGCTTATAAAGGGTAAACAAAACAATAAAAATCCCACATGCAACATGATCTCCACGTATATTGCATTGTTTAACAACCCACGTCTGCCTCCACTTTATTTGGTCAAACATTTACCAAGTCTTTCACACACCTAAAATAACATGTGATTATATATGTTTAATTTAAGTGCTCTGAATCTATCTTTAATTGGTCCGCTACTGACCCGTTGACCCGTTAAGCTTTTGAACCGTGACCCAAGAACGAAACCCGATTAACCCAACAATCACCCCCTTAATCGGTTTGTTCACACCATTCGTTCACAGTAGCATTCCCATCAAAACAGCCTTCATCTCGAACCCTCTCGACCTTTAACGGACACCAAAACTTCACCTAGTTCACGTCCAAAGTCTTCTATAACCGTAACATCTAACATGGCATCCCGCTGGAACCCGTTCATTAACGTCTTGACTCTTCACGGATCAACGACCTCTTCCCCGGTCACATCCAAAGCCAACCCGACTTGAACTCCAACGCCGTAATGTTCACGATCATTTAGTCTCTTCAATCTCTCATTGTTTTCTTGACAGCCATAACCTTCAACGTTCACACTTGTTCAAAGAGGCTTTTCCCACCGATCAAGAAAGCAAAACGATCACCTTCTATCGCTTTCTTTCACCTGCCAAATGAAACCAAATCCAAAGCCACCTGCTTTGACGGATCCATAACGCCCGTTTTTCACGCACCTATGCTGGTCTCCTCTTATCACGAAACAAGACTTTGATCGCCTCTAACAGCCTCGGAACACCAATGTTTTTCACCGGTCACCCCCGTCATCCCAAACGATACTATCAATACTACAACGGTTCAACCGAAACACTTTCACGTCTCCGTTTTCTGCTGTAAAAACAATCATGAAACAATCCTTTTCCTCCCTTTCTGATCACTACTAACATCCACAGAATGCTGATGTTCATCACCGGTCACCACACTTGTCTCAAATGGTACTCTCTCGCGACTATGATTGACTCGAAACACCACTCATCTTCGCCTTCTGTTGTTGCTGATCTCCCGTGATATGTGCGTGTAACAACAACCCCTCGTTTCGACCCGAACCAGCAGTCAAAACCAAAGATTGTCGATCCCCATATGCTTCCGCTGCGATGGCAGCCCTGCACCAGAAGGCTACTCCTCCCTTTGGAAGTCGACTCTCAAAACGGCCCTCGTTTAACCTTTGCTCTGATACCAATTGTTGGTTCAGGCTCGGGTTATACACACACAAACACACACTATGGAAAAGTTTTGTTGTATTACTCTCAAACTAAAAAATACAACTACAGAAGGAATTATTAATAAAACCTTTAACATGCTTATAAAGGGTAAACAAAACAATAAAAATCCCACATGCAACATGATCTCCACGTATATTGCATTGTTTAACAACCCACGTCTGCCTCCACTTTATTTGGTCAAACCTTTACCAAGTCTTTCACACACCTAAAATAACATTGATTATATATGATTAATTTAAGTGCTCTGAATCTATCTTTAATTGGTACGCTACTGACCCGTTGACCCGTTAAGCTTTTGAACCGTGACCCAAGAACGAAACCCGATTAACCCAACATACATAACCTCGTGTAACATATCTTCATTGCAACAATAAGATAAACAACTGTTTTAATCCGAACTAAACTAATTGTGGTCCAGGTATACACGAATTTTGATCCATATCCATCAACTCACATGTAAATGTAAAATGGGATTACGATTTTCCTTAATTCTTTCTTGCATCCTTTATCCATAATGAGCCACTATTGTTAAACCAATTTAGTAGGTCATTTTTCATAAGTATCCATGGTTACAACCTCTCCATTCCATATTTGTATCTCTTCTTCACTCAATTCTTGCACGTGGTTGGTTAATCAAACTTGTAAGAAAATAAGAATCAAAGAAATATTAATAATTCATGAGAAATAAATGCACCTTCAACTTCACAAAAATGAGAGCAGTGAGTTGTGCATTGCTAATTTCTACCTTTTCTTATCAAATCTAAACATCATGGGGACCAAAAGTTTCTTCAACTTTAATGAGTAAAAAGCCCTAAACCCTCTACATTTAAAAGCAAATGAGTTTACATTAAAAGATTATAAAAGATGAAGGTCATGTATGATGATTCTGTGTTTGATACACCAAAATAATTTTAGTGATATGATGATCATTAAAACAATACCTATTAGGTATCTCCTTGGAGAACCCTGGAAACCCCTTTAATCTTTTCAATTTAACCACATCGTTCGACGATTTGACTTTTGCTTGTGTTCATTGAAGCAGCAATAATAAGTAATGCCTTTGATGTTCCTCGCTCCTTTGGGTTAAGAATCAGTTGAAAACAAATCCAAGAAACCGAAAATCGATTATTGGAATGCTTTGTATCCTACCCTCCGTTACCTTCTCCGGTCGTCGTGGAGATCACCATCGGAACCCTAGAAACCCACTTCGTTCGACCACCAATCGTGAAACACCATCATCTTCATCGATTCCCTCTCTCTTCGTTTACATTGATTTGTGTCTCTCTTTTTCTCTATTAGTTTAGGCAACACAGTTATTAAGAGTAAAAAGAAGGATGCAGGCCACTATACACATGTGTTTCAACCAGCACTAACATATACTTTTATGCTTTAATAGTGGCACACCACTGTTCATTGCCTATAATTTTTAATATAGAGATATAATGTTTAAATACACCTACATGATTTTGACCCCAATTAAACTACAAATTCACTGGACCAAGCACGTTCTTGAGATACCTCGATACACGAATAGCAACATCCTAGTGTTTGGTGTATGATGTTGCCGGAACTATCTTAAAACACTTATAGTAAATCAAATATTTGGTTGAGTAATTGTAAGTAGTTAGGTTTTCCAACTAAACGTATATATCATTATGGATCCTTTAGTTGATTGCCATTTTCCGGTGGAACTTCCCCGTATGAAGCAGTAGACCATCAATCAACTTCATCTCATTAATCCACACTTATATAGCATATCAAAGACGTATTTGTGTTATGAAAGAAGTACTCCATGTGCATACATCTATGCCGAGGAAGTATCACATTTTTCCTAAGCCGTTAATATAGAACTGAGACTGTAAAAATTGTTTCAACTTGGTAATTCTTGCCTCATCATACTTTCTAGGCATCATCGTTGGCATGGGACTCAGGTGAGAGGTGAAAGATAGGTAACATCATACTCCTAATTAGGATAACAGATAATGTTTAGGTTCCTTGTGAAAAGAAATGTGTATATCAATATATGGTGCACTTAGGGGACATATCAACGTGTATTTTGGTGGTCGAGATAGGCATAAAAGAGGTTGTATAACCAACGTCTTAATTGTCTTGTCATTATAGAAGGAATAGGATTTGTGGTGTTTGAGACCATAGCGATAGATGGACCAAAGCACATGGTAATAGTGATCATGGACAACACTACACACCTAAAATTTTTAAGTTGCGAGTGAAAAAGGATACTTTTAGGGAGCTTGGCAAAAAATCAAGTTTGACCCGAAGGCGTATGGTTTATTAGGTAAGGAGCAATAATGACATCGTCACCCTCGTCACCCTAAAATCGATGGAGAACATTATTGTGTAACATTATGCTGGAGCAACATCCAACAAATGATTATTCTTGTGTTCAACAACGTCATTTTGTTGAAGTGTATACACATATGAATATAACAATGCAATATTTTTCAAGCACCATGAAAGTGATCATCGCTAAATGTAATAATATACCAAAAACCAAAGGAAGATATATATAGTAGAGCAAGGGCCCCATACATAATAATGTGAAACTTAAAAAAATACACTAGCTCGACTTGACACTTTTGTAGGAATAGGGATGTTGGCATATTTATTGCGTTGATACAGTGGACAATGAAAATAATTAGGAATAGAAAAACTGGTATCATTTGCCTCAAAATGCATAGGGATGTCCAATCGGCAATGAGCGTCTTTGATACTAAAGTCACATGTATTTGGTATTGATCACGCGAACATATAAGTAGAGGGTTATTTTAACACACGTGCCAATCACAAGGTTTCTCCTTAGTTCCTAAATGTCATTATGAGAGTTATAAATTATAAGCGGCTACATAATGATTATTTTGTTTAATAATTAGTGAATGAAGAAAAGATATTATGGAATTTAGGAATAAACATGACAGAAGACATGTTTAGGTTTGCCAAATTACTAACGGATCCAATGTTGAATATATAGATCATGACGGTTCATCAGTAAGTACTAGTTAGTGAAAAACTATCATGCACGCTAGAAAGAATACCTTCATTTCTAGTCAAGTCATATGTAACTAAAGAATCAATTACCCTTGCTGAGTCAAGACTAGATAATGTACTCGAGTGTGTCGAGTTTGTTGTGAACTAGAAGTAGTTGACCAAGAGGTAAGCAACTGAGTCTTTTATAATCCTCTTAGTTGAATATGCAAGTTCGGTTCTTTTTATCTTTCATTACAATATACGAAATCGAGAATATGATCAAGAGTTGTTGACCTACACTAGCGATTGTAGTGGTGGCAGACCTGGGCAGAAAAACGATGGTGATTATTCTAGGGTGCATTGAAACAATGAGAAAAGCATCGGTTATTGAAAAGAAAAACCAAGGGAGATCACTCTTTGTTGTTGGAAGATTTGTCTTTCTTTTGTTCCTAGCTCTAGAATTGAAAGCTAGAAACAGTCAACAACGTCAATGGTGGCTTGTGGCGGTGTAACGGTGGATGCTTTCTTTTTCTTTTTCTTTTTCTTTTTCTTTTTTAACGTCAAGTATGAACATTACGACTCTAATGGCGGGTATGGAAGATCACTCTTTGTTGTTGGAAGATTTGTCTTTCTTTTGTCCACCACCAAGAATACGCGATATTTGCAGCCCTCTGCTGAAGGCTTGGTTGAACAACATACGTGTTTGGAATTCTGAAACAAAAGGGAACCAAGCAAGAAATGCCACAGGAGTGAACAGAAGTAAGCCCATAATTATTTCATAGTATTGTGCTAAGCTTCTGATCAATGACCACATTCCAGATCGTCTCAGATATCGCTTTAAAGCTTGTGCAATCTGATTAACATAAATAACACTAATTAACATCTACTAATAGACATGCAAAACATAATCAATATTGGCTTTATTGTTTATGACTCACCAGAAGTAGTCCCCAACCAGTAGGGAGGAAGGCGAGGATGCATACTATTATATCTTTCAACGTCATATGTGGTAATGCAATCAAGGTAATTAGAGTAGAGGCAAACGTGACGATTATAAAACCATTGATCAATCTGAATAAAAGCTGATAATCAGCACTAAGAGTTTTTCTCCAATATGACATGGCCTGGAATCAAATACCAAAACTCAGAATAATATATAATTATGAAGTTTCATGTTGGGGGATTGGGGGGTAAACCTAAGTCTCACTGGTATTTTAATTGAAGATATATGAAATTAAATATTACTCTAATGTAACGCACCTTCAGTACAACAAGTGCTCCAATCATCACAAGCCATGAAATTCCATAAACCTGCAACCGAACGGTAAATCTTAGAACACTTGAGGTGAGATCATTGCTATTGATAATGAAATACGCTTTGTAGAGAACATGATATGTACCAGAAAGCTTTTGCTCTCGGTTACGCTGAGGTGATACACAAGTCCAAACTGGTAAATAAAGAACCGAAGCGCCAAAATAATCTCTGTGATGGTACCCCGTACCCCAGAAGATGTAAGATGCTCTTGTTCACTTTCCCACCATGATTCCCAGCTTTTATCGATAGAAACGCCAATTCCACCACGGTTGCTTATCCACTTACCCCAGTCTATCCAATCATCAACAATCTTTTGCCACTCAAATCCTGAGGGATTAAAAAGAAAGGGAGCAAAAAGCCATGATCCCACCATAAACCACATTGATACAGTGATCAATATGTATGCAATTGAACCTCTATAAGATTGACCGAAAATTTCACATACAACAAGTAATATCAAAAGCTCAAGTCCCTTGACAAAGTGGCTCCGAGAGTAGAGTCTGTAATTTTCAGCAAACTTAGCATGAAACACTACAAATCCACGGCCTGTAGGTCTATACTGTGCACCACCATGAACTAATGTTCTTCCATAATAATGGGTTTTTGTTCCGAGTGAAAAGGTAAAAAATACAGAAGCTAATTGTAGTTGCATGAGAACAAAATCAGTAAATGCTTTATGAAACCCTCTTTCGAGACCGATTTCCATCATCATTGGTAGTGCCATCAGAAAGCCAATTTGGAAAAAAGACTGAGAAGCAAGGGCTACTTGAAGGGGTTTGTCATTAACAACTGCCCTGTTTGTAGTCAACTCTCTCTCCAGTCCACTGAGAACAAGATAAAGGCGCCCGTAGAGAAAGACATATACAATAAGCACAGTGAGCTGTCATAAAACAAAAACTTTCCGTCAAACCATTGAATATTGAAACTTTCAGAAAACATTTCCAACATCTTACAAGTGTATTGAAATAGAATCCAACAGTGGTGAAATAGCAAGAGAGCATGCGAAAGAAATCAAAACGGTGTCCAAGCCTATATATATCACGACTCATTGTTTGTTCCCCGTTTCCATTGGCTATTTTTGCCTCAAATAATGAGATTTGGTTGAGACCAACATCTCTTCCTTTACCAACTTGTATGTATTCATGATAGGTAACGTTTCCTCCACGCAATGTAGAATTGAAACCTGGGAAATATTGAACATGCAAGCAATTGTGAAACAATAATGATATATACATATATGCATATATGTATTTGTGTGTATGAAGGGAGAGTCTTCATAGCAAAGACTTACCAGCAAATATATCCTCACTCAGGTTTATTATTTTAGAAGCCTTGCTTACACCCCCTCTAGTCAAATGAAAAAGTCTTTCAAACACATCTGGATGTCCGTAATGAAATCTGACCCTGAATGGCAACAATACATGTTACTTGCCAATATATTGTGAGAAGCTTCACTTCATGTCCTACTTCAAATATGATGTTCTTTTTAACTAGCCATTAGACCATCATCTTAACTGAAGAACACATTTAATTTTTGTCTTTTTAAAGGCAATAATATGTGTTCAACACTATTGTATATAAGCAAAGAAGATAATCACATGATGTAAAGTATGCTAAAGTGGGAGTTACTCGAGGAATAGGGGAAGGCAATTGCAAACAATCTTGAAACACTAAAATCTCTTTGACATGGACTAGAACAATATAATAACATGAATATTCGCAATATGATTATCATACAACTTACTTTAACGGGTTGGCCAACAATCTTTGCCCAATAGTTACAAAACTTGTCTCTTGGTTTGACATGAACCATGCAAGAGAAGAAACACTGAAAGCAGAAATCATATAAAGAAAGGTTATTAACAACAAAGGGGAGTAATGCACACATAGAAATTAAAGGGCATTTGATGAATGGAATGAGTGACAGATTTTTTGAATTGCTTAAGACTCTTTCAAGTTGTAATGTTGAATGAGAAATGCTCTTTGATAAGTGTTTAAAAGGAACATTGAACAGCTTATCAACTTACCTTTGCACTTGCGACTAAAGGAAAACCGTACATCCTTGAAAGCATAAAAATTGTTTCCAGACATATTTTTAGTTTGGGCATAGCTAAACGTATGGTGTGTTTTCATTGTTGTTCAAAATTAAGAACAGGTAATCACCCAAGGGCCATGACAATTAAAAAAAAACCCACTTAAAGAAAATTTTTTCATTTTGGGTGGTCTCAAGAATAATGCAATATTTTCTATTTGTAGGCCCATTGATGATGGTAACTGAAAATTAGTAAATTGATTGAAGTCCATTTTCTTTATTTTATTCTTATTAAATGGTAATTTAGACATTCGTACAACCTTCAAACATTCTTGGTAAACTATATGTCAAGTGAAATATTTAATTTTTAAGATGGAGTGAGTATATAAAGCTAAATGAAGAAACAGGTCATTGGTGCACCTGCCAGTAAATATATGCTCCCTAAGCCCAAGTATGGTTGGAGTCCTCAGGCCATGGGTGACAAGAAACTCTTGAAGTAAATTTCTCATTTTAAAGGCTTCTTCCATGTAGTTGTCCTATTGATTTGACAATAACCATGCTAAAACACTGTAATTGGCAAAATTTATGGCACAAAAAACAAATATACCTGGTTCATATCAATTGTTTGCAAGCCTTCCCCACGTGTGAAAATTATGGCATGGTTTTGGTTTTCTGGCTTTCCCTCACCTAATTTGGCAGGCCCAGGAAGTTTTATACGATAAATAATCTGAACAATAAAATCGTAATTGCATAAGCATTAACATACATTTTTACAAATAGTCAAGAAAAACCATAATGTTTTTTAGCTTGATTAATACAAATTCCTACCTCCATCCTATTTTGATTTTAAAACTTATAATTGTTACATATCCTTATACAACTTCAAAGAACGATGCATGTTGTCTCTATAATAGTTATTTAACCTTTTACATAATTGTTTCCATCATCCTATGGCAAGTTTGCGTGTGCGAATGTGAGTATGAGTGTGTATGCATGTGCGTGCGTGTGTGTGTGGTTTTCAACGGATCCCTCTATATAGAGTAATGTTCAAATGACAATCATGTGTTATTGCGAAAACTTGCGAAAAACCATTATAATTAATAAAAATCAATAATTTTATTGCTGGAATAACATTATTACACATAAATAGGATTATAGTTTTTATGTATATGTGTAAATTCGCAAGTGTAAAAAAAGTTAACACTAGCGTAAGTTTTGGGGAAAAAAACATATATCCAAATGCCTCTAAAAGAAAAAAAGTACAAATTTGTAACATTTTTCATGGGAAATAGCACATTCATCAAAATCATTTAACCAACAAAAAATGATGCGATAAGACTACAGAGCTAACACATGTTTATCATACGATATTCTCAATGCTAGCTTGCCCATCCGTATATCATTATGAGTATAAGTAATACATGGATATGGTTACAAAATATTCAAAATATAATTACAAATACTGATATAACCAATTTCGTATTCTATAGCATTTAATTATGGGTAGTATATATCAGCCGTAGTGGAAGCAGGAGGTTGGCTAATTTGTCACATGTGTTGTCGCTACTGAATCAATGCACCAAATTTGATCGGGGGGATTTAATGTCATAGAATGAAAAGCTTGTTCGATATGTGTTGAGGTGTGGCTGACTTTTGAAGCTGCACGCCTGATTTGGTCTAGTTCCAAGGATAGCTAGGTAGGAGTTAGGCCGTAAACTAGTTAGTAAGGCTCTTATTGTCGGGTAGAAAAAGGACAAGAAATGATAGGCAATGGAGTCGATGATCATGGACCTTGTGAACCTAGACCTCTACCACCATATGAAAACCCTCTGTCCCGACCACCATGTCCACGCCCTTGGCCTTAGTCCTGGAGTATTATTGGTCTGATTATTGTAGGAGGATGTATGTTGGGTTTAATCTTGACGGGTCGGTTCACAAGTTGATTTTTATTAATTAGTATTTATTTTGTTTAGTTAACTAAATAAATAGTTTATCAAATAACTAATGGATCATGGGTAATGAATTAGTCAATGTTGACTAGAACTCAAGCAGAATACGTGTGAAAGTTGGGTGCACAATTAAAAGGAAGAATGGATCATACTTTGTACCGGATCTTTAGTTGAGATGACTAAATAGGTAGTACTTTTAGGAATTTTTAAATGCTAGTTTTATGTCCCCACATTTGTTTTGTATAGCTATTTATAGCCTTTAGCTTTGTTAAATAATACATGGTGGTTTTTCATTTTACTCTTTTTGCATGTGAAGTTCTATGCATTTCTTTCTTCTGTTTTTTATTTTGTGAGTTTGGTGTGTGTGATTTAAAGCTTGATAACCAACATTTGGTATCATAGCCTAGGGCTCATACCATGTTTGATTGAAGAAAGAAAGTAGAAGATTGGCGATTTCATATGATGAGATAGCAGGAAAGGAACGAAGGAAGAAAGAAAGAGGCTAGTCTAAATTAGTAAAGAAAGAAGAAAGAAAGAAAGAAAGAAGAAGGCGTTGCAAGAAAAAAGAAAGAAAATACGAGCATCGCATTGCAAGAAGGAAAGAAAGAAAGAGAGGAGAAAGAAATTGACGGAAAGAGCAAAGAAAGAGACCGTGTCAATTCATAGAAAGAAAGTGAAGAATGGCCGATGGTGCAAGCAAAAGAAGCGGGTTCGATGTCTTACCAAGTTCCGACATTAACCGCAACCAACTATTCGGTATGGGCTATTAAGGTTAAGTCCATCTTAGATGCACATGGTCTCTTGGAGACGGTGGAACCAAGGACTCTTGGGGAAGAACCGTATGCTAAGAAGTCAAAACAAGCTTTACCTTTTTTGTTTCAAGCAATACCAGAAGAAATGGTGTTGCAAATGTCGAGTCACACGGACCCGAAGAAAGTGTGGGATGGCTTAAAAATACGATACTTGGGTGTAGATCGAGTGAGGATGGCTTGAGTTGCAACCTTGAAAAGAGAGCTTGAAGGCTTGAGGATAAAGGAAGGAGAGCTCGTTGATGATTGTGCTACTAAGTTAAACGGATTGGTTTTAAAGTTGAGGAGTCCTGGGCATGAAGTTGAGGAAGAAGAAATGATGAGAGGATGCTTGATGCAATGCCAAAGTCGTTTCTTTAGATTGTGGCGTCAATCGAACAATGTTTTGAGTTGGATACAATGCTATTTGATGAAGCAGTTGGGAGGCATAAGGCTTACGATGAAAGAATCAAAAGCTATGGTGAGAAGGAGGGAGAACAAGGTCTATTACTGACTTCTAGTTCAAATGGTGAAAAAAGAAAATATGGAAGAGGAAGAGGTCAGGAAAGAGGTTTCGGTAGAGGTGAAAGAGGACGCGGAAGAGGCTTGGGTTGAGGCAATAAAAGCGGGTTCTGATGTGTTGAATACGGGGAATTTGGGCATTTTGCATATGAGTGCACAAAGTGGAAAAATAAAGAAAATGAAGTTAACTTGATTCAAGAGAAAGAACCGACTTTGCTTTGATGGAGGAACATGTCAAGATTAAGGGGGTGAATGTTGGGTATAATCTTGATGGGTCGGTTCACAAGTCGGTTTTTATTAATTAGTATTTATTTTATTTAGTTAACTAAATAAATAGTTTATCAAATAACTAATGGATCGTGAGTAAGGATTTAGTCAATGTTAACAAAGACTCAAGCAGAATACGTGTGAAAGTTGGGTGCAAAGTGTATGTTGGGTGCACAATTAAAAGGAAGAATGGGTCATACTTTGTATCGGATCTTTAGTTGAGATGAATAAGTAGTTAGTACTTTTAGGAATTTTCTAATGCTAGTTTTATGCCCCACGTTTGTTTTGTATGGCTATTTATAACCTTTAGCTTTGTTGAATAATACATGGTGGTTTTTTATTTTACTCTTTTTGCATGTGAAGTTTTATACTTTTCTTTCTTCTGTTCTTTATTTTGTGAGTTTGGAGTGTGTGATTTAAAGCTTGATAACCAACAATGTAATAAGAAGTTCAAGAAAGAGTTGATGATTGGTTTGTGGATTGCCACAGGGGCAGTGGGGTGTACCAAAATTACTGTCTGATCAGATTTGTGAGTCTCTTCTTGAATGAGTTAATCTTGAAGAACCAGCTATAGCCCGTAGGTCCTAGACATGGGCTTTTCTTGATTGGTTCAAGTCGGGTCACGGGTTAGCTAGTTTTAAGTAGTTTAAAGTTGACAAAGTCATGGGTTAGCTGTGTAATTTGGTAACTTAAAAAACGTGAGATAGTAGCAAGAAGATAGGAGTCAGTTGTTCCCATGATTTAGTCCATGTTATGAGTCAGTTGTTCCAATGATTTAGTCCACGTTATGCATGTAGTTTATATGTATGTATGTTAAATCTTGAATGAAATAAGCAGAAAAAATTAAGCAGTAATCTTTTGTGTGTGTTTTTAGTGTGTGTTTCTTGGTCCTTAACCAACATTTGGTATTAGAGCTTTTCAATAAGGTTGCAGCCCTTTGGCTGCAGGGCTAGTTGGAAACGATAAAGAAAGGGACGACTTCATGTGAATCGCAGGTAGAGGCGTGACCGACTGCTACAACAGCAAAGACCAAAGAAAAGAGACCTATGTTAGACAAGAATAACCGACAAGAAGAAGACCGAGGCCGAAAAATTTCTCGCATGTGACCGAAATGACCGACAAAGCTGCAAGGACCGGTGGCTTGAAATTTTAGACTGATGACCGAAAGAGGTAACCGCGACCGGTGGTTTACCTGAGAAAAAGAGACCGACCAACAAACCGTACAAGTTTTGTCGACCAAAGGCTTAGTGACCGAATGATATTTTCGCATCAATAAGATTGAGAAAAGAAGAAGATCAAGACCGAAGAAAGAAAGAAAAAAAAGTAAGAATGGCGATGGTACAAGCCTATGTAGCTGTTTCGGGTGGTTGAAGTGTTCTGTGTGAACTAAGATCAAGAACGATAGCTGTGATTGAGAGAATAAGAAGACTAATCTGCGTGAGACAAAACGCTTACCTGTGTGGAGCCAAAAGCAAGCTACTGAGTGCAAAAAGTGATTTTAAGTGGCTGTGTGCAACCAAGGAACGAAGAATCGAGACAAAGAAGGAAGAAATCCTTTTGACGGGGAGGCGGTTATGGTGGAATAAATAGAGAAGGATGAAGCAAGCATACATCTTCATTTATTTGTGGTTGTAAATCATCCAGAGAGATGAGCAAATAGTAGGAAATCATGTTAATGATTGACAGAAAGCAAGTAAGCAAGGGAAGCGGTTCGGTTCTTCGAATCCGTTGAATGAAGCAAGTTTTCAAGAAAGAAATAGCAAGAGCAAGTAGCAAGAGCAAGATGATTCGAAGTTAGCAAGCAATAAAGAATCAAATCAAGCAAGAAGATAGCAAGTTTAGCAAGAAAACCGATTCTGATTATAACAAGCAAAGAAAGAACGAATGCAAGAGAGAAAGAAAGAAGAGGAACGAGAACTGAGAACCGAATCAAGATTATAGGGGTGAATGTTGGGTTAATCTTGATTGGGTCAAGTCGGGTCACGGGTCAGCTAGTTTTAAGTAGTTTAAAGTTCACAAAGTCATGGGTGAGTTGTGTAATTTGGTAACTTAAAAAACGTGATATAGTAGCAAGAAGATAGGAGTCAGCTGTTCCCATGATTTAGTCCTTGTTATGCATGTATTTTATATATATGTATGCCAAATCTTGAATGAAATAAGCAGAAAGAATTGAGCGGTAATCTTTTGTGTGTTTTTAGTGTCTGTTTCTTGGGCTTGAACCAACAGGCTCCAACGTTGGCTAACAGGTCAGCTAACATTTTTAGTGTTTGGTAGTAAGAGGAGATGTTGGCATGATTGTCTAGCTTGGTTGTGACAAATTTATACTCCAAATATAAGGCTCTTGAATTTTGATTATCTTGGAAAGTATTTTCCAAGGCAACCCATGCATGCCTATAAAGTAGTAGCCTTAGGTTTGAGAATGGTGTGGGGTTAAGTCATATGAAATGGTGCTATATATCCATTGAAAGACAACAGCATCTAGACGTTGTCACAATTCAAAAGAGTCAATCTTCCCTGTGTTCGCTTACCTGAAAGGCCCTATAGTGGATTATGCCCAGGAATTCCATCTCCAATACGAATGGAATATAATTCCTGATGTAGATGATTGTGATTGTGGGGTTTATCTTATGCTCCATGAGAAGATGTAAAAGGAATAGAGAATAGAGAAGGGTGAAGCAGAAAGGCGATGGGTGGTAGCTAGGTTTAGAAAGATCGAAGACGTCAGCTGGAGCAAAAAAAGATGGTGATCAGAGAACTCTAATACCATATTATACAGTATTCTCAATGCTTGCCCTTATCTCTCTCATTATCAGTATAAATAATAAATGGGAGCCTATCTGTAGATAGGGTTACAAAATTTAACTGCAATCATTAACAAAATTAATTTCCTATCCTATAACCTTTAATTATGGGTAGCATATCTTGCCTAATCTTGATAATAAAAGAACTCCACTATGACCATCGCATGTAGCAAAAAAAGAAAAACGTCAAATGGATTAAACCATAGAAAGATGCCTAGAGTGTATATTTATATTTAATGCGTAGAACTTTCTAATCTTGATAATAAAAGAACTATATTATTAACATTCATATTTTGACACAATAATTACTCATGAGAAATTAATGTTTTTGGATAGATTGCTTTGGTATTGACTTATTGAATCTTAAAATAACAGAAAGTTGTACCTGATCTTCGTTTTGTACCGGGTCAGAGTCACCAGACGTTGGTACAGCTTTCACGAGAACTGAATAATATGAAATCTTGTCACCAACTTTTTCCTGATTTTCATCACTAGTTTCTTCAACTTCATCAATATATGCAACACGAAGAGAAGTATACCTGCTCATGAATGTAAAGAAGACAGTTTAGTAAATAGAATAACTAAATGTTGCACTTTCGATCCGTTTACTAAATGACTCAATTTGTGTGGTGTTTTATAACAAACGAGTCAAATGGTTGACTAAAAAATAAGCTAGAAGGGTTGAACCATTCAACACATGGAAAGTCACATCCGAAGTCTATTTTAAACACATAAATCTCCTAAAACATTTTACTTAAAGATACAGATTATCATTAAAATAACATTGTTTTTTAATAATAGCTATAAATAACTCATAGGACAAAAAGGTGTTAGTGGGTCAACCGAACCCAACCCAAAGTTGTTTTAAAACATTACCCACCCAGCTCGAACCGTCCATCTTCCCACCTCCAATAATAACAACTTTTCACATAAAACCAAAGGTTTAAAATTGTAAGTGTTACGTTGTCATGAGCCTTAGAATATCGTGGGCACGCGGATCTGCTGATCGTTTTTGGATGCCATATTGTTGGCAAGATACGACATATGAAAACTTCATATCCACCACTGCTTGACATTGTGTCAGTAACAATTGTTCATTACTTATATCTTCTGCGGTATTAGATGAACCAGCTTTATAACCTTTCATCACCTCTACAACAAGGATATAATTTATATAAAATGCTAATGCTAAACATTACAAAAAGCCAGAAGAAAGGATGATATTTATGCATACGATCTTCTTTTTCCATGTCAAGAAAAGCCTGGAGTTCCAATGCTTGCCGATAGTACATCATACCGCGTACTAGTTTATGCAGGGAGAAATCAAAACAATATATACATTTAGAAAAAAAAAATAAGCTAAAACAAAGTTCTTGATTTCAAATTAATCACGTACCAGTTTTAGTTAGCGTTTGACCTCTATATGATGCCCAATGTCGAAGATAATATTCCATATCTGGATGACCTTTGAGTTCATCTTCATTTTTGCAGTCCACCCGTTCAAGGAAATTATTCCATTCGTCTATATAATAGATATATCATGTATTAAACTAATTTATCAGTATCATATATAATACATGGATACGATTAAAAAAAGGAAAAAGCTATAAAAACAAATTGACCTGGGAAAATTTTTTGCAAGTAAAAGAGGATGGAAACCCCATCTTCGTTTGGCTTTCCCAAGGTATCCATAGAGAAAAGGACATCCTCATTGAAGTAAGGTGTAAGAACCCTTGCATAAGTGTTACAAGAATAAATATCAGGCATCAAGATGGGCATTCAATGACAGTAGCTTATAAAGAAATCCACCACAAAGGATGGCCGAAAATGCCTAAAAACGATACAAACTTACGAGAAAGATATCATGTTTCGAACTTTGGGTGCTGCAGGCATGTCCATAAACAATGAACTTGAGAAGAAAGAAATACGCCTTCTGGCTTCTATGTTTGATGGCACATCCATAGCAGATTCTTTTTCAGTCAGCAAAAGATGAAGCCTTCTTACCTGGAGTAAAAAGCAATCATGGTGTAAATATTGTGATACTTAAAAAGAATTTTATTATAACATAAAGATTAGGAGTCAAAAATCCATGAACTTACTTTCTCTTTCCAAGCTTCTGTTTCTCTTTTAGCAACAGGAAAATTAAGAACTGCAAAGAATTTGTGATAGTGTTTATCATGTTGTCCTTCATTATTTCGATAAGAACCACCATGTGTTGATTCCTTCAAACTGTATGTGGGAAGCAAAAAGATTATCATCAAAGAATGTTAGTTAACTAAAGAGATCAATGATGCTACTTCACTATACCTAGAAATTGACTCATTTACTATTATGTCTCTTGTCACCACCTCCAGCATGTTAAGTAACACAATTACAACTTCATCCTTGTCATTTTTATCATTTTTTATCTGTAGAAAGCAAAAATCATGAAGAGTGCCACATTTGTTGCTTTGGACAGTATTAGAAGTCAAATTACTAGCTTTAAAATGGTTTGAAAGAAAGTAGTATTTTACCAAGAACTCAAGAAGTTTAACAAACTGAACAGTGAGGCTAGGCAGTTCCCTCATATCAAGCTCTTTTAACACTTGCCCTCTTTCTATGCGAGTGTCCACTATCTCAAATATCTCTTTCAAAACACTGGAAAATGTCAACCCAAATATTTATACAAGTTGGGCACAAAAAAAACAACCATAACCAAACCCAGTAAATCTCATCCATAGCCAAGCTATTGGGGAGGTCCGGGGAGTTGGCCACCACAAATAAAATAAAAAAAAAAAATACGATATGACTTGGATAATTATTTACATACGCCTTCTCTCGACCCCCCAAAACCAGAAAGTTCATAATATTTTTGCATGAAGCATAGCATTCACGAACTGCGTAGACCATATAACGGTCCGAGTTCAGCCTCTTTCGCAGTTCAGAATCTCTTCCATTACAGTCTTTTGCCATATCTAACGCTATAGGAAGCTGAAAATTGACCATTAAAAAGTTAATATATCATGTGAAATTAAAGATTCATGGAAGGACATCGTTCTGGATGTAAAAAAAACCTTGCTAGCCAGTAAAAAAGGAGGCCACTGAATGAGATCCATTTCCATATCTGGCCAGTAAGGCATGAGTAATAGGTCCATTTCCCTGCTCAGAATAACAAAATGCATTTAGAAATCAGTTCGACCAAATAAAAATTGTTTTTAAAGATATATATGCATAAATACATCTTAATAGCACCTATTATCAATCAAATCTTCATCCCTGAAACTTGTGATTATTTTATTCCACATCTGAGCAAATCTGGTTGCATCCTTTTTGTTAGTTGTGTCCTGAGAATAGATACCGGAATAACTAACCATGATAAAATGAGGCATAAGTTTGTATGTGCAGTTACTAATGACAATAATAGAAAAAAAACCTTGGAAAATCTACGTGATGGAGAAGCCTTGAGTCCCTTTTTTGTCCTTTCGTTGTTTTCTGCTGGAATTAAGCATTCATTGAAAGCAAGTGGCAGTTGCTCAAACCGGTTTCTCAACATTTCCAGAGTTCGTATCTGAAAAAGAAATATTTGAGAAAGGAACTAATACTAACATAATAATAACAATATGATAATAATAATAAAGGAATCAAGTGGGAGAGGACCAACCTCTCCAAGACGCCGAAACGCACCATAGAAGCCACCAACTATTGTGGAAAGAATGGCATACCAAATTTGAGTATCCATGAAATACACCTGTGGAAAATAGAGAAAACTTCCAATTCACAAATCAAGTTATGGAGGCAACGAAATGTGGTTTGTAAAATAAGAAGAAATCAGATAAAAGTTACATACAAGAATGATAGGAGCCCAAAGTGCAACGACAACACCAAGATTGTTTCTAGCTGAAAAGGCAAAATAACAATGTGAAATCAATTTCATTTTCGGGTGTAACTTGTGTACTTGTAAAATAAAACTCCTGAACTTGATTACTTTGTGGGAAGAACTCATGCCATTGGTAACGTGTAATGTGAACTCGCATTATTGCTCTCGTAGGACCCACTAGAGGCTTTATCTGCAATTGGGAATAACAGTTCTATAAGTGCTCCACTTTACACAAATATTTGTTGCAAGCAAAAGATGAAGGAGAAATACCTCTAAGTAGTAACTAAAAGCCAACTTTACTGCTATGAGGAAAACCCAGAAGAATGTGTACCTAGAAAATAACATTTAATTAAGGTTACACATAAAGCAAAAGACAACTAACTCAACCTATACACATATTGTTTCTGATAGGATGTCTTACTTAATTAGGGAAAGAAGGTCCTCATGCATTCCCCTCCCGACATAGAGTGGAAGCTGCTAATAAATTGTAAAATGACACTTAAATAATCATTGTCTGCTAGACGGTACGTATTTAATATGTCTGAAAAATGATTCTCCACTTCCAAAGAAGAAAAGGTATACTTGGTAAAGCTTCCCAAAACACCCCTAACGAAAATTTACTATCACAAAACTCAAAGAGGCCATTTAATAACTGCTTAAAGGGTATAACTTCATTCTGCTACATAAATGTTTTAATGAATTACTTTTTTCTTAAGCTGTCTGTTTTGTCTAGTGGACAATTGTTTTTTGTAGAGGGATTATATATTAAAAACAAGCCATTTTGTACAGATTGGAAAGGTCGAGTCAGATTGGGTAGACCCGGCACACTTTTCTTGGTCAAATATGAATGTACAAATTTATATTATATTAATCATAGAACTTAAGTTATCAAATATAATGATTTAGGAGGTTTCATGTACCTGTGACCACCAAATGATGAACCTCACTATTCTGTAATCTGATCTCTCCAAATAGCGGCGGAAAAAGGGTAAGAGAAAAAGCAATGCAGAAAGCATGTTTGGAGACAAATAAATAACAATTGCCAAGATGAATAAAGATGGGGAACCTTGTCCACTACCAAACCAATTTTTCATGGTTTCTTCAAATCCAGAAGGATTATCCAAACTATAAGAATATGTCACTGGTAAAACTATAACCCACACTGCTGCCGAAATAACCTTTAATACGTATCGAAGCTTGTCATGATATGACATGCTATACCTTGCTTTCCACATCATCACAAGATCAATTACAGCTGAAAATGAGACAGTAACTAATTAGCTGTACAACTCAGCAACAAGTATGCTTTAACAACCCTTGTGTCCCCTTGCTTCTTAAAAAAAATTTACCATATACTTACACACATTGCTTAATTTGCTCAAACAAATTTATATAAAATATTAGGTATGACTTACAAAAGGCAAATTTGAAAATGCAGAAAGAAATCAGAGATACTCACCTTGCGCAAGTTTCAATATTGCTGCTGTGATGAAGATGCTCAATACTCTCTTGAACACTTTTCCATCAAAGATGGAACCTAGATTACCAGCTCCATTCCATGCTATGATAATCATTGCCTAGAGTTGGTGGTTTATGTTAATCATGATGAAAATCTAGTCGATAATACAAAGCTATAGAATAAAAGAAACAAGAAGATTACCTGTAAACATAAGATGAAAAAGCTCCACATCCTATCAAAACTCCTAAATATATGCCAATATGAATCTATTTCAACAAAATTAATCTTTCCCATCCAACGAACCGATTTTTTTACCTGAAAATATAAACAAGCATTACAAAAATACCCGGCTTTTGCAATAGAAGCTAGCACAATAGATTAATATACATGCTTTGAGAAGCCATGGACCCACTTAGACTTGCTATCAATTATGGTTAAATTTATTGCACATTAGTTTTCATGAGTCCAACTTGCTCTTCCCACATTTTTGTTTGTGATGCGAGTCTTGTATAAAGTGCATTCTTGACCTTTATTTTGAAGGACCAATAAATCTATGTTTGTGAGTTAAAAGTTTACTCAAATTGTATGGCAATGAACAGAACAAGGTACACCCAACATTTAGAAAAAACAAAGAACTAAACTCATTTTTGCAACTAATTATGTGAAACAATATAACTCTTTGAACATATAAATTAGCCTTTTTAATTCATACTAATGTAGTTGTTAGCAATCTACCGAAAGTAATCAGCATTGGAATGTTATATCTATCCCCATACATTCTCGGCACTTTGATCAATCTGAGTAGTATATAATATTTAAATTTATTAAAAGTCTATTAATAACTTTATTTGCTGAGTAAGTTACATAGATGGTCCCTATGACATATGGAAAATTATGGATTGAGTCCCTAAACTTAATTTTTTATGAATTTGGTCCCTAATCTCAATGTTTGCTAACATACATGGTCCCTCAACTTAATGGGAGTTAGTTAAGGATGTTACTAGTCTCACATGAGCAGCACACAAAGGATTTTTGACACTTATACCCTTAATGTTAAAATATAAATCAAAATAATGTTGGCTAATCTTGTCAATATCTAATATTTAGAGGGGTTAATTAGTATAATTATTTATTTAATTGTTTGAGTCTGATTTAGTTACTTAATTTAGTTTATTTTGTTTCCTAATTTAAGTCTAAGTAGGGTAACTTGGTCTACAAGTTGGTTTAGTATAAATAGGAGTTAATGGTGCCTTTGTAATTGGGTGTCAAGTTCTTTAATTAATAAAAGAGTCGATTAAAGGTTTTGATCAAAACAATTCTTTGTTCATATTGTTTCTGTTCAGTTACAGGTTGTGCTATCAATTGCTATCAGATCCTAATACAAGAAAGGTTTTAAGGGTCGACTTTCGTGGGGGAAAGCAGCCTTTAGCTGCAGGGCTGCCATCGAAGTATTTTAGGCGTAAAAAGGTAGGCATGAATTGATCAGTAAGTATTTCTAATCAGTCAATCAACAATAGGCAGGGGTCGACAAAAAAGGTTTAATTGAAGCATAACAACAACTTTTTGTTCAACAGGTATTTCTAATCAGTCAATTAACAACAGGGCAGGGTTCTTTTCAGTGTATAGAATTAGAAAGGTGTTTTGATTAGCAACAAGTGAAATAAGGGTCGTAGGTCTCGATTAGAACGTGATTACAAGTTGTTTATTCTAGTAGATTTACAGGGTAGTGGCAAGTTGTTGAAGTAATCCAGGTTGGAAATCAACAAGAGACTTGATAATCCACGTATGGATCAAAAAACAAGGTTAATAAGAAGGAACAGATCAACAGGTGTGAAAAAAAGGTTGAAAGGTTGCAATAGGGGTTTGCAAGTAATATTTTAGCGGAGTTTTTTTCATTGATTATCATTCCTTAGTGCAGTAGATCGCAAGAATGGCTCAAATCAAGAATCAAGCAGTATTGATGCAAAGAAATTCTTCTCAAAACATAAGTTCAAGCCGAGAAGATCTAGGACGTGGCCGAGGTAGAGGTCGGAGTTCCAGGAGAGGTCGAGGAGATTGGGTTAATAGGGTTTGTTCGCGGGTCACAAGGGTCATATTTAAGCAGGTTAACGAGTCACGTGTGATGTATCAATAGATACGGGTCAAGTTATGTAGCTTTAGTAGCTTATGAGTCACATGAGTTATGGTTCAAGTCAGGTCATATGAGTCTTGAATCAGCCAACACTTGAACTAAGAAATAGTCAAGTGTTAGACCGAGTTAGTTGGAGTACACGTTGGAAAAGGAACAAGTAGTGCATATCCATCGGGATCTTGAGTTCATCTCATAGTCATGGTTGGATTATATGTCAATGGTATTTTTTTGTTTGAATTCTAGATGTCTTTATGAGGTTTTGTTCAACTAAAATGTTGATTTTGAGAAGGATAAGACGAGATTTCTAGGTTTTCTATACATTTTCTTATTGAATGTTATGTTCGTTTTGTAGCAACAGATCTAAAGTGTTAGCCTTTTTTGATGCAAGTGAAAATCCATACCAATATTGTTATTGGTTTATCATTTTTCAGTTGCCAATTAGGTTATCTTTTTTTCCACTTATGCATACCTGATGAAGACAATGTTCCAACACAAGATACCCATGGGTACCAACAAATCAACCGGTTGGCCATGTTTAATTCATTGCTAATCTTGGTAAGTTATTAGGGCTCGAATCCATTGATCTTGTTAACTTGTGCAGATCATCTTAGTGATGCAAGGTGAAAGTTGCCATAGGGTTGGGGTTGTAATTTGTATATGGGTTTTATTTAGATTTTTAATTTTTCAAGGTTGAGGGTAAAAGGGTAAATTTATATCAACTTAGTAGTAAAGTTAACCTTGTTAAGTGTAGGGCCCGTACTTGAAAAAGTGAAATTAGGGACCAAATCTATAAAGTTTTATGTTTAGGGACTAAATCCATAATTTGCATCAAACCATTGGGACCATCCATGTAATTTTCTGTTATTTGATTATCAATATAGTAAGTAGAACTACGATATGTGACAGCCTATCATTTTGATGAGATGTAATGCTTCATATTTGCATGTAGTCAAACTTGAAGATTATAAAAAAGATAAAAAATAGAAAGTAGAAATAAAAATGAGTGGTACAAGTGAAATAAATACTCACGTCATCATATCTAACTTCTTCAGTCACATGAAAGAAAGCTGCATCAGCACGCATTGGCCATCCTAGACAGAAACAGTCAGCTGACCTACAATTTTAAACCACTTGGTAACATATCTAATAGAAGTTACTATCAAATTAGAAGTGACAAGATACAAGGTAGGTGTGCTGTGTAAATAGATCAACTTTTAGCACAAGTCCAAAATGGGACCTGAAAACACGTTTTTGTCATTTTCTTAAAAAATTCATACATAATTATTGCGCAAATCTTTGAATAAAGTAAATTAGATTGTTGAAAATATATTTACACTTTATAGATTTTCAAGCCATTCCTTTTTTGGTGAACTTTTTTATTCTACCATGTTAATTGTATATATGTAGTAGTTTAGGTCCAGTTAGTAGTCTTGCCCATGGCTCGATTCTTAGATTTTACCCTTTATAAATAAAGGTGTCCTCTCATTATAGAAATCAATTTACAGTAATACAATACTAGTTTACATGGTATCAGAACTAAAGCTCGCCATCTGTTTCGAATCTTTCTATCACTACTCTAGTCACTAGATTCTACTCTAGATCTGATACTCAGCTTCCAAAAGGCACCATCGTTATTGTTCTAGATTTCTACTCATTGTCCCCTTCACGTACGGCAATTTCAAACTCTTTTCACATCTCACCGCCACCACCATTAAACACCCTGACCTCCAATTTACCAAGCCTAAAATTTTCATGCCTAATCTCTACCTCACGCGCCGCCACAACTTCACAACTCGCTGCCACCATTTTCTAGATCTAGGCCATTTTTCGACGAGTGAGCTCTCACCGCCAGAACAGCTATGTTCCTTGTGAAATTCCGACCAAACTATCTGACTCAGCAACCCCTTGATCCGAATACCAAAGAATGGCGCACTGATGATAGTAGGATTCAAATGTTTTGTGGCTTGCAATGGAGGCACAAATACCTACTATTGCACAGAACTTTCCCACTATAAAAGGAATGTGGGACCATCTGTCTTCATCTTTTCCAGCAATAGAATCATTGTCTCATGCATACTTTGTGTCCAAGCATACACAAGAGCCGAGTAAGGTGATTCCTCGTTTACTGATTACTTTACTCGATTCTCGAAATTTCAAGATGAGTTACGTGTCTTGTTCCCGCTAAGAACGGACCTGAGGTTCAGGAAAAACACAATAACAAAATGGATGTTATGTTTATTGCATGTTTATCACCCAAGTATTCTAGTGATCGACCATTATTATTAAGCAACTCTTTCGCCATCTCCTTAGTGGAATCCGCATATCATCTCCTAGGAGAACGTATGGTTCGGATACAACTCCTAGATTTACTAACACATTTTCCATGTATACGACTGCTAGCTCGTTAACAAGAAAAAGCACTAGCCCACGATTCATATGGCTCAAAAGAAAGGTTTTGGGAGAGGACATGGCATCACGTGTCACCATTGTAGGGAGGTAAGACACGATGATAATTGTTCGAACCATCTTCCTAGATATAAGCCGCTTCACGTCCTAAAGCCAGAATAATGAGATTTCTAATGAGACTGCTGCTACCCCTGCTTATACACATAATCAAGTGGAGTATGCTAGATTCCAACATTTGTTGACCTCTCCCAATCCGAAAGCCAACTTGGGCAATTCATATATCTAGTATGGCTTTGAGTCTTCTTAGGTTATTGATTCTAGAGCAACTCTTCTTTTGACTAAGAATGAAGATATCATTTTTATCCTCCATGATATTTCCAATCCTCCAGTTCGTCTTGCTAATGGATTTTTGTGTCTAGTTCATGAAATTGGATCCATCAATAATGTTGGAAACCTAAACATTTCGCGTGTATTGTTTGTTCCCAAATTTTTTGATAATCTTGTTCAGTAAGCCAAATAACTATTATGTAACCTTTCATCTCTCTTACTGTGTCTTTTAGGAACTAGGAATGAACCGGCTGATTGGCACTAGTTTTGAATCACGAGGCCTCAATCCTCGATCATTACTTACACGCATAAAGCTAACATATGTGATTCAAGTATTAGGCAGGTCCATTGTCGGCTAGGCCATCTATCTGCAATGGTTCTAAGACAGATGAGACCGGATTTTCCAATTTCTTTTGATTTTCGTTTTTAGTCGTGTCAGCTTGGTAAACATACCCGACGTCCCTATTCCCCTAGAGAGTCTAGTAGAGTCAATATGTTGTTTGAACTTTTGCATTCTGATATACCGGGGACCTTGTCCTACCAAATCTACTTTGGGTTTTTAGTACTATATAACGTTTATTGATAATTACTCTCATGCTACCTGGATTTATTTATTGAAATCACATAATGAAGTTAGTTCTATATTGTAGGAATTTCACTCGTATGTGCAAACTCAGATCAACACATCTTATAAAAACCTTACGCACTGCCAAAGCAAAAGAATATTTATACACTAAGTTTTCTACATATTTAAAAAGGCATGGTATTGTTCACGAGTCTTCCTGCGTAACAAAATGGTATCGCTGAACGCAAAAATCACCATTTGTGGGATGTTGTTCGCACGCTCACGATTCACTCCCATGTCCCTCATTGATTCTTAGGCGATATTGTTCTTACTGCAGCTTATATAACAAATTGTATGCCATCATCTGTTTTTCAAGGTAGGACTTCATTTTCAGTCTTGTTTCCAAAAAAAACTCTAATTACTCTAGCACGTAAAATTTTTAGGTGTGTCGCGTATGTCCATGATCATCGTCCAGGAATCACCAAACTTGAACACCGAGCGTTCGTTGTGTCTTTCTCGGCTACTCATGTGTTTAGAAAGAGTATCAGTGTTACAGTCCTCTTCATTTATACTTCACAAGTGCTAATGTCATTTCTCACGAGTCATGCCCTTATTTTTCCAAGTCTTTCGCTCCTATCCCTAGCTTGTTTTCTGATCCAGATCCTATTATACTAGACTCACCTATTGTTCCCACCATTCTGATCTCCTCTTTTCCTTCTGCTCCTCCGGTTTTCGATGTTACAAATCCGGTCACATAAGAATAAGACAACAGAGGTTTTTGATTTACAGTCGGACCATGACCTAGGTACGTCCTCGATCCAACCTTCACTAATTACCTATGCCACCTCCTTACTAGATGCTACACCTATTACAACGAATACCCCAGATACACCTATTTATGACCCACCTTGCGTACCATATCTTGACACACCTATTGCTTTCGAAAGGAACCCAGACATCACACCCATTACCCTATTCAGGATTATGTTGCCTATGCTCATCTCTCACTGGAGTGAATGCTTATTCCTCTGCCATTGATTCATACCTAATTCCTAAGAATTCGATGTCTGCTCTCATTCACCCAGGATAGTAGAAAACTATGGAAGAGAAGATCGGAGCTTTTTGAGCCAATCATACATGGGATCTTGAGACACTTCCCCATTGGAAGAGTAGTGTTGGTTGTCATTGGGTATTCACAGTTAAACTCAATCTTGATGGATCTCTGCATCGTTTGTAAGCCCGTCTAGAGGGTTATTCTCAGGCTCATGGTATTGATTATGATAAAACATTTACTTTGGTTGCTAAAATGCCATCTATATGAATCTACATTGCCCTTGCTACTATTAATCATTGGTCGCCCCACCAACTTGATGTCAAGAATGCATTCTTCAATTGTGTTCTTGAGGAGGAGGAATATATGGAGCAACCACCTACTTTATTATCGAGGATGAGGCCTCAATGGTTTGGCCGGTTTTCTGGTGTTATGGGAAGTTTGGGATGACACATAATGCATATGATAACTCTATATTCTTTAGACATTGTTAGGGTCGAAGGATAATTGTAGTTGATTACGTGGATGACATCATTATTACTAGTGATGATGAGGTCAGCATTGCCCAGCCTATATAGTTCCTTCAATCTCAGTTCTAGATTAGCAACTTAGCTCGGCTTTGATATTTCCCTGGCATTGAAGTATTGCGCTCTCCATAGGAAATTCTTCTTTCTCAAAGAATGTATGTCCTTGATATGCTATCTGATTGTGGATTATGGGGTTGTAAACCGATTGATAGCCCAATGCTCTCTACGAGAAAGCTTCTTCTAGATGGGAAACCCATGAAGGATCTAAAGCAATATAGATGATTAGTTAGAAAACATAACTATATGATAGTTACTCATCCAAACATCTCCTTTGTTGTTAATGTCCTAAGTCAGTTCATGGCCACCCCATACATCAGGCACTAGGATGCTGCTCTTCGTGTCCTAAGGTATCTTAAGACTATTCTAGGTCTAGGGAGGATCCTATACTCTGATCATGGTCATTGTCTTGTGGGTGGCTATACAAAGAAAGGAGATGGTTGAATATTAGGGTTTTCAGATGCTGGTTAGGCAGGTTGCTCTATTTCAAAATGATCTCGATCAGATATTGTGTGTTTGTTGGAAGAAACCTAGTATCTTGGAAGAGCAAGAAACAACACACGATATCCAGATCAAGTGCTAAATTAGAATATAGAGCCACAACAGACATTAGTTCAGAAATGATTTGGATTCGTCATCTTTTTAAAGAATTTGGGATTGTTACCAATAACCTCATGAGATTATACTGTGATAGCCAATCAGCTATACACATAGCATAGAATCAAGTATTTTATGAGAGAACAAAACATATTGGAGTCGATTGTCATCTTATCAAGGATCATGTGGTGGGAACTCTGGCTAATCCTTGGTCCATTTAACCAAATCATGTCAAGACAGAGTTTCAGTTCACTGTTATACGAAACCCCTTCAAAAAGCTCAAATAGACTTTATATGTAGCAAGCTAGGCATGGTCAACATCTATGCTTCAACTTCAAAAGGAATGTTAATTGTATATATGTAGTAGTTTAGGTCCAGTTAGTAGTCTTGACCCATGGCCCAGTTCTTAGATTTTACCCTTTATTAATAAGGGTGTCCTCTCATTGTACATCACACAATTTATAGTAATACAATACCAGTTTACATACCCAAAATCCCAAATCAACTCATTCATAGGTAAATAGATTAAAATTTTCACCCCTACATCAAACAAAACGTCATCTAGGAAGTGGGCAAGAGTGATACCAGAAGTACTCATTTAGATCGTCATAATTTCTCCACTGAGAATGCTTTGTCTTTCTTCCTTTACTCTTTTCAGCTTCCTGTAGGGAACAATAATAAAATTATTAAAAAAGAACAAAAATGTAACAAACCTCCACTTTTATTTACAAACCTTTGCAATTGTATTGTAGATAGGAGTCACGACTTTCCTCAAGAATGCCTCCTTTTCACCCCCATATGCAGGCTTAATATTCTCACCAGTAACTGAGCTCACATCACCAGCCAGCATACCATGAAGTTCTGATGCCATCTGGGAAGCATAAGACTATTTAAATGCACATTTAAATATAAGTGAAAAAGTTTAAAAACATGTTATTGAAATGACCAAGTGCCCATTTCTTTACTTTGTTTCATTGCATTTCTCATTTTTCATTTCTGTCACATTTTCATGATGTGAACATAGAATGATAGCCATAATGAAGCCTAGATGAAATGCTTTTTTTTCTTGCCTACATGTATCATAAAGTTAGTGTCACAATTCTTGTCCCTTAGTAAAGGCTAGCTAGTCATTGATCACAAAATAAGTCTTTTGTAATTACCTCATTCAAAAAGATAAAATAAAGAATATCAGACTAATAACTATTGTAAGAGCGCAGAAAATCATAATACATACGTGGTGATAGATGTAGCAAAGGCATTCAGGCATAAATCTTAAGTTTGCAGCTTCACCCCATATGAGAAGATACAAACCCATGTATAGCAGCTTTCGTTGTTGCCCTTCCTTTTGAACATTTGGTAACCTGTAAATGGCAATTATCCAACTCAAAACAATGCAATTACATTTCTTTGCTCTCTAAGAGATCAAGTTACACAAAGTATTGGAATTACTTTCATTATTCATCAGTTAATATAAAATGTGTGTTTTTAAGGACGATAACTGAAACAGCAAAACAATATGCAATAACCATGAAAAGCATTCAGGAAAGTAGACTCACCGAAGATTATGCTTGCGTCCCAAATATTTACACCACTTCCTATAATTTTTAAAGATTTTATTCATAACTTCATCAACAGCAACATCGTTCAACTACAATCAAAGTCCAAGAATTTCATAACTGACATTTATGTCTATGTGCCCATTAAAACTATTTCAAATATGTATATGTTGAACACTAGAAACTAATTTATGGCACATAATACCTCATGTTGTTGGCTAGGATTTGGGAACTGTCGAATATGAATATTTGCCAATAATAAGATCAAGTGCTCCCTTTGATTTGAGACATTATCTTTCTGCAGTTTATTATTTAAGTCACACGTACCCAAATTCACAAAAATGATGACAGTCAGCGATTTCAACACATCTACTTATCAAAGACTTGGAGTCGGCTATATTTTATCAGCAACAGATCATAAGGGTAAACATAGCTTATAATGAAGCAGGTTGACAGCTCCCATAAGTATATTTATAAAGCCTGAAATCTCTTAAGTCAATTTTATTCATAAATTAGATTATTATCAAAATAATACAAATTCTGTAATCATCATATTTGACATGGCAAAAACTTATATAACTTTAGACAAAAGGTTTTTCAGGGCAACCCCATCTGTACCAAACATTACCCATTTTGACCTGTCATCATGCCACCTCTATACACTATATGAATAGCAATCAGCAGACCTGAAAACCAAACACAGATTGTAGCCAATCCAAGATGTCTTCATCCACTTTCTTCTTGTAGCCTCTTGGCCATGGCAGACCTCTGGTATAACGAAGAGCAGAGACGGAAGCTTGTATCTAAAAATGAACATATGAAGTGTCAAAATAGCACATGAAATGAAGAAGTGAAGTGACATACAAAATCTCTTTAACAAACCTCCGGAAATCTCATAATTGCTTGATTTGAACTGTCAGGATCAAGTGGAAGTATATTATAAGGAGCATACATTTCTGTCTTCTCCTCTACCTTTGTGTGTGCTTTCAAAATCTATGCAATTAATAATCCATCAACGTTGCGTGTTAATAAGTATATTATAAGGACCATACATTTCTATCTTGAAAGAAAAAAAATATCCAGCACTTACCTCATCTGCCACCTCAACTGCTTCTGTGAGATTGACAGCCTTTAATACCTCAAACAGCACAGCAGCTGTTTGATAAGCTTTTGTAAGACGTGTACTGATGTTAAACAAAAATTCTGCTATCAGAAAAAGGAAATATAGATGCCAGAAAACTAGAAGAAAGATTATTACCGATCAGCTTTATCGGCATTTTGCAAGGCTTGAAAGTATTTTTTATAATAATATCGATAAAAGCTCTGCATTTCACGAGCATCGCTCTTCCTCCGTCTTGCTAATGTTGTTTTATCTTCCTACATACAGTATAAAGTTGGAGTTCATAATCCAAACAAAAGAAGGCAATTTATGTAGTTACACTTGTTGAACGAGGAAAAAGATGGCACCAAGTTAACAGCCGAAAAATGAAATGCCCAACAACAAAAAGAAACATGAAACAATGATAATAAAATATTAACTTTTTGTCTTGGAAAGAGATCATACCCTTTCTACGCGTTGAAGTAGGGCGGTCTTGAATTGACGAACACCACGACCACTTGATGTTGGATCTAGTTTGTGAGCTTTCTCAAAGGCATAGAACCGACCTAACATTATGCATATAATAAGTTTTGTCACTGCCATTTAGCAAAAACATTATGCATATAATAAAACTCTTTATATAAATTCTATTTAGTTAGATCATATGATCTTGACCCAAACACAAAGTAAAACTCTTTATATAAATTCATAGTCGTGTAATGATTAACTACTGCAATATCTTCACGTTCTAGATACTATTTCCACAAGTTTTTGCTTAAATTAATTCTGAAAACATACAGTTCAAAGTATTTATTTTCTCTCTCTTTTTATTAAAACTATTGCATATCTTTCAAACAAACAAATATGCTACAGAATGTAGGCCTTGATAGGTCAGTATTAATAAAAATTCTAGCTTATATTACTTCAACAAGTATGGATTGATGGATTACCGATGATAATAAAGCAATAAACAAAGTAAAAACACAAGATTATTAATACCCAAGTAAAAACAAGACTTACAAAGATAGGCAACCCTTGGGTTCATGGGTTCAACTTCATTAGCAACACGAAGAATAGGTGCTATTTCAACAAGAGACGAAGGCACCACTTCACTATCGAAAATCGCCTCCCCACCCAAACTACTAGCTGTTTGAGTCCGCAGCAGCCTGCCACCTGGAGGCTGATCAGGTCCTCTTCGAGCATCAGCCATTGTTTCTTCAAATTCAACTTCACAAAAGCTTCAGCTCACTCCAACTTACCTACTGCTACAAACAAACAATCACCACCTTATACGATATCCTAAAGATCGAGAAAATCACTCTACTTATTGTTAATCAAGTTGACAAAAAGCACTTCAACCTCACAACCACTTCAACTTGATCCAACAGTGACTATTCATAACATAACCATACGATCATTCAAACCATAGAAGAGGAGGACGATTATGAACTTACCAAGCAACTGAAATCACTGACCAAAGCTCCATATGACTTGAAGCTGGATTCCCATCGCTATACTGATTCGTTTAGGCTAAATAGATCAGAAAAGTACATGAGAGAGAAGGGACGTTAGGAAAGCACGTTTACCATATTATGAATCTTCCTAGTTAATGCAACGCTCGATGGTGTCACTCCACTAATCATGGACGCATGAAAATAAATTATTATTATTAAGTTGATTATATTCTTATTCCATGTGACATCGAAACTTTTCGGTAAACTTTTTGGTCTACACCATAACTTTTAGCGGAGCATGTTGTATTTTATATCTTTTAGCTGCTTTTCATCTAACACATTTAAACTTTTCTGTTAGATCCAAATAAAGTGAACTAATTGTTTATTGCCTAAATGAATATTTATAATTCTATGAATCAAAAGCATTATTTACTCTTATATTATTACTAAGTGGTATGACCCGTGTCATGAAGTGAGAGTTATAAAATTTGAAATATTTAATTCTGATGATTTATATGTTAACACTAACCACCCGACAAAATATTACGTGTGAACTCTGATTAAAATATGTAACATAAAAAATAATATAAAAAAATAAATACCTCAAAACAGAGAAAAAAATAACGAATGCGTAAATGATATTTTTAGTATAATTATCGAGCTCTACTGTAAATTAATTAAAAGAAATTTTGACATATTTCGAAGGCTATAAAAATTAAAAAAAATTTAGATGTTAAAATGTAAATTTGACATAACTCAAATGCTTAAGTATAAAATTTAAAAAAATTTCAGCTGATTAAATGTAAATTTGGCATAACTAGAATAATTAAGTATAAAATTTTAAAAATACAAAATGAGTAGGTATCAATTTGAAAAAAAAAAACAAAGAGACATAAAGTATTATGGTTAGTTTAAATGAATCCTTAGATGTTTAAATGTAAAATTATAAAAAAAACAAAGCAAATTTTTTATTAGTTTTGAAAAAAAAGAAAACTATTACGATAATATTGAGAAAACCCACACATTTACTACTCATAATTTTCTTTATTTGTTATATATGATGATGCGACGAATGTTATCGAAAAATTTTTTTTTTTTCGATCTACTTTAAACATTGATACATTTGAGTATTATTATTATTATAACTATATAAATATTTAGTGATTATATATTTAAGTGTCTAAATAAAATAATACCTAAAATCAAATTGTATTAAGTTATAAAAATATAAATAATAAATGTATATATTTTAATATTAATTTAAAGTATTATAAATAACATAATACTTAAATACATGTATAATAAAAATAAAAATAATAATAATAATAAAAGTATTTGGTAATTATATAGTTAAGTATTTAAATAAGATAATACTTGTTTATAAATTTAATTATTATTATAAAAATATTTAGTAAAGTATTTAAATAAGATAATACTTATTTTATAAATTTATCTTTATTTAAAATATTATACATTATATAATATTTAATATAGTGAATTAAATAATATCATATTATTAAATAATATAGTACACTTATACCTAATGTTTAAAAAATTGTATTATATAATTATATATATATATAGGGGACGGTTCATTACAGAACAAAGATTTTTACAAGAACAAAAATAACTAATCCTAGCATTACGTTTATTTAATCAAGGGCTGTGATTAAATGAGTGGTTTTGGTAAATAAAATTAATTAGATTAATGTATGTAAGGTGTTTTGGTAATTTGTTGTGTGGAAGATATTAAAATACATGAGACAGTTACAATTTCAAGGAGGAAATCAAAATCACCGAGATTTCCTCCCTGTGCTTCCTCTACCGATTTCAAGGAGGAAATCAAAATCACCGAGATTTCCTCCCTGTGCTTCTTCTACCGAAATCTAACAACAAAATTTGGTTAACTAATCCAAAATTAAGTGATCTTCTCTACAATTCTAAGGTTTTTCATTGGAGGTACCATGAAAAGGACAATTGAAACCGTATTTGTTCATCCTCTAGTCGAGAAACTCGAGATATATCCGGGTAAGAGCTTTAGTATTGATGTAGATTACTAATTTTCTTGTACAAAATTTCCATAAACTAAGTTTTTGTACTGTGAAGCGAGGATGGCAGGTGATAAAATGCAAAAATCAAGGGATAAGGAGATAATGTCAAGAAGAGGTATGTGTATGTTGGGTTTAAAAAGGCTCTGTTTTTGTTTGTGCATCTTTGATTTTTATATATAGGGTCAAATGCCGGTGATGATTGTATATGTTTTTTCTTTTGTGATTTTATATTGATTGAATGATGAACAATGTAAGTTGTGTTGGTTGAGTTAGTAGTTAATGTTACTAGTAAAAAGATTAAAATTTTTGAGATTGATCTATTTTGGTTGACATGTATCTTAGTATTGCAACTATTATTTAACTGTGTAGGTTAATTTTGAAAATATGTAGGTGAATTTGTATATGTGTAGGTATTTTTAAGAATGTGCAGGTGAATTTGTATATGTGTAGGTTTTTTGAGAATGTGTAGGTGATTGTGAAAATAATGCAAATGTTATTTCAATTATAATATATATATTTTACATGACTTTTTTGGTCATATATGAGGTTATGTAGTTTTGTATATTTAAATGTGATTATGATTATAATCTTTACTGTTTGATTAAGGTGTGAAAGTAAGTAAGAGGACATATGATGCGACAAATTCACTACCAAAAAAGAAGAAGAAATGCAAGTTATTTTACTTTAATTTGTTATGGTTAATATTTAGGACATTATATATACATTATGATGTTTATTAAAATTTTTAATTGTAGTTGACATAGAAAAAGAGGCTGGAACATCAATTTGGTGTGACATCGACGGTGACTTTGAAGATTCCCTTCCAAAATAGATGTTGCAATTAATAACAAAGAAAAAGACGAGGAGGTTAAAAAAGAAGATGGTGTGATAAAAGTTCATGCACATCATAAGCAGATTTTGAGGACAAGATCATCTGCTCGTGCGTTGTGTGAAGGAATTAAGTCAATGTCTCAAGAACAGACGGAGTGTGTTAGATCAATAGGGTTTGGGAAGATGCTATCTTTTAATGTTGATGGTATACCAGGAATGCTAGGTTTTTATGTAGTGGATAAACTAGATACAAGAAGCATGACTATCAATCTTGAGACGGGTTCAATAGAAATAACTAAGGATATTATTCATCAGTTAACTAGTGGGGATAGGTTTGTGAATAATTCTAGTGCAAAAACAAATAAAACAGTCAGCAAAATGTGGAGAGGTAATTATGCCATGATTGAGGTCAGTCGAGTAGACATAGTGAATAGTTTGAAAACCTACACACATGCTATCTGGCTTTTTAGAATTGATTTCTTGATGTTGTTCACAACAACAATGATAGATAGATTGTCAGAAAAATGGAAAATGTAAAATGTGTATTCTTCCATTCTTGACAGAGGAGAAAGATATTAGCAAACTTGATAAGTGCTCGCTAGTATTCTCTGCTATAAATGAGTGTAAGGATGATTGGGTAAGAGATAATGCTAAGAGTTACTTCACTGATCCGCTCACGATCTTAACACTGAATAACCCTTATATTTTATTTGTTATATGATATATGTGGCTACTGCTCAAAATTTTGTTTTGTTATAAAATTTAGTTATTGTATGTTGAATCAACAACATGCAATGATGTACAATTTCAAAGAAATAAAATTGCTTTCGCGGAATGGGGCATGGAAAAATTGAAGATGTGTGTTGCTATACATACCCCTCTTTCATATTTTTTACTTGTTATACCGCTCCCATTTATAAACTTTAAGAAAAATGCAATTTAACCCTTTTGTTTTCTTCTCGTCTTTTTTATGTTAATTTGATGCTAGTTGAATTCAATATTTATATATGTATTGTTTTTCGAGTCGTATACTAATTTAGATTAATAATTATTTTTTGTTTTTATAATTTTGTGAACGAAAATCTATTTAAATTCAAATACCAAACATGATTAATTAAAAAGAACAGATGATTGTTTTTATCAAATATATAATTATTACATATTTATTAATTATTTATGGTATTATTTTAGAACCTAAAAAAGAACTATTTAAAAACTAGTTAATATTTAATAGGAGTAAAATATAACAATTTTTAAAATTAATATTTAATGGGTGGGGTATGACAAGTAAAGTATGATAGTGTGTATAACCTAACCCATCGAAGAAAAGACCGAAGATGGAGCTAGAATCTCAGGGATTTGGTAAGAGAAAATACATCCATTGTTTGGTGAGGGTGAGGAAAGAAATGATAGAAGATAACGATGAAGAAAAAGACAAGAGCAAAACTTAATCATAAAACATGTGAGGTATTTTTCACATGTGTATATTTTTTTGTTATAACTTTTGTAATCTACTACATTGTTGTTGTCGGATTTAATATGTATGGTTTCGATCAATTAACGTTAGCAACCGAGCTATGATAAGAGTTACAACTTGAGTAACGAATGTTAAAATCCCCTTAATTTGATTGACTGGTATTTACGAACTTTTAATCGGGTTAAAATAATTTATAATTGTTATCAATTATTTATAAATGTTAATTTATTAAACGTTATTTGTTGAGGGTTTCAGTTTAATCGTGAGCTAAACTAATCCGATTGGGTCAGGGCCCGCTAGGGATTGATTATCAATATATGGGATCTGGTAAAATGATAAAACCCAATTTTATTATTGTTTTTCGTTTGCTGTAGTCAAGGAAAAAGTCAAATAATACATTCTCTTGATTAAAAAAGGGTGATGCTATACATACCCTTCTCTAAATTATTTTTATTTGTTATATCTTTTTTTTTAACTTTTTAAAATAGATAACTTATAATTATAGGTTTTTTTATTTACGATATCACCCCTTAAATATGTTAAACTAAAAAACTTTAAGTTTTATTTATTTGTTTTTTTATTATTTTTAATTGTAGTAATTATGAATGTTCAAAAAAGCCAAACATTGACAATAACTGAAAACTGAACCGTATGTGTAACTGGAAAAATTGAATAAAATCATGAAGGTTAAATTGGATAACCAAACCAAATAAATCGGTTTAAACGGTTTAGTTGATTGAATTCGGTTCGTTTATGACTATTTCTAATTCTAAAATATACTTTTAACTTTTTTATTGAAAGTTTTTTCTAACTTCAGAAATGTTTATATTTATTTTTATAATTATATCTTATTATTTTTAAATATGTTTTTATATCATTACATAAAAAGTGTTTTTAGAACTCTTTTTAGGAGAAAAAAATTTATTTCTGAATTAAAAGAAAATTTCAGGGTAATATATGACAAGTTTTAAAATTCGTTTTTGAGGTGGGAAGTATGACAAGTAATAAAGGGGGGTATGAATAGCCTAACCCTTAAAAAACCCCAAAAGCAAAATTATTATTTTGTTTTTTTTCGGCTGTAAAAGGAAAGCAAGAAAATTTATTTTCTTGTTTTGCAAACTCCAAAACAATCCCACCATCTAGCCGCCTCTCTTTCCAGCCGGCCACGGTGACCACCGTCACGCCACTGCTTGACTTGTGTAATCGTGACATCCCAAACCCGTGATCCAGATCACGACTTGCGCCATCTAATCGTGTCCCGACTCGAGTTCGTTCGTGTTCTAGCAATCTATCGTTGAACCCTCGGTGTCTCAAACGGTTAATCATTAACCACCAAGATATAATTATCTCATCAGTAGGTTGATTATAAACTATATTTGCATTGTTTGTAACCAAGATCTTGTTGGGTTCACTTTTGGTATTTTAATCATTACTCCGTTGCGTTATATATTATTAATCTGATTAATAATTATCAAAAATTGTTTTGATAAATAAAATCTAATCAAGATATCACTGAACCCAACAAATGTGTCATTATGAAAAAGGTCTCATAATTATGTAGGACTGTTTGTCCAAGTTGGATGCTTTGCTTAAGTCTTTAGACATGCACAAGGAGTTTGAGGCAACTATCATAAGGGCATTTGGAAAACATCCAACTCATGAGCATTTAAAAATATTGTTAGAGAAGTATGACAAGCTATTTGAAAATCCTGCTTGTAATTCAACTACAAAGGACAACACAAACGAGAATAAGAGTATGGCTAAAACTAGTAATCGAATCACTTGAAACAAAATAGATGTGATGATTGGTGAAGAAGAATTTGTGTCCCAATTCTGGAATGATCCAACGCCGTTAGCCATTTTGTGTGAAAGTGTTGACCAACAATGCCGGGCGTATTATGAAAATGGAAAAGTTACTAAGCCAGATGCATCTTCTTTTAGTTTGGGATTGACACAGGATTTTGCAGCTACTGAGTTGAGAGCACCAATTCATGCAACACATGAGATTAAGGACAGTCAAATGGATGATAATGCACCACTTAGTGTTAATATGAAAATGCTAAGTAAAGGTGCAATAGTTCGATCTAAATCAAAGCGTAACATACACGCAACCAACACGAGGAAGTCTCCCTTTATCAATAGATCTGTAGATATCAACAGAATTGCTACGAAAGAAGAAGAATATGTGTTGAAGTATATATGGTGTTTAGGCAGGGACGAAAAGTATGACTTTCCATATGTAGTAGTTTTTGTTTCAATTGAGTACTTTAAATGATAATATGGTATGAGGAGGGATGGGGTTAATTTGCTTTATTTCACCTATGAATGTCAAGTAGTTGCTATGTGTGTATGTTTAATATGATAAACACATTTTGTTAAGATGGTTAATCTATGTGTAAAGAGAGTGAAAGAAATATGGGATTCAAAGATGCTGAAGAAGAACAACTGGAAATAATGTTCACAAATATGATTTACCGAACTGTGGGTAGAGAAAAAAACCTACAATGCCTATCAACTATTGATTTAATGTACTTCCCCATCAAAGCCATCGATCACTTCTACTTAATATGCATTGAACTAAAAAAATCCAGCAGTTGTCATTATTGATAATGTTGATGTGCAAAAGAAATTGAAATTGACAAAAGCCGAGAAAACTCGAGATGATAACTATAGGAGGAGTTGCATTGTAACAGCTACAAAAGTGGTAAATCAATATTCTTTCTTTTGAAATATATGGGTATTAATATGTTGTATTGTACTAAATTTTTTAAATTTATCTGTGTAGAAAAAGCATGTTGTAAAAGCTGATGTGATCGAAGGTAAGTCGCCATATTGGTTAAATTTGAAATGGTCTAGGACTGAAAATGATGAAGACAATGGTATTTTTTTAGAGGCACATCACAGTGGGTTTTCAGTAAATGGGAGAAAACAGAAACAACAAATGTTGTGTTTAAGGAAGAAATATGCTTCGAAGATTCTACTTGCCGATGTTAACCTACACAAAAAGGATATCTTACAAAGTATCAAGTCCATTTGCAAAAGGAAGTAGAAATGTTATGTTAGACTAAGTAGGGATTTTGTTTTTATTATTAATTTTTGGTTGTGGTGAAGCTAAGTAAACTTCATAATGTTTTGCTTCTTGAATGTTTAACATTTGGTGAAAACTTTTTTTCATGAATGTTTAGTGTGTTTTAAATGGGAGTGCTAATCTAAGACATGTGTAGGTGAGACAAGTATATGTTGGATGACAATGGTGTTAATAAAAACTATATTTTGAGTAGTTTGTGTATTTGGATGACGGTAAATCATTCATATCATGTACAGAATAACAAAATAATGCATTAAAGGATGGAATTGATGATAGTGAATATATAAATAATAGGTGCATGTAAGAATTGTTTTGTTTGCTTGATAGTGCGTTTCCTACATAAGATTTGATATGAATGTATAACCTAATATAGTGGTACATTAAAACAAAGACTAAGATGATGTTACTTATGAACATGGTAGGTGCAAATACTTATGTGTATGATGATGGATTCTATTAAAAAAGTACATACATTGATCAATAAAACCCACAAAATCCTTGTATCATTCATGACAATTACGATAAATAGTTATAAATATCAATTCAACAAAATTCTGAAAGGAATCAATGAAACTATATTGTAGGTAACTTCTTCTTAGACTTTGAATTGGTAGCATTGTCGATAAGTTTTATCTTGTCAGGAGAATAGCGAGAATCGTGTTCGTTAGTATATTTTCCACAGAAGTTGCACAACCTTTTGGGTTTTTTGCTTCTTTCCAAAGCTTTCTTCCCTGGACCAATCAATTTACGACTAGTACGTCCAGAGCATTTATTTCTTATTCCTTTGGTATTGTAACATATACCGTTTCTGCTTGTGGTTGATCAATCAAATCTTCTATTGAAGCTTTCTTACTATTACAAACTTGTTCCTTTGGAATTTTCTCGAAAACTATGTTCTTTAGCTTCCTTTGTTCCTCCACAAAGACTGTAAGACCTTCTATATCACCGCGTAAACGGTCTAAACTTGCCTCAAATAAAGATGTTGCCTCTTGCCTGAGTTTGGTTTTTTCATTGGTTGCAACACCATACCTCTTTTCAATGCTAAAAAACTTTGATGGTAATGCATCTCTACTCCAACGCGTAAGCATGTATTTTTTTGGTATTTCATCTATATTATGCTTTCTGAATACACAAAAAATGTGTCAACAAAGATATCCAATACGAGTAAATCTCATGTAGAAAGATGTCACATAGTCTTGTCACACAAATTGTAAGTAACCTATATAAATGTACATAGCTAATTTAGATTAAAGAATTATGCATAATTAGAAAAATGATTAAGAAGCTATAATAAATACCTTAAACTCGCCAACGAATCCATTCCTTTTGTCACTATGACTAATAACGGATATCTCGCAGCCATCAAGTATTTCAAAACGATCATGGAAACAAAAATATAGACCCTTCAAAATCTCCTTTTGACCTCCTTCAAAAATTGTACGTGTGTATAGATATGAAGCATGACGTTCAATCGGAAAAGGGTTTGTAACATAGGTCTTGTCGTAGTTTCATATTCTTCAACTCGTTGGTTGTATCGTTGTGCATTCAATGCCGTTTCATATGCAATCATGAATTGAAGAAGCATATTGCCCAGAGAAGAATATACTTTGAAGAATGAGTTGGAACTCTCACATCTAGATGTTTTCATCAAACAACACATAGGTAAGTCCTTGAAATATCCAGGAACCCATTGATCTCTTATATTAAACATGTTATTCAACCACGTTTTCATGTAAGTTGAATTCTTCAATTAGAGCATTTCATCCTTCTTCAAAAGTTGAAGGTTTGATGAATACATTCCAAACAAGTTTATGTATACGGGACCTAAGATTAGTATTTTGCAACAAATCACCACAAACCTGAAATTATAACATGTGAGCATAATGTCACGAAGTGATTTCCTAACTCTCGTGCGGCACTTAGATTTGTTCTAAGTTCAGCCTTTTGTGACCCAAACGATGTAGCAACTCAAGTTATAATACGAAAGCGTTTGCAAGCGAGTAATACAAATGACTTTGTATTGCTTACAAGGTAGTTTACAAGTATGCTTTACACTAGACTTGTATGGATTTTGGGTGGTTACAAATGAGGAGACTATCTCCTATTTATACTTGTGGCTTGAATCTAGATATTTCTAATCTAGATTATTCTAATCTAAATATCTAAGATATTTACTAATCTAAATATCTAAGATATTTACTAATCTAAATATCTAAGATATTTACTAATCTAATATCTAGATATTTCTTTGGTTAATATCTAGATATTTTACATGGTTAATATCTAGCTTTTCCAGATTCGTTTGGGTTGTTCCGGAGTTATCCGAACGACCCTGGATGCCTTCATATGTTTTCGAGAACGTCCGGAATCCGAGTAACGCGACTTGATTTTAGGCGGGTCGTGACATTCTCCCCCACCTAAACCCACGACGTCCTCCTCGTGTTTCTTGCATGACCCTCGGCTTGTTCTCATGAGTTGCAAGATGGATATTGTTTTACCGTGATGGCTTGACTCCATTATTGCTGTGTGCACTTGATTGCCCTTGACAATGTATAGTGTGTTTAGAAAAGCTGCTGGAACGGCTTTTGCTTTTCTGAAAAAGTCCATCCCGAGCACGATCTTGTAGTCGCTTAGAGGTGCTATCGAGAAGTCAATTTTACCTTGCCATGTCCCGATCTTTGTCTTGACGGCCCATGACATTCCCTCGATAGCTTTAGTGTTGCCATTGGCGTCTTTGAGGAGTCCATCTAGTGTGGATATCCTTAGGCCGAATCTCTTAGCCTCTTCTCGTGTCATGAAATTGTGACTTGCTCCTGTATCGACCAGTGCTTTTGCAAGTCGTCCATTTACTTCCAAGTTCACAAACCGAAGTCCCTTCTTCTCCGTGTTCATGATGTTGCCCTGTTTCTCCGTGGGGCATGACTTGGCTAATTTTAACGGCTTCCTTTCATGTACCGTTAAGGCGTTTAGGAGTTGTAGTTGCATTGCCCCGAGACGAACCTCCTTGTCTTCATGGGGTGCGTCATCGGTTCTCGCCACCATGGCCTGAAGACTTTGTTTTTTCGGGCAGTCCCGAGCATTATGCGGTCCATCGCATATAAAACAGAACTTTTTAGGACGCCTTTCGTTGTCGTATCGTGATGGTCTCCTTGTGTCCACCTTCCGATCATGATTGGGCTTAACTCCCCCACTTTCTCGTCATCACTTTCTTCATTCATGGGCCTATATGATCGTTTTTCTTTATGATCGATCAAGCTTTCGGCTATTGCAATAGCTGAAGCAAGATCTTGAACGCTTCTTCGCTCCAACTCTATCTTGGCCCATGATTGCAGACCATCAAGGAAGTAGAAAAGGGAGTCTTTATCCGATAAGTCCGGGATCTCAAGGACAAGCGTAGTAAATTCCTTAACATAATCCTTGACGGTCCCGGTTTGTTTGATCTTACGAAGTCGACTTCGTGCTTCATGCTCAGCATTTACCGGATAAAATTGTCTTTTGAGTTCTTGGATGAACTCAGCCCAAGTTTTGATTGTGCACGTACCTCGTTCGATGTCCATGCTTCGACGTCTCCACCACAGGGCTGCTGTATCTTTGAGATACATAGTGGTTGTCTTGATTTTAGTAGCGTCATCAAGGATTTGTACCCCTTCTATGTACTGCTCCATTTCCCAAATGAAGTCATCAACCGCCCGAGCTTCTCGTTTGCCCAAAAACGGTGATGGTTTGGGAATTTCGACTCTTGGTGTAAGTTTACGATGTTACCTCCAGTCGCGATCATGGCTTTGTTGCAATCAACAACTTTAGCTTCCAAGCCCATTAGACTTCGATGCAGCTGATCCATGTCCTTTTGCAGCTTGGTCATGACGTCCTTGATTGCATCTTTGATCATCATCTTTACTTCGTCTCGAAGTAGCTCCATAGAAGCCTTGAGTCCTTCTCGGAGCTCACTGAAATCTTCTTCTAATGCATCCAAGCGTTGGAGACAGATGTCGACTTGCGATCCTGTTTCGACAAGGCCTGCCTCTAGGTCACTAACTCGTTTTTCCAAAGTACGATCCTTGGACATACCTCGTTCCTTCTTTGATCCCTTTTGGGATTTATCTTGACTTCGTTTATCTTCAACAATTGAACCTTTGCTGGTTTCGGTTGCCATCCCAAATGAACAGACGTTGCTCTGATACCACTTGTCACGAAGTGATTTCCTAACTCTCATGCGGCACTTAGATTTGATCTAAGTTCAGTCTTTTGTGACCCAAACGATGTAGCAACTCAAGTTATAATACGGAAGCGTTTGCAAGCGAGTAATACAAATGACTTTGTATTGCTTACAAGGTAGTTTACAAGTATGCTTTACACTAGACTTGTATGGATTTTGGGTGGTTACAAATGAGGAGACTATCTCCTATTTATACTTGTGGCTTGAATCTAGATATTTCTAATCTAGATTATTCTAATCTAAATATCTAAGATATTTACTAATCTAAATATCTAAGATATTTACTAATCTAATATCTAGATATTTCTTTGGTTAATATCTAGATATTTTACATGGTTAATATCTAGCTTTTCCAGATTCGTTTGGGTTGTTCCGGAGTTATCCGAACGACCCTGGATGCCTTCATATGTTTCCGAGAACGTCCGGAATCCGAGTAACGCGACTTGATTTTAGGCGGGTCGTGACAATAAGGTGGTTATTTAATAATATGTAATGGTACATGGTCATGTAGATGGGTTAACAACTAGTTATAATTGCTGCAAGGGTCTACACATGATAATTTATGTTCCTACACAAGATTACTTTTTTACTACATAAAATAACGTCGTCTTGAATATAGATGACAAGACTGAAATACACACACATGGTACATTATCGTAATTAGAATTGTTGTTTTTATACCTACGTTGTTGTGCATTTTGATAAGAAATGAATGATGAGCGTAAGAATCTACATATCAATATATGTTATCCTACACATATTGTTGAGTTTCCCACATAAGTGAGAAGTCTGGGCCTATGTATATAGGGTATACAGAAGAACCTACATGTGTTTTAAAATACGTAGGCAATAAGTTATAATTATGTGTAGAATTGTTACATTTGCCTACATGTGTACATACTTAACATAATTAATGCACCCATCAAATAAACAACAAACCTATTAGAAATAAAAGAATGAATGTTTACTAATTGTGAAGGATAGACATGTTGAAGTACCTTGGCTGCAGGTTTCATAACAACATACCACATACAAAGTCTATGTGAAGATTGTGGGAGAAGTTATGAAATTGCCTGTTTAATAGCCGGATCCTGATCGGTTAACAGTACTAACATTGGTTGCTTCCCATGCGCTTTAAGAAAACACTCTAATAACCACTTGTATGACTCGGTTGTTTCACTATGAATCAACCTAGCCCCGAACGTGACACATTTTTTGTGATATCAACTCCGGTAAACGGAACAAATATCATTTTATATATGAAAAATAAAATATTTTAACTAAAATAAAAATAATTTAAAATTAATAAAATATCACTTACATGTTCGTATCATAAGTAGCATCGAATGCTAAAACGTCACCAAATATACTGTAATCGCATTTGCAAATATCATCTGCCCAAAAGAGTGATCGCAGCTCATGGTTAGCCACAACGTGTTCAAATGAAAAGTTTTCGAAATGACGTGCATGACCCTCCATCATATTAATAAGTATTTAAGCATCTCGTTCCCAATAAAACACCTAATATCTCTACTAAAGTTTGAGGTCTGTCTTGGAACCTCCTACATTAAGATGACCACCCTTCAAAGTGGTTTGCACCCGGTGCGTAATACTTGCACCAAAACCTGTCGTGTTAAGCTTGTGAATTAGGTTCTTGATCGGAAAACTTTAAATGTCTTCTTCTCCTTGTCAAGTCCATATTTTCCATAGCAACCAGACCATGATTGTGTGCCTCAATGAATTCATATAAAATATAGACTTCAATACCAATTACAGCTTTCAGTTTAATACATGCCTTGCAATCAGTGACCTTAACATTGCTAGTACATTGTCTTGAAGAAGTTAATGCAATTCCATTGTGTCAATAGTTTTAGAACGCTTTTAATCATATTTGTTGCATACAATGTACCTATGAGTTCTGTTACCATTGTACTTCTTTATGTTTCATAACCTTGTATCAAAACCAGACTTCTCAGCATATACTTCGTACATCGTAACAACGTCTACCCATTTCTCAAACACTGCTCCTAATACTAGTTTCTCATTTTCTTGAATGTTGGGACTCCAATATTTTGTTCCATTTGGTGAGTAATAGGAGTTTGCACGCATTTGCTGTTGAGGATTTATAGCTAAATAATAAAAAGAAAATATCATAACTACAAAATATAATTCTGCGTATAAGGTTGGTATGGGAAATGTGTAGAAAAAAGTTCTATATACTTTACATTATAGTGTAGAAATTTTAAAAGGTTGAATCCATGTGGTAGTATGTACCGAATAATTAAAGTATTCCAACAATCAAATGAAAACAATCAAATTATATTAGGATGAATTAATTTCAAATGAAAACAATCAAATTATGTGAGAACAAAAAAAACAACTACCAACCAATCATATTTTTTATTTCTATTTTCTAATTAATTTTATTAGAAGGTTATAATTGTAATTTTCATTGCAAATTAATTAACTAATGAATTTTGTAACTCCTCTATTTTACGAAATTATATATCATTCTTTTAATCTTAATAATTTACTAAATTCAAATCTAAACCTCGTCTTATTTTATACTAGGTTAGTACACCCCGTATGTTACACGGGTTGAATAAATAAAATATTAAATAAATAGTACTAAAAAATTATTAATTATAAAATTATATTTTAAAATATGATATGATTGAAATTTTTTAAACCTAAAAAAATTTAAAAAAATTCGTTCAAAATCAAAATATTTTAAAAAATATCAGTTTCTAAAAATTTCTTACTGTAACTTTGAATTTTAACTTTTTTATGGTTCATAAAAAATTTAATTTCTAAAAACATTGATTTTAAATATTTTATATTTTTATAAAAGTTTGATATTTTAGAAAATTACTTATGTTATACAAAAGATTATTTTTTTAAAAGTTACATTTATAAAAAGAACTCTAGTCTTTCTTAATTTATTAAAAACTATTTTAATATTAAAATAATTAAATAATATAATTAGTAGTTAATGTAAATATTTAATATGATAGATAAGCGGTAAAATTAGGCTTAATAGATCTAATATTATGACAAGTAACAACTCAAAAACTTATTTTATTATAATAGATAGATTCAAAATTCAAATCAAAAAAGTCATATAAAATATATACATTATAATTGAAATAGTATTAGCACTATTTTCACAATCACCTACACATTCTCAAAAATACCTACACATACAAATTCACCTACACATTCTTAAAAATACCTACACATATACAAATTCACCTACATATTTCCAAAACTAACCTACACAATTAAATAATAGTTGTAATACTAAGATACATGTCAACCAAAATAGATTAATCTCAAAATTTTAAATCTTTTTACTAGTAACATTAACTACTAACTCAACCAACACAACTTACATTGTTCATCATTCAATCAATAGAAAATCACAAAAGAAAAAATATATACAATCATCACCTGCATTTGACCTATATATAAAAATCAAAGATGCACAAACAGAGACAGAGCCTTTTTAAACCCAACATACACATACCTCTTCTCGACATTATATCCTTAGCCTTTGATTTTTGCATTTTATTACCGGTCATCCTCGCTTCACATTACAAAAACTTAGTTCATGGAAATTTTATACAAGAAAATTAGTAATCGACATCAATACTAAAGCTCTTACCTGGATATATCTCGAGTCTCTCGACTAGGGGATGAACAAATGTGGCTTCAATTCGTCCTCTTTGTGGTACCTCCAATGCAAAACCCTGTTATTAGTCCCAAAATCGTAATTACATACAGAAAATATTCCATTTTTATAGAGAAGATCACTTAATTTTGGATTAGTTAACCCAATTTTGGTGGAAAAAGCACAAGGAGGAAATCTCGGTGATTCTGATTTCCTCCTTGAAATTGTAACTGATCTCATGTATTTTAATATCTTCTACACAACAAATTACCAAAACACCCCTACACACATTAATCTAATTAATTCTACTTACCAAAACCACTCATTTAATCACACCCCTTGATTGAATAAACATAAGGCTAGGATTAGTTCTCTTTGTTCTTGTAAAATTCTTTCTTTTAGCCATGAACCCTACCTTTTATATATATATATATATAATAAAAAAAAATAGGTTTTGACACATGGCAAGATTTTAGCTAATGCATTGCCACATGCCATCTTCACAACATACAAATACCATGTGTTATTTTATTAGTCGTATGGTTTTAAAAGGAAATGTTTAAATAATATTTAATGTCTAATTAAACAACATTTCAAAATGCTTAAATTTTAAATTTCAAATTCAATTTGCAATTAAATCTAAGATTTTATTTAAAAATAACTAACTAAATTTATTAAAATTTTAAAATTTAACACTAAGAATTTGAGTATTCAAATGGAACATATGTATCTCATAAAACATATTTGTTTATGGAGGCAAGCAATGTATAATAATCCGATAGAAAATTACTCAATTAAGTTTATTGTGGTTGAGGATAAGGTATTGTTCAAATAATCAAATTGCTATCTTATTCTTTTAATATTTATCTTATAAAACATATTTTCTATATATCTTTAATGTTTTACATTTTTAATTATAGAAAGCTACAATACATAAGAATTTTATAAAAAAAAAAACTAATTTCTTAAGTTTCAGAAGTTATTTAATCAATTTGGTTAAAGATTTATATATGAAAAAGTTTTTAGATATTTATAAACATTAATATTATTTTATATGTATTTAATTCTTTCATTTAATTTACATGTATACACATTTATTTAATCGACATTCGCATGTGTATATATTTAAGACTTATTAATAGTAACCGATAGTTTATGTTTTCATTTATTTTAAATAGTATATATTACATGAATGGTTCTTGTAAGTTTAGTTACTAATGTTAAATTTTTTAAAATGACTATTTTACCTATAAAGATCATCAATGTAAATTACTTTTTATTTAAATAAAAATTATTTTTAAAAATATTATTTTTAGATTGTTCAGGTTTTTAAATGTGTTCTCTAAAGATTTTGAATTTTTAAATGTCTCTCTTAAAACTTACTAATTTTTTAAAGATAATTTTTAAAAGAATTATTGTCTTTCTTAAAACCATTAGCTTTTTAAATTTAATTTTTGTAACTATTCATTTTCTAAAAATATTTTTAAAAAAAATATTAAAAATGCCATTTGAAAATTAATTGTTTTTAAAAACTAGGTTTAAAAAAGTGGTTGTTTTATAAGGATGCTTTAAAAATATAAATGGTTTAAGAAGAACTTTAGAAAACCAAATATTTTTATAAAAATATTTAAAAATATCAAACGGTATTAAGAACAACATTTCAAAATGGACGGCTTAAACACGTTAAAAAGCAAACATTTTACAAAATACTTTTAAAAAATTTATTCTTGTATTTAAAATGTATTTTATTATATAATAAATATATTAATATTGAAATAATAAAAATATTAAACATTAATAAACTTTTGAAAAACAAGAATATAAAGCTTTCCTTAGTAAAAATAATATTATAGTTTTAAAGGTAAATTAAATTGATGGTCTGGCACGGGTAAAATGTCAATTTCATTAATTTTAACATTATTAATTGTTAACTAATAAAACTTGGGACCAGAGATGAAAAAAATATATTAGAAATCATATTCAGAACTTTTAAACTTTAAATACCATATCTAAAATTTTTACATAACATAAGTAGCATGCATGTAAATTACTTTATCTTAAATTTAACTTTTTCAACCCGTGTAACACACGGGTGTTTAGGCTAGTGTGTATATATATATATATATATATATATATATATATATATATATATATATATATATATATATATAGGGTAGGGTTCATGTCATTTATTTAGAAATCATGAATTTATTTTCTCTCCAAAAGAGTACTATAGTAATTTAAACATTCAAACTAATTTCTCTCTCTTAATAAAAATTAATTTTATTAATTGATATATTTTTCTCTCTCATTTAAATTTTTTAAAATCAAGCTATGTTTTTAAAAATAAACTTTGTTAAAAAAATTAAAAATCATATCTTTTTATTAATATAAAAGTAATAAAAAAACAAAAGTTTTATATAATATAAAATTTTCTAAAACAGTAAACCTTTTGGAAACATAATATTTTAAATCACTTCTTTTTAAAAAAAAATAAAAAATATGAAATTTTCTAAAGGTAGTTTTTATTAAAATAACCAAAATAATTAGAAAAACAGTTTTTTAATATACAAGATTTTTATAAAGAATAAAATTTTTATAAATAAATATTAAGTTTAAAAATAAAACTATTAATATAAAAGAGTTAAAAAAATAGTATAATTTTTTATTTCTTGAACTATTACGTATATATAATTTTAATCATATTTTATATTAAAATATTGTATTGCAACTATTCGTGTTTATTACTAACTATAATACGTTTAATAAATGGGTTTTTAGCCTATCTATTTATCTATATATCTATCTATCTGTATCAAAGAAAAATCTAAAATAAAACTTGATACAATTGTAAATTTTATCATACTAACTTTTTTATTTTTCTTTATCATTACTAATAATATTGACTACTAATAATATTAATCATACCATTTTCATATTAAAAATTATATAATTTAATGAATTAAAAACTATTTTTTATTAGAAACACACTTTTTAAAAATAAAAGTTTTATAAAATACAGAATACAATAAACTTTTTTAAAAATAAATTCATTTTTTAAAACAACATATTTAAAGCCCATAACTTTTATATAAATAAAAGTTTAAAAAAATATATTATTATTTATTTACTTAAAGTAGCAATTAATATGTAATTATAATCATATTTTATCTTCTAACATAATTCTATAATTCATAAATTTTTATTACTAATTATTTAGTATTTTATTTATTCATCCCGTGTAATGCACGGGGTATTAACCTAGTATATATATATAGGGATGGAAACGAACGTTAACCATCCTTTATTACGATAACTGTATTAACTTATAAGCGTAAAAAAGTTACGAATAGTGTAAGTTACTTACATCTGTGTAAATATTTACCTGGTGTAAGTAACTTACATTAGTAATAATTTTTTTAAGCTTATAAATTTACACATATACATAAAAAAATATATATTTTTATATGTGTAATGATATTATTCCACAAAAAAAATAGTAATTTTAATTGATTTTGATGAATTTAACACGGTTATCGCAATAGAAAAGGGTTAACATTCGTTGCGCACCCTATACACACACACACACAAACACACTAATAGTAGTACTGTACTAATAATAATACTAATAATAATAATAATAACAATAATCTATACTACTATACAATACAAAAACTTTGGACACAAATTTAATTTTATAAAAAAATTAAGAAACTTAGTACAATTTTTTAAACATTAAGTACAAATATTTTATGCAAGAATTTTATTTTTTCCCTCATTTAATAAACTTTTTTTATTAATATATTATTTAATAATATGAGATTATTTAACTCACTACATTAGATATTATATAATGTATAATATTTTAAATTAACTTTTTAATTTATAAATAAGTATTATCTTATTTAAATACTTTACTAAATTATTTTATAATAAAAATAATTAAATTTATAAACAAATATTATCTTATTTAAATACTTAACTATATAATTACTAAATACTTTTATTATTATCATCATTATTATTATTATACATTTATTTTAAGCATTATCTTATTTATAATACTTTAAGTTAATATTAAAATATATATATTTATTATTTATATTTTTATAATTTAATACAATATGATTTAATTATTATTTTATTAGACTACTTAAATGTATAATCACTAAATATTTGCATAGTTATAATAATAATAATACTCAAATATATCAACGTTTAAAGTAGGTCGAAAATAAGACTCGATAACATTCGTCGCATCACTATATATAACAAATAAAAATAATCATGTGTAGTAAAGGTGTGGGTTTCATCAATATTACCGTAATAGTTTTCTTTTTCTTCAACACTAATAAAAAATCTGCTTTATTTTTTATAATTTTATATTTAAACATTTAAGAATTTCTTGAAACTAACCATAATACTATCTTTTTCTTTGTTTTTTTTATCAAATTGATACCTACTTATTTTGTATTTTTTAAAATTTTATACTTAAGCATTCAAGTTATGTCAAATTTACATTTAATCACCTGAAATATTTTTAAATTTTATACATAAGAATTCGAGTTATGTCAAATTTAAATTTTAACAAATGAACTATTTTTTTAATTTTTATAGTATTTGAATTATGTCAAATTTTTTTAATCAATTTACAGTATAGCTCGATTATTATACTAAAAACATCATTTACGCAATCGTTATTTTTTCCTCTGTTTTGAAATATTTATTTTTTATATTATTTTTTATGTTTCACTTTTTATTAGAGTTTCGCACGTAATATTTTGTCGGATGATTAGTACTAACGTATAAATTATCAAAAATTTTCTTTTGTCAGGTGGTTAGTGCTGAGTTAAGATATTCTTTTATTAGAATAGTAAGATAAGATTAAAGTTTTTTATATTATATGTTTTTAGTTGTTTAAAACCGTTATTCTCTAAAATAGTTGCTTTTTAAACGCCTTTTTAAAACCATTTTGTTTTAAACATCTTTTCTAAAGCGTTCATGATATTTAAAAACCCAAAACCAATTGGTTTATTCAAATGTCTTTTTTAAATCTTTAGGTTATTAATTTGTCTTTTTTTAAGTGATTGTTTTATTTAAACTTATTTTTTAATCGTTTGGGTTTTTGGACGTTCTGCTAAACTACTCGACATATTTAAACGTATTTTTTACTCTTCTGCTTAATTACACGTATATTTTTTGTCTTCGGCTCATTTAAACCTATTTTTAAGCAATTCAGTCTTTCTTAAATTCTCTTTAAACTATTTGTTTATTTAAATGTATTTGATTAAACCATTTAATTAATAAACCAAACAGATAAACAAAGACTTTTAATAAGCGGAAGGATTTAAAAATATGGTTTCAATAAGTCGAACGATTTATAAAATATTTTAAATAAGGTGCATAGTTTAAATATGATTAAATAAGCAGCAGCAACAATAATAATAAGAACAATAACAATAACAGTAATAATAACAACAATAATAACAATAAGAACAACAACAATAATAACAACAACAATAACAACAATAATAATAGTAACAATAATAGTAACAGTACTATTAATAATAATAGTAATATAATAATAATAGTAATACTAGTAGCAGTAGCAGTAATAATAGTAATAATAATAATGGTAACAGTAATGATAACGGCAACGGTAATATTTTAATTGAAATAACTTAAAACCTTTATAAAAATATTATTATTAATAATGATAATAATAGTAAATTAATTAAAACTAACAAATAATCTAATATTAAAACTAACAAATAATCTAATATTAGTTTCTGTGACATCTGGTAATTTTCCGTTACCAAACTCCGTTAGTTCCGTTAGGTATTGCATACACGTGTCGTGAGCACACACTAGTTGTCGTTGAACGTTGGTGACTTAATAACAATTATCTATGGTAAACAAATGATAACCTAATAAATAATGTTGATTACTAGTTGTGGTTATGTGGTTCATGCATTTTAAGTTATTGTTTATGAATTTTACATGATGACGTGTCAACGTGTAACTATGATCTCATATGTTTTGCTATTAGTTGAAAATGTATATGATTATTATTATTGATTAGTAATGTTTATATTTTGTAGTTAAAACCTTTTAAAAAGTGTTAAAAAGATTAGTTTTTATAAAATATAAACAATGGGGTTTATTTTGTAATTGGAATGGAATTAAAAGTTACCATATATAAACAAAATTAAACCCAACCCTAGCCCCCATTCCCCATTGCGGCCGTAACCCCTCCCAACACCCTCATTCTTTACGATTTTGATCAAGAACAAGCAAGAACAATTCGATTTTGATTAGTTCCAAGTGTTAGCAAGTGTTAATCATCATCTCTACACACTTAAAGGTTAGTTTTGATTAGTTTTTCATGATTTTGATTCTTGAAGAACCCTAATTCGAAATTGATGATGAAAAAGTGAAATTGATGATTGTTAGATGTTAATTTGATGTTGGTTAGATTGTATGAATGTTAGATTATGTTGATTATGCAAGAATTCCATGGTTTGATCACATTGTTCACACATTGCCTTAAGTGGAAACTTTTTGTTCTTGGAATTCATGATTTGATGATTGTATGATGTTAGATACATTGCTTGGATGTTGGTTTATATGAATTGTGCAAGAAAAGTCATGAAATCTAGTGTTTGTTCATACCTTACTATAAGTGGAAACTTTTATGCATGATGATTGGGAATTTTGATGAATTAGTGATGATTATCGTGTTAGAATGAATGTTATGAACTTGATTAGGTATAAAATTGATTAAACTATGAAGGAATTGGATGTTAGATTGCTTTTGGGTGTTACCTTCTAAAAAGGGAAACTTTATTTTTGAAGATCATTGGATATGATGATGTGAGCATGTTTATGGTGTTAGGAGCATGTTAGAATGCTTATGGATGATGTCTAATGTGGTGGAATGTGTTACTTGGGTTGTATGGATGCTTGATTGATCATTTAAAAAATGTAGGTTCTTGGTGATTATACATGATGATGAATTATGGTTAGTGATTAGGAAACCATGTTTGGGATTGGAGATTGATCATTATTGTGTTTGTTAAATGGAATAAATCTTGTTGATTAATGTGATTTTGATTGTCATACACGCGTGCGAATCTGAGGCCCCTACTTAGTAGGATTGGCAGGGTTTAGGGTGTGAAGTCGTGAGTGACTTCACATGGCATGTTGTGCATGATTGGACTTCATGAATGAATTGTTAGTTGTGATATATTTATAATTGTGTTGAGCATGTTGATTGTTTGAGATTCGTATAAGTTCTATGATGATCTAGGTTGAACTTGGGTTGATGATGTGATATAGGTGAATACTTTGTTTGATAATCATGTATGATAAGTTGATACGCTTGATTAAACGAGATTTCAATTAATATGTCACCAACGGGTCAAACGGGTCAACTAGGGTAAATGAGTCTGGTTTTCCAAAGCCTTGGGTCAATGTGTTTTTGAGCACCTAAGGTTGTTAAGTTTTCTATGCATACGTACTTATGTACTTGCGTGTTCTAGGTAACCTTTGAAGGGTTGTCTTTCCATCCATCATCAGTTCTCTCTTGTCATTATCTTTGCACGTCAGGTGAGTTCATGCCCCACTATTTTTATAAACTCTCTTCTGGGGGAGGTAGCATACTTGTTTATAAACGCTTTACTTTTTATTATAAGTTGTGTATGTTTTAACATAGTGTATAATACCTTGAAAGTCCTCACACTTTCGTATCGTTAATAATGGTAACTAACGGGCAATCTTGGGTAGTACTACTGGGTTTGACAAGCCCCACCTGTGCGACTCGAGGTCAAACGGGTGCAATATTGTCCTAAACACAAACAATCGTCACGACCTGGTAAGTCGTGACGGGAGGCAACAAATGAAACACAGTCAGCTTCGATCGCGAAATCACTATGGTTATTAGTTGTTAATATAGACTAGCTATCTATTTCAATGCACTTCTTATGTTATGCAAATTATTACTGTTTATGTTAAACGCAAACTCTTGAACTCACCAACCATTGTGTTGACATTTTTAGTATGCTATTCTCAGGTCGTTAATTCAGGTTGCCATTAGGAGCACATCACGGGTCCAGCATGCATACTAAGACTTCATCTTAAGTCATGACATTTAAATTTTATTTATGAGATTTAGATAATGGGTTGGCGCGTGTTTTGCCAAAATTTACATTTATATATTTTGGGTTTGTCTTATTTGCAAAACGCTTTCGCATGGTTTTAAAGTTTGAACTTTGATTGGTTTATTTTTAAATGTGGCATATAGAGTCATTCTGAGTAACTAGTGACTGTAATCCTGGTTTGTTTACACGTCTCGCGGTAAAACTCCGCACGTGGATTTTGAGGGTGTGACAGTGCTGCCTGAATACTAGTATGATAACTATTGTTGTACGAGAATTCGACCAACGGTAGATGAACTTCCCAATTATTTCCAAAATCAATTACACAAGCACGTAACATGTCCTCCAAAGTTTGAATAGTACGCTCGCTTTGTCCATCGGTCTGCGGATGATATGCAGTGCTCATATCCAACCGCGTTCCTAAAGATTTCTGTAACGACTGCCAGAAATGAGATGTAAAACGAGCATCACGATCAGAAATAATCGAGATCGGCACGCCATGTCTCGAAACTACCTCCTTCAGGTAAATTCTAGTTAACTTGTCCATTTTATCAGTCTCCTTGATCGCCAAGAAGTAAGCTGACTTAGTCAGTCGATCCACGATCACCCATATCGTGTCGCAACCATTAGGAGTTCTGGGTAACTTAGTAATAAAATCCATAGAGATCTGTTCCCACTTCCCCAAAGGAATCTCAGGTTGTTGCGGTAACCCAGATGGCTTTTGATATTCTACTTTAACCTTGAAATATGTTAGACACTTGCTCACGTACGTTGCTACGTGTGCCTTCATATTAGGCCACCAATAGTGCGCCTTCAGGTCATGATACATTTTGTCAGAACCAGGGTGTATGGAATATTTAGACTTATGTGCTTCACTCATAACTAAGTCTCTCAAATCTCCATACATGGGTACCCAAAGTCTATCCATGAAATACCGAATTCCATCGGATTTGACTTCCAACTGTTTGTCCATCCTACGTAAAGATTTAGATCCAATGTTTTCCGCTTTCAAAGCTTCTGTCTGAGCTTCTTTGATTTGTTTAGGCAAATGAGTGCTAATCGTAAGCTGCAAACCACGCACTCGTCGGGGCTTAGCGGTCTCCTTCCTACTCAAAGCATCTGGGACTACATTCGCCTTACCTGGGTGATATTTGATGGCACAATCGTAATCATTTAACAATTCCACCCAGCGTCGCTGCCTCATGTTTAGCTCTTTCTGCTCAAAGATATGCTGAAGACTCTTGTGATCGGTGTAAATGGTGCATTTGGTACCGTACAAGTAATGTCTCCAGATCTTCAAGGCAAAGATCACTACACCTAACTCCAAGTCATTAGTACTATAGTTCTTTTCATGCACCTTTAGTTGTCTCGAGGCATAGGCTATTAACTTGCCACGTTGCATCAGGACACAACCAAGTCCTTGGATAGAAGCATCATAATAAACCACAAAATCATCACTTCCCTCTAGTAATGCTAGTATCGGCGCGCTATAGAGTTTCTGTTTCAACAACTGAAAAGCGGCTTCTTGACTCTCACCCCATTTCTACGTTGTTCCCTTATGGGTCAAGGCTGTGAGAGTTTGAGCGATTTTTGAAAACCCCTCAATGAAACGTCGATAGTGCCCTGCCAGTCCAAGAAATTGCCTTATCTCACTAGGCGTCTTGGGTACCGACCAGTTCTTTATAGCCTCAATCTTCGTAGGATCCACATGTATTCCCTTCTCGTTAACAATGTGACCCAAGAATTGCACCTCACGAATCCAGAAATCACACTTAGAAAACTTAGCGTACAACTGTTCCTTCCTAAGTAGTTCCAAGATCAAACGTAGGTGCTCCTCGTGCTCTTCTTTGGTCTTAGAATAGATCAAGATGTCATCGATAAACATAATGACATACTGATCAAGATAGGGTTTGCACACACGATTCATGAGATCCATGAACACTATGGGTGCATTAGTCAACCCAAATGGCATGACCAAGAATTCATAATGACCATAACGAGTACGGAATGCGGTTTTAGAGATGTCTTCTTCCTGAACTCTTAGTTGATGATAACCGGACCTCAAATCAATCTTTGAGTAATAGCTTGATCCCTAAAGCTGATAAAACAAGTCATCAATACGAGGCAAAGGGTATCGGTTCTTGACTGTGACCTTGTTCAACTTTCTGTAGTCGATGCACATTCGAAAAGTACCATCTTTCTTCTTAACAAAGAGAACAGGTGCTCCCCATGGTGATGAGCTCGGTCGAATAAATCCTTTATCCAATAGTTCCTGAAGTTGTGTAGATAGTTCCTGCAGTTCGTTTGGTGCTAACCGATAAGGTGCTCTCGCAATTGGAGCTGCTCCGGGAGTCAAATCGATCTTAAACTCAACCTGACGATAAGGTGGTAGTCCAGGCAGATCCTCTGGAAACACTTTTGGAAAGTCGCGAACAACCGGGATATTCTCTATCTTCTTCTCTTCTTGTTGTTTATCGGTCACAAGGGATAATATGGCTAGGTGACCCTTGCGTAGCCACTTCTGCGCTTTCATAATAGATATGATGCCTATCACTGCACCACTCTTCTCGCCCTTAACTGAGAGAATCTCTCCCTCCTTGAGAGGAATGCGAATGACCTTCTCATGGCATATGACTTCTGCCTGCTTCTTAGACAGCCAATCCATACCCACGACCACGTCAAAACTCCCAAGTGTAATAGGCATGAGATCGATATCAAAGGTATGACCAGCGAGTTCTATCTTACAACCCTTAAGGATGTGCGTAACGAAGATTTGCTTACCATCAGCTAATTCTACGGTATACTTAGAGTCCAACACAGAAGGCATATCACTTAGGAGACTACAGAATTTAGTAGAAATAAAACTCCTATCGGCTCCAGTGTCAAACAGTACAGAAGCAAAACGACCATTAACAGGAAATTTACCAGTAACAGTAGTAGGATCATTTAGAGCCTCACCTGAACCCATGACAAAGGCTCTCCCTTTTGCTCCCCCATTGTTGCCACCATTATTGTCATCATTGCCCCCGTTATTGTTATTGCCACCATTTCCATTGCCGTTATCATTTCTTTTTAATTGAGGGCAATTTCTCTTGTAATGCCCCTCTTTTCCACATTCAAAGCAACCCTTTGGTGTTTCATGGGACTACTGGGTCTGCTGAGGCTGCTGAGGCTTCTTCATCAACTCCCCACGGCAATCCTTTGCCGCGTGTCCAACCTTCCCACAACGCTGGCATCGAAAGCTGTCACACCTGCCAGTGTGGTGGTAGTTGCATCGGTTGCATTTGGGGTTTTTCCCCACATAACCACTAGGTCCTTGAGTTAGGGCAGATGATTGGTTGAAGTTGCGGTTGTTATCAAACCTCCTGTGTTGCTGTTGTTGCTGGGGCTGTTGTTGCTGAGGTTGACTACCAGACATCGATCCCTTGCTGGCATTACTTTCCCACTTGCGTTTATTATCGGGCACGCTTGTCACAGCGCCCCGCTTGGGTAACTTCCCTTGCTCCACTGCCTGATCAGTGAGTTTATGAGCCAATCGAATGACCTATTGAATAGTAGGGAGATTTGCAGCGGTCACCATACTTTGAATCTCCGACACCAACCCACGTAAGTAGAGCTCAATTCGCCGGCTCTGCGGGTCAACCATGCCAGGACAGAGTGTAGATAGCTCATGAGACCTAGTAGTGTAAGCCTCAATGTCAGATCCTTCCATCTTTAATTGCCAGAACTCGGCTTCTAGTTTCTGAACTTCATTACAAGGGCAATATTCCTCTGTCATCATCGTTTTGAATTCATCCCACGGCAGTGCGTTTGCCATCGCCTGGCCAAGCATTTGCACTTGCGCATTCCACCATGTGAGTGTTGCACCCTCAAGTGTCCCCGTGGCGAATTTCATCAGGTCCATCGCCGGACAGTTGCACTTGGCGAAGACTGATTCAGTCTTTTCGAACAACCCCACTAGCCTTACAACTCCCTCAGATCCACTGTAGGTATGGGGCTTGCAATCCATAAATGTCTTGTAAGTGCACCCAGGCGGTCCTGTATTCAACATGACAGAGTATTTAAATCGAACCAAATGAATTTATCACTTAATGGAATATTCGCGTAATCGATGACTAAAGTCACCGTTTACCTCCAAACTGGGCGGGTTGAGTGTTCAATGCCGCCTGCACATGCTGATTAATCAAGGCAGCTAATTCAGCTGGGGTCATATTCACGGTGTTGGCTCCACGTCCACCGCCACGCCCACGGCCACGTCCACGTCCTCTACCTCGGCCGTCCATATTTCACTTTACATTTACAAACACAATAATGAGTAACATCCAACATATTAATCTCATTGAAGTATGATAAATAATAAGAAATAATGTACTGCCACAACCACAACATTTATAACCAAAATAATAACTTATCATAAATAAATTGTAAGTAACTCACAAAATATACAATCAATATCAAAATTTCAAGTTTTCAGTTGTGTGGGAAACAACCCTTCCCACATAGGTTTAAAAAAAACGCTATGCAGTCTAAATCATATAAATAGAAAAGAATCAATCAAACAAATTCGATCCATCACTATCTCCGCCGTCTGGGGCTTCTTCCGGCTCTTCCTCGGGGTCTTCAAACAAATTCAACATGCAGTCTTCATCAACATCTTCTGCTGGTGCAGGGTTGTCCACAATCTGCAGTGCTGCAAACTGTGCCTCCAGTCCAGTCAACCTATCCTCCACACCTACATTATGAAGCTCCTGCTCATCCATACGCTCCACAAGCTGCATCACAGTACCAGTCAGGGTATGATGTCCAGTAATAGCCATCGAGAGTCGTTCCTGGAGTGTCTCCACTAGTAGGCGTAGCTGGCGCACTTCATACGTTAAAGTGGAGTTCTCGTCAGTGAGTACCCTGATACGCCGACGCTCAGTGTCCAGAGTCACAACTAAAGCTGCCACAGCCTGCTCGAGAGGAACGTCAAGTGAGGAAAGAGCAGGTGTCGTTATAGGCAGTAGCTGACCTGGTCCTGGGTCCAGTAGTAGCAGGGCCTGGGACACGCTCCCTGTAAACCATACGGTTCACATAGGTAGCATAGTATCTACAATCTCGAGGAGGATCGAGCTCAGGTGACACAAATAGCTGATCCAAATCTATCTCTCTAAAAGGGTAAGGATATCACGCCCAATCGGGTTCTCGATGAGGTACAGGAGGAGAAGGAGGGGATTCAGAACGTGTAGGTCTTTTACCCAAAACCCGTGATGATGATGTCATGCTGCAGTGCACGTGATGCGTATGCCAATGAGTATACAGTAAGAGAATAAGCAACGAGTAACTAACTAACTGTGTGCGGTTATAGACTAGTGTGTATGCAACCTAGTTCCCTATAACCATATGCAACCTAGTTCCCTATAACCAATGGCTCTGATACCAATCTGTCACACCCTCAAAATCCACGTGCGGAGTTTTACCACGAGGCGTGTGAACAAACCAGGATCACAGTCACTAGTTACTCAGAACGACACTATATGCCACATTTAAAAATAAAACCAATCAAAGTTCAAACTTTAAAACCATGCGGAAGCGTTTTGTAAATAAGACAAACCCAAAGTATATAAATGTAAAATTTGGCAAAACACGGGCCAACCCATTATTTAAATCTCATAAATAAAATTCAAATGTCATGACTTAAGATGAAGTCTTAGAATGCATGCTGGACCCGTGATGTGCTCCTAATGGCAACCTGAGTTAACGACCTAAGAATAGCATAGTAAAAAGGTCAACACAATGGTTGGTGGGTTCAAGAGTTTGCGTTAATCATAAACAGTAACAATTTGTATAACATAAGAAGTGCATTGAAATAGATAGCTAGTCTATATTCACAAGTAATAACAATAGTGATTTCGCGATCGAAGCTGACTGCGTTGCGTTTGTTGCCTCCCGTCACAACTTACCAGGTCGTGACGATGTTTGTGTTTAGGACAATATTGCACCCGTTTGACCTCGAGTCGCACAGGTGGGGCTTGTCAAACCCAGTAGTACTACCCAAGATTTCCCGCTAGTTACCATTATTAACGATCCGAAAGTGTGAGGACTTTCCAGGTATTATACACTATGTTAAAACATACACAACTTATAATAATAATATAGCGTTTGCGAACAAGTATGCTACCTCCCTTAGAAGAGAGTTTATAAAATAGTGGGGCATGAACTCACCTGATGTGCAAAGACAATGATAAGGGAGAACTGATGATGGATGGAAAGACAACCCTTCAAAGGTTACCTAGAACACGCAAGTACATAAGTACGTGTGCACAGAAAACTTAACAACCCTAGGTGCTCAATAAACACATTGACCCAAGGCTTTGGAAACAAGACTCATTTAACCTAGTTGACCCGTTTGACCCGTTGGTGACATATTAATTGAGACATCGTTTAATCAAGCGTATCAATTTATCATACATGGTTATCAAACAAACTATTCACGTATATCACATCATCAACCCAAGTTCAACCTAGATCATCATACAACTCATGCGAATCTCAAACAATCAACATGTTCAACACAATTATAAATATATCACAATTAATAATTCATTCATGAAGTCTAATCATGCACAACATGCCATGTGAAGTCACTCACGACTTCACATCCTAAACCCTGCCAATCCTACTAAGTAGGGGCCTCAGGTTCGCACGCGTGTATGACAATCATAATCCCATAAATCAACAAGATTCATTCCAACTAACAAACACAATAATGATCAATTCCAATCCCAAACATGATTTCCTAATCACTAACCATAATTCATCATCATGTATAATCACCAAGAACCTACATTTCTTAAATGATCAATCAAGCATCCATACAACCCAAGTAACACATTCCATCACATTAGACATCATCCATAAGCATTCTAACATGACCCTAACAACATAAACATGCTCAAATCATCATATCCAATGATCTTCAAAAATAAAGTTTCTCTTTTGGGAAGGTAACACCCAAAAGCAATCTAACATCCAATTCCTTCTTAATTTCATCAATTTTATACCAATTAAGTTCATAACATTCATTCTAACATGATAATCATCACTAATTCATCAAAATTCCCAATCATCATGCATAAAAGTTTTCACTTATAGTAAGGTATGAACAAACAATAGATTTCATGACTTTTCTTGCACAATTCATGTAAACCAACATACAAGCAATGTATCTAGCATCATACTATCATCAAATCATGAATTCCAAGAACAAAAAGTTTCCTCTTAAGGCAATGTGTGAGATTCATGATCAAATCATAGATTTCTTGCTAAATCAACATGATCTAACATTCATACAATCTAACCAACATCAAATTAACATCTAACAATCATCAATTTCACTTTTTCATCATCAATTTCGAATTAGGGTTCTTCAAGAACAAAAACAATGAAAAACTAATCAAAACTAACCTTTAGGTGTGCTTAGATGATGATTAACACTTGAAAACAACTTGTAATACTTGAAACCACTTGGAATTTGACTTGTGCACTTGTTCTTGGATCAAAATCGCAAGGTGAGGGTGTTGGGAGGGGGTTTACGGCCGCAATGGGGGTTTGGGGCTAGGGTTGGATTTAATTTTGTTTATATATGGTAACTTTTAATTTCATTCCAATTACAAAATAAACCCCATTGTTTATATTTTATAAAAACTAATCTTTTTAACACTTTTTAAAAGGTTTTAACTACAAAATATAAACATTACTAATCAACAATAATAATCATGAACCACTTAAAAGGTTACACGTTGTCACGTTATCAAGTAAAATTCACAAATAACAACTTAAAATGCATGAACCACTTAACCACAACTAATAATCAACATTATTAATTAGGTTATCATTTGTTTACCATAGATAATTGTTATTAAGTCACCAACGTTTAACGACAACTAGTGTGTGTTCACAACACGTGTATGCAAGACCTAACGGAACTAATGGAGTTTGGTAACGGAAAATTACCGGATGTCACAGTTTCCCTTGACTATTTTTCAACCATTAAATTTCCAAACACTATAACTATAAAAAAATTTATTTTATCATTTTTATTTTACTAACACAGACACACAAACATTAGCATGGGTAACATATACATATATTAGGTTATAACCCTATGTATTACATGGGTTAAATAAAAAAATATTAAAAATTAATAAAAAGGAAATATAAAACATTATTTTGATGTAAGATATAAGTAAAATTATGTAAAATTATGCGTAAGTACTTCAGTTAATAAAATATTATTATTATTTTTTAAAACTTTCATTTTGAAAAACTATTGTTTAAAACTCTCGTTTTAGAAATATGTTAAGAAACATTTCAGAATATTGTTAAAACTTTCATTTTTGAAAAACTATTGTTTAAAACTCTCGTTATTTCAAAATATGTTAAGAAACATTTCTTTATAAGAATATTGTTTTATGGTTTTTAGTATATAATAATTTTTCATATTTTAGTAAAAGTTTGCTTTGATAAAATATCATTTTTATAAATATCTCATTGTTTAAAAGTTCTTGGTTTCAATTATTTTTTTATTTTTTTAGAAAAACAGTTTTATATAAAACTTTCATTAAAAAAGATCGGTTTTAAATATTTCATGTGTAAAAAGATACGTTGTTTATAATAATTTGTAGAATTTTAAAAATCAATTATTTTTAAAAAAGTGTATTTTTTAATCCAAATATATTTAGTTTTTAATTAATTAAAAATACATGTTAGAAAAATTTGGAGTGTTTAAAATAAGAGAGAGAGAGAGAGAGAGAGAGAGAGAAATTTAAAAATTAGTTATTTTGACTTTTTAAAAATTAATAAGTGATTTCGTCGAAAAAATAAATGGTAAAATCAATGTGATGGTGACATTTGTTCTTCCAATATAATCTTTGTTAGTATAGATTTGGATGATTTATATACTACTTTATAGACACTTAAATTGTATTAGATAATAAATGGATATGACCAAGACAGAACACATGAAAACGCCTTCGTAGCTTTTGCAAACTTTCAAAAAGTCCAAGGGCTCTAATATGAACCTTATAATAACAACGTACATTTTGGATACAAGTTTACTCTACCTATTAGTGATACTACCTATAAACCCTGTCCTATGATCAAATACGAGGTTACTTTCACTAATCAAATACGAGGTTATTTTCACTGAGGAGGTTAATTTGCTAGATTAACTTCATACATCAAGTTAGTGGGGCTTTTATGTTTGGTCTGAGTTCTTTTCTTTTTTTTCTTTTTTGTTGGGGTGTCTTTTTAAAAGTGTTAACTGTATTATGTTGATAGGTTAAAGGATGTTTATGTAAACCAATGGTTTTTTTGGTTCTGAAAATAAAAGTTGGTTCTGTAATGATCCTGACCCTAGCAGGTTAATTGATAAACCGAATCGCAATCTATATACATTCGTGTTAAAAACATAAGCTCTAACTCAAACATATTTAAAATTAGAGGTAACTTTATAAAATATTAATTAAATTTCAGGATTGTTATAATTAGGTTACTTAAAAAGTTTTTTGTACCAATCAGGTTACTAATAAAAATTTTTTGTCCCAATCAGATCACTAAAGTTTCAAAATTATTCTAATTAGGTCATTCATAAGTTGCAAAAAGTTTTAAAAAGTTTGAAATGTTTAAAAATATTAATAATATCTATAAAAAAAACTAAATTTTAAAATTTTTGTGAATTATTTAAAAAAATTATAAAAATATGAGTGACTTCATTGGAATACTTCTAAAACTATAATGACTTAATTGGAACAAATAAAATATTAGTGACCTAATTAAAACACTTTTAAAACGTTAGTGACCTGATTAAAATAAATAAAAATATGAGTGACGTAATTAAAAAAATGCTAAAACTTGATTACTATTATATGAAGTTCCTTAAAATTATGTCATGTTTCAAGTCAACCAATGAAATATTCATTTGTAAATATAAATAATTTCTAATGACTTAGCAACAATGTAAACAACCAAAGACTAATTTTTTATAATTGAAGTATTTTTTAGTGTTTTTACTTCTTATATCTTATTCTCAAATAACAAAAGGTTCGAAGAATGAAAAAGTGATAATGAGTAGCTGAGAGATGGACATGAGAGGTTACATAGTTCAAAAGAAAAAAAAATACTCAATCTTTTAAATGGTAAAAAGACATATTAATAAAATAATAAAAATAAAGTTTCATAAGTTTCTCATTTTTAATTTTTAATCTAAATATGAACTTTTCTGGAATAACACTTTTAACGGGTTAACAGATCAATCAATTTACTAATACGAGCTGTGTTTTTGGCCAGGCAATTTATTAAACAAGTCATCTTCAGATTGACTCATTTTTCATTAATCAACTCAAAACATGATTATTTGACATGCATTTGAAACCAAATAAGAACCAACTGATCGAGAAATAATAAAACCAGAAGCCGACCACATAACCAAACAATTGTCGAATACAGAAACCCACCGACTGATCTATTCAAGTTCTGGTACCACTGCTTTTACATACGACCACCGCGTATCTACAAGCAAATTTTATTATTTGAATTTAAAAAAATGAAATTTTAGATCTTTTGGTTTATAAAAAACTATGCAGATTTCTTGCAGTGAGTCTCAAGCCATTCCATTGTGACACTTTTCGGCCTCTCCAATGGCAACCCGAGAGCTCGATCCCATATGAGCTGAAAAAAGAATATGAAAAGACTTGAGACATGCTCAGAACAAATTAACTATAAAAGCATTATGATGAATATTAAATACCTGAGAACAGATTCCAATTGCCCTTGATACACCAAAAAGAACGGTGTAATATCTGAAACGGGTTAAATTTTAATAACTAAAAGCTATAACATTATATTATACGAGAGAAAATCATTAAAAGTTAAAACAATCATTTTATCGGATGTGTTTTACCTATGTAAATAGCCATGTAAGAAACAAATCACTAGTTAGCCAATAGATACATTACATGCAACTCAGAGAAGCGTATCCACTTTTTTACTCACGTATCATACTTTTTCCCGGTAAAATAGTGACTTGAAGTCTTAAACTAATGCGATACGTGATACCATATTGTGTATAGGTTTGCATTTGTATTATTATACGTCAATAGATTCGTGTATGTATTATTATTCTCATATGGATTCATGTATGCATCATTTTTCTCGTATAAGTTCATGGATGTACCATCATTCACATATAAAATGAAAATATTTAGAGCCTAGGCGAGAAAGGTAGATACGGAACAAAGATTTTGTATCTCATGGCTGTATAGCGTAAAATTATTCCGCTATGATCATGGATGTGTAAAATAGTCAAAAGAATGGTTACTTTTGAGAATTTTTCTCCTTTTTAAACCAGCGATTAAGAAACGTAAATGTTGCTTACCTTGCTTCAGTTAAACCATAGTAGTTGAGCAACACACCGCTATGAGCATCGACATTAGGCCAAGGATTTTTCACCTGCAAGCACAATTCCAGAACAAAATTATGGAACTCTGGTATTTGACTATTGACATCCGTGATAAATTATTATGTAAAACGAAGTCATAACATGCATATCATCAGGTATAATTGTATAAATTTGCATAATTGGAATTAACGTGCTGCTATTTTTACGTATATCATTGGCTCTACATTTCTTTCATTTTTGTAAGAGAACAAAAGAAGAGCATCTGAAATGGATATCCTTGGAAACCCAAAGATGCAAGTGATAAGAGAGTTTTTTGTTCATTTCTGGAGCATTCGACCTTGGGCATGGATGGATGTAAGTCCCACTAATTAAAAAAATTATAAAATACAACTTTATTATATGCTGTACTAATTAAATTTTTAAATAACTAACCAAATATATCCAATCTATTAATGTTTATTAAAAAAAAATTTATTAATTTGCGTAAACTTATTAAACATAATATATAAACGTTTCCCTCTACAACAATTCAAAATTCAAAAGTAATTAATAATTTTATTAATTAGTGTATTATAATCTAATACTATAAATTTTAAACCAATTTATAATCAATTTAGTTATATAAAAGATGAACCCAATTAAGAATGTAAGAATAAATGAATTGTTGGAGTTTGTCCTTAAAAATGGATGGTATCATTCTCTAATATGGCATGACGTAGCAGTAGTAAACGACAAAGCTAAGGATGGTGCATTGTAGATGGTCTAACCATCCAAAGACATTCACTTTTACTTTTGCAATATAAAAGCACCGAAAGCCATCATACCTTGCCAAGTTCTGTTAGTATCGGAGGCACCACATCATAAAGTTTTGAAACCTAAAAGAAAATTAATCAAAAGGAAAGGGAAATTAATCAAAAGGAAAAGGCATACACAGTCAGATAGATAGCCTGTCACTGTTTGACATGAAAATAACTGTGCATAATCGGTATTAGGTGCTAACCAGCTGGAAGAGAGGATCATTAGGCAAATGTTTCAATGCAAATTCTCGTTGGCACATGTATCTGGGATCTGTTTTTCGTAGAACACCATGCCCAAATCCAGGAACAACCTACATTTCAGAATTAAGGAAAATTTCAAATACATGTTGAATGAACAGCAATTTTGTTACATTTTCAGAAAGAAAGAAGAAAACTTATAATTGCGTTACCTTGCCACTGTTCAAGGTTTTCCAGACGTAGTCCTTTAGTTGGTCCTTGGTTATGTTCTCTCCACATTCATCTACCACTGACTTTATCCACAGCAGAACTTCCTACGCCATATAATAATTTACTTATGAGCAAGTGACGCAAAAACAACATACGGCAATTCCAGAATTTCTGACATTAATGAAAGAATAAGGATGGAGGGATATACAACTTAATAAAAAAACATTAAGAGTGCCAGCAAAAGTACACCTGATTAGCCAGACCATGAAGGGGTCCAGCAAGACCATTTAATGCTGCAGCGAATGAGAGATACGGATCTGAGAGGGCACTGGCAACCTAAATGAGCAGTCAAAAAAATAGTTAGACAATGACCATGCATAATAACCAATTACAATGTTGGCAATCAGATCACACTTTTTTATATACCCACATAAACAAGAACATAAACTTTAAGGTTGGGACCAGGGTTTAAATGCTTACAAGATGACCAGTATGAGCACTAACATTTCCACCTTCATGGTCACTGCAACAATTCATATGCCAATTAAAAACATGTTTTGTTCACAAAAGAAAACTAGAAATATATTTCTTTAAGTGCAGAATCAGATATTATAAATGCATTATGTCACCTGTGGATGGTGACATAGAGCCTCATAAGCTCTTGCATTTCAGGACTATCAAATCCAAGCATGTGTGCAAAATTTCCACCATAATCTAGTGAGTCGTCCATGGGTATCCTTTCTCCATTTTTGTACATCCTTCAAAAAAATGAGTGGATTAAAACTTAGTAGCTAGAAGATAAAAATTCATCACATAAAAGCCCATACCAAAAGACAGCAACATAATTTACCAAAAAATAAAATATATATGCACAGATATTCGTAGGAATACCTGCGGTAGATATATGCAGCTACAACTGGCACTTGAGCAATCAATGAAAGTGAGTCCTCATAAGTTGGCTCCCAATATCTATAATAAGAAAGATAAAGATTATATATTTAAATCTGCAAGAGTATCAAGAGTTATTTGAACAGATAGATATCCCAAAAAAACCCACTTGGATTTATGGATCCCTTTCTCATAGGCTTTTGAAAATTCACTTTGTACCTGAAAAAAGAGTGAGTAGTTAAAAATTTTGATATATAAAATCTAAAATGAATTCTAAAATAGCATAATCATATGATTTTACCAAGTCCATTGATAGAATACTTAAAGTCAGTGATCTTAATATTGGATACATGATGACTTAGTAAAGTAATAAAGAAGTTCTTAACTGGGTTCCATGGATAAACATGTTATTTTAAGTAATTCAATCATAATTTTTTAATCATTCAATGCAACACGTGCAGTTTCAAATAAACCTGAAGGGCCATAACACCAGTTGTAAATTGAGTCATGGGATGAGCTGTAACAGGTAGTGCGTCGATGGCTTTGTACACATGATCTGCAATGACGATAAAGGAAAATTTAAGAAAAAATACCCGGTTTCAAATCATGAAAAATAGCTGATTAACTTAAAGTAAACACTAAATAGGTTTAGAATATGACTTAAGTTGACCTGGAATAGTGGCACGACTGCGCAGTTCCTTTGATAAAGCATCCACTTGTTCTTTAGTTGGTACCTTATTTTGAAGAAAACAGTCAAAAAACATTAGGTCAAAGTAACATATATATACACATACACACACGTATATATCAGAAAATAGCAGTGAGTAATTACAAAATGTTAATTACAAAAACTGGATCACCACAAAAGTATAATTATAACAATAACAATAACAATAATATATGTATGACACTATGACTGTTTACCTTTCCAGTCAAAAGAAGCCAAAGAAGACCTTCAGGTAACGGCTCACCACCAGGCTTTGCTGCTGGTAATAATTTCTGACATTCAGGTATAGATAGACCCCGGAAGCGAATTCCCTGATAAATAAATAAAAAAACCCAATTATATATATTTTGGATTTCAAAAGTTTGGAGATAATTCCGACAGTGGACGTGAGTTTATACCTCATCCGGGTCAAGCAAGGACGTTTCCCAAAGTAGACCTGTCATTCCTCTCATACCACCGAGTACCTTTAGGTTTTTAACACAAAGAGTAAGTAGATACAAAATAAATTTGTACTATAAAAATGAAAGCAATCTAGTCCAGACAGATTGGCTTTCAACTACAAACAGAAAATGACTAACAACCAAAAACAACTTGAAAAAAACAAAAGAAAGAATTTTGCTTACCATATCAACAGTAATGTTACCCAATTGAACTTTTCCATATTCTGATTTGATCTTTTTTAGGCGCTCCTGCACAAGATTGAAACCATTAATTACAAATACAATTATGAAGTGAGATATAATTATATAAAGTTGGCGGTATTAGAGAGGTTGCCCTGAATATGAACATAACAAATCGAATAGTATGTTATTTTCAATACACTAGGTAAGCAACTTAAAGAAGAACTATCACCTTTTCTTAAGAGCTATAATTGTTTTCTAAGAACATGTTTGAATAACTCAAGTTAACTGCTCCCTGCATTCCACCACTTACCTCAATCATATATGTCTATTCATATGAGGTACTTGTAATGACATACAAATGGAATTTCAATACGCTAATTTTGACATATTGATACTAAAAAGTGCATAATTAAATAAACTTAAGACATTAAAGAATGGATTTGACAAAGTAGAGACAGACAAGAGAACTTCACAGACATCCATAACCATAAATGTGGGAAATATACCTGCTGTTCTGGAATTAATTCTTTAAGCTGAGAATGAAGGTCCTACATGAAAGTAAGCATATTAAGGCTTCTGAACAAAATTCTCAATACAAAGGATTACAAATATAAATATGCATGTGTCTATTTTCAATTTGCTTGATAAATTTCTATTGAGCATGTTGGAGTATACACTATCAGGGCAATGAAGCACCAATCATAAGTGAATAAAAAATATAGAAAGGAAATAGTTTTTTTGCACGTAGTTCAATCCTTTGGCATTTTGAGCATAGTTAATTATCTGTTTTGTTTTATCATTTTCACCAAACTCGATATTGCAGTCATATTGTCTAGAAAAACTTAACTCTTTTTAAGAAACAATATAATGCATAAATATAAGATTATAGCCTCTGATACAATAGCTTTTCCAGATATAATATCACGTCATTGTTTACACTGTCTCATGTTTTCTGTGTAAACCACATAAAAAGGGAACTCCAAACCCTTAAATATACTGTCAGTCTAATTGCAAAATGTATTCCAGAATATGACAGGCATACAATATGCTTCATGAGTTTGTTATCTGTTAAACTAAAAATAGGTTAACACAATTATTGTAATGGACCATATTTCTGATCACATTCGTGTTTCGTGTGCCGATGAAAATAGAATGTAGTGCTTCCTTAAATGCTTGTTGAAAATTAGCTCTAGAACATAATCATCTGCTAACACAACAACATACACACATACATGTCCATTTAACAGGCACAATTAATTTCTAAAAACTAATTTGACCTATTACGAAAGACATCTTATAGCAAAAAGTTAGCAGAGATTACAAACGCTCTTAAAGTCATAAGCTCCAACTTTCTGAAAGCTTAGTTTCTTTGTTTTTAAGCAAATAGCCAGGATTTGACTTTTGTGGTCCATAAACTTGTGCTTAAAAGTTCAATTCTAGCAATTAAAAACTTTGTGACCCTTGATGTATATATAAGGTTTATATTTTTATAAAATTGTATGACTAAGACAACTTACAAGGTCAGAGGATATCTGGATTTGCAGCCACCTTACAGAATTGGCCACACTAGGCTGTCGAACCTGTTAAACAAACACAATATACCAAATCATAAGATCTATATTAGCCACAAATTAATACTTACTAAGTGCATATGATGATTCACTAAGGAACCTGTTGCTGCTCTCATTTGCCTAATATATATCTAAAAAATAATCAATTCTCAGTTGTTTGTTTCTAATAAAACTTATGACAGCCGCTTTCAGAAAAGAAGCTATACTTACCTTGAAAGATCAGAAAAGTAATTCCATTGATCAAACTGTGGTGGATTCTAAATTGTTCGAAATTAAAACTACATTGTGCATCATAACAATTACTTTGTTATAAGTTATAACAGTTGAAATACGTTGATCAAACGAATACTATCAGTTCGTGTAATTGATCATCAAAATGTAGAAAAACTCTGTGCAAACCACACGCTTCCACAGTCTAACAGAAAATCAACCACTAATCAACAACAGATACAAAGCTGAAGATGAGAATCGAATACAAAACAACTTACAACACGATTTCTCAGCTTCGAAAGAAGCGAAACACTCCTGAAGAACACCATCGCTGAGAACCAAACCGAACTCCTCAGAATCAGCAAAAAAGTCGTCAAACAGGAGTAAAAACACAGATCTGACAACTCAAAATCATACAATATGAATCAATCAATCATCCAGCGTTATTATCGAATACGAAATCGGATTTGTTGTTGAGATGATGATGAAGATTGATTCGAATTGTACCTGAAGATTCGAAAGGAGATTGATAATTAGGGGAGACTACTGGAAAGAAGGAGAGATTGATTGAAATTGAAAAAGTAAACGAACAAAAACAGGTGTGAAATGAAAAGCATAAGCCGTCAGTGTAGAATTGTGAATTTTCAATCCCTAGCCCTTTTTTTGGAGTTGAACCGGGGAATATTATTCTTAGGATGTCAAAATTGTAAAGTTAGGTATAACTTACTAAATGAATCGAAACCAATCGAATGATGTTTTGTTTATGTTCTTTCCATCAGTGTTTATCGGACTATCAAATGGGTCATGTGCATATAAAAGGATGAAAGTTTTGTCTGTGTTTGTTTATTATGAAATTAAATTTGTTTGTGATACATAGTATTATATTTATCTTTTAATTGTGACAATTAAAAAGCTATTCTAATATGTACGATAGATTTACATTATAATATCATATATCATGTAGTAATATACACCCTCAAATAAAACCATTGGGAATGAATGTTTAAACATGATCTGGAATACCAAATAAATTCCTTACTATACCTTTTTTGAAAAGTCTGCAATGTGTTTAGTGGTGTTGGTGTTAGATTGGGTTTTTGGACATGTATATGGCACTTACTTTGTCATAGTAAACTAGAGAGGTACATGAAGGAGGATGGCCAGTTCAAAAAGGAGATTTTAAATCAGGCAAAATTCAACAGCAACATTAACAACTTCTTAGTACTTTGCTTTAACATTGGAGCAGGAAGTAAGTGGTTTGTCTTTAAAAGACAAAGAAACAAGATTATCCCCAAAGTAGATAGAATATCTAGAAATGAAACTAATGTATCAAGGTAACCTGTCTGGTCTGCATCTATGTAAGAATAAAGTGTGGATACTGAGGTGCAACACATGTAAAGACCCATAGATAAAGTTCTTTTTGATATAGCGGAATATACGTTGAGGGCATTGAGGTCAATGTGAGACTAATGCCTAACTCACAACATAAAACAATGATGTTATTAATATATGATCCCAAATGTAACACGATAAAAAATATTTCAATACACGTTTAAACTCATTAAGTAAAATAATAACATATGAAACATAACATATTATTATTATATTTCATAGATATAACATAAAATATAAACAATATGTAAATATATGAATAGGGTAAAGTTCCTTCATGAACCCTTGTTTATTGCGATAACTCGTTAACTTTTAATGTAACAAAAACTTAAATTATAATTATGCAGTGCAACTAACTTTTACATCACGCTATACCACTGATGTATGATGTTCCCCTATTTTTAAAATTTTTCTCCCTTTTTTAATAAAACTTCACCATTTTCTTTAAAACATTCTTAACTTTTTTATATGATATTATTTTTTATACAAATTACGTTATTATCATTTTAATATCCTTAATTCGATTATAGTTTTGCTATATTTTTTAAATTTTTTAACGTTCGTTGTGAACCACTAGCTTTATCACTGTAACTCTAACTTACAGTGGCTACGTCTACGTGGCCTACTGTGAATCATGGATATCACTAAAATGGGGGAGCAATGTTGGTAATTTTAGTGTTATTGGGTTAACTTGTTGATCTGGTAAATTGTATTTCTGACTAAACGAGTTAGGTGAAGTACAAGCATGGGCTCGTTTTACAATAATATAATTAATTGTGTATGTAGATAAATAATTAGGCTTATCACGTTGGGTTCATTTTACTATTAATAGTGGGCCTTTGTATGGGTTTAATTAACTAATAGATCCATAAAGTCCAATTTGTAAAAATGATACATACACGGACATACATTTACGGGAAGAATAAAAAAGAACCACCAGATCAAATATATAAAACAGTTGTAGATTTTGATCGCAGACACGGAATTCATTCTCTAAAAATCTTATATTGAATCCGATTAAACATTTTGATATGTACGATCAATTGGTTTAATCTGATAGTGACTAATCACGTTTCTAAGTTTAATCAAGTTGTAGATTTCAATTTCTTCGCCTTGTATTTTCGGTTCGTGTTTTGGATCTTCATCATACCTTCAAGAAATTTAATAGAGTAATCTGTGTTGTTGTTGATTAGAAAGAAGAAGCATGTTCAAACAGAAGACAAAGAAGAAAGATTTTTAATTTCGATTGTTCTGTTTATGGTTCATCCAAAACAAAAGGTTTGAATATCATTTCCTTTTCCGTTTGCGGTGTGGTTCCGCTGTTATTATTCGCAAGTAATCAAAGAATTATTGGTAGTTCTGGTTTGCAAGGTTCAGTAACATTTATTTTTGTTAATTGCAAGTTATCTTCAACATAAGATTCATTAGCATAAGGATTGAAAGCGAGCATATTGGATAAGAGTTTGCATGGTGTGGATTCTATTAGTGAAAAACATATTTTGCTTTCTGATCATCTTCATCATATTGTAGTAACCACTTCACATGATGTGATCTTCTAAACACCATGTGGACGTTGTTTTCTAGTTTGAAGTTAATGGGATTTATTCTAAAAGACTTCAAGATTAAACATGTTAAATAGTTGTCACTGTAAATTATTTTCAATGGAACATGTTCAAAATCTAACAATTGCATTAGTCTTTTATGTATCAATTAGCAGTTGCGGACCCATAAATTATTTTTATGGGGGTCAGAAATTTTAAGCTTACTTGTGTATCAATAGATATAAAAAGAAAATTTGGTTCAGATTGGGTCGGTAACATCATATAAAAAGCTAAATTATCAATAGCATATTTGAACAAATGCGGACGTTTTCAATTAATTATCAAACAAGATGAATAAACATTGTGTAACAACCCTTTATTTATCTATATAACTTACAAATATAAAAAACATGAACAATCTCAATTCAAACAAAAACTTCAACGTACAACTATCGGTGTTTCCAGATACCATATAAAAAAAAACAGGAAATGTATTCTTTTTATAATTTTAAGTAATATAATATAAGAAAAAAAAACCATAAAAGATTTTAGTCACTTTTATTTGTAAAAGGAAAAAAAATACTAAATATATACACGTACCAGAATTTCATTTTTAGTTTGATTAGGAATACTTAAACTAATTTTAAATAGTAATATTAATATTATAGGAATGTCAACTAAGAATAAGTTACATAATTAGAATCTTTTAATTAGGAGGATATTACATACGTTTTCAATTACAAAAGAATCACTTATCTAATTTTAATAAATTAATTGAAATCTCAATATAAAAGACTACCTAATTGGTTAATTAATTTGGTTCTATTAGTAATGACTTACCATTTATTTGCTTATCTATTCTAATTCTATATGAATTAACTCACTCTACTAATAAACATTTTACTTATATTGTTTTATCTATGTCACTTGCTCACAAACATTTTAAGTTACAAATGCTTCATATCCGTGTCCGTCATCCCCGACCTGCCTAATACTTGTGGAAGGTAAAAGGTATTAGGGATTCGTTGTCAAATTCTCATTCGTGGGATCATTGTTGAAATTTCTTAAGGGTGGGCATCAAAACTCTAAGGGGTCGGTGTCCGAATTTTTCGAGGGTCGGTCGAGATTTCATCATATATGCTACTACAAATGAAAAATTTTCATGGGGTGCGGATGACCCCTGTGGAACCCATATAGGTCCGCCCCTGTGAACTTGGAGCGGGGGTGTATCATTTTTCAAGCTAGAAATTCATATAAAATATAGCAAGCCTTTATTTTACAAGTTTTAAAAGTTGTCACATTTTTCATGCGCAAAGATGGTAACTAGTTCTATATGTCAAGTATGCGTGTATATGGGGGAGAGATCAAATAAAACCATATTTATAATTAAAAGCTATGAAAACTGCCTCCAACAAATCACATAATTTATAAATTATTTATTTTTGTAATTTTTTAAAGAGTAGTTAAGTAATGTTCAACCTTATTATTAAAGGTTATCATATATTTTTTAACTTTAACCTCACGTATTGAAGATAATGACAAAATGAGTTACATATACGTAACTTGTATAAGCCAAATATACGTAACTCATAGTTGTACACATGGTAACACACATTTACATATACATAACCCCCATTTTTTGTAGTTTTCAATTATAAACATAATTTTCAAGGATCCCTCTCATATATATATATGGAATAATTCAAATAAGAACTATCCTTTTTGTAAGAACCTTTTAACTCAATGTAGATCATTGGTTGCTTCCTACAATCTCAAAACAAAATTTTATTATTTTAAAACAAGTGTTATTTTATTATTTTGAAGAATGGTTCCTATAATCTTAAACCAAATTTTATGACATCCGTTCATTTTAAAAGATTTTTTGATTTATAAACCTTTTGTAGGTTTATTTATTTTTAATTTTACAAATAAGTTGTCAAAAAAAATTACTTCTTCGTTTTTTATTTTCATAAAGAGTATTTTTAGAAATATGTTGGTGTTTCATAAAGCTATTAGTTTTTTATCAATATTTTTAGTTCAAAAGGTTTTTTAAATCGTTGTAAAAAACCATTAGTAGGTTTCAACTCTAATAACTAATACACATTGTGTAGGTTTCAAGTCAAATAACCAACAACATTTTGTAGGTTTCAAGTCAAATAATCAACAATCTTTTATAGGTTTCAAGATTAATAATTATAAACCGTCTATTAGGTTTAATTCTTATTTAACAATGAATGATTTCTTAAATTAACTTGTTTATTACAAGTTTCAGGAAAATGGCTACAAATGCTTCTTCGTCCTCTTCCATGATGTTATTAGTTAGTAATCAAATCGTAACAACGGTTGTGAACCATGCGGAAAAACCCAAAAGGTTTTTGGGATTACACCTCAAAAGACGGCAACAGAAGATATTCTTCTATCTAACCACCTCAAACCTAGCAAGGTTTTTGACCGAATCCCATCTGAAACCCATTGAGAGTGAGGACACCGATGTTCAACATGTGAGTGCGATGGATGCTTGGAAGCTTTCCGAGTTCTTATGTCGCAACTATGTGTTGAATGGCTTAGTGGATGCTTTTTATAACATGTATTGAAAGATAATGACCGCCAAAGATGTGTGAGAGTTGTTGGAACGCAAGTACAAAACGAAAGATGCTGGCACAAAAGATTTAGGGTCACCTGTTTCTTGGACTATAAAATGGTTGATAAAAAAATAGTAATAAGCCAAGTCCAAGGGTTACAAGTTATACTTAGTGGCATTCACGCTGAGGGGATGGTCCTTAGTGAGACCTTTCAAGTCGCATCAATCGTTGAAAAAGTGTCTCTTTCTTGGATTGACTTTAAAATTTATTTGAAACATAAACAAATTAATATTACCATTGAAGACATTGTAGTTTGTCTTTGTATTGAAGAGGATAATAGGTTGGCTCTTAAGGCGAGTCAAGTGCAAACCTCGGCTAAGTCCAACATGGTTGAACATGCTTAATTCTCGAAAAGCAATAAAGGCTTTAATAAGGGGGAAGGCAAAAAAAGCTAATGAATGTTGGTCCCAAAAAGAGGGGCGTGATGAAGAAAAAAGCATGGTCCTTTTAGGGGGAGTGATATAATTGTGGTGAAAATAATCACCTAGCTCAAAGTTGCAAGGCCTCGAAGCATGAAATTGCACATATGGTGGAGGATGAAAACATGCCTCTCGTTGCTATGATCATCAAGGTCTTGGCTATGATAACAGACATCAATATTGCCGGTGAAAAACCGCAAGGTTGGTATGTTGACATGGGAGCTACTCATCACGTTTGTAATGGCAAAAAACTATTTAATATGTTTAAGGAGTTCAAGGGCTACATGGGAAACCAAGCAATCGTCGACATCAAAGGTGAAGGAAATATGATCTTGAAGATAACATTAGGAAAAGAACTCACCTTGAACAACACTTTGTATGTTTCCGAGATTTGCAAGAATCTTGTCTTGCGATGGTTGCTTAATAAATATGGTTTTAGATTCAGTATCGAAAGTGATAGGTCGTGTTTACCAAAAAAGGATTGTTTGTTGGAAAAGGGTGTGCCCTTAATTCCATGTTTAAATTAAGTGTAATGGTTGTGAAAAATAATATGAATGACAAAGCCATTACTTCTATTTACATGCTTGAGTGTCTAAAACTATTGATTGGCATTCACATCTTGGTCATGTAAATTCTTGAACTGTGAAACGCTTAATAAATTAAATAACATTCCAAATTTCAAAATCAATTCAAAGTTAAAATGCACTATTCGTATAGAGGCCAAATTTACTAAAAAACCCCCGTAAATTGGTCGTAAGAACTACCAAACTGCTTGATGTAATCCGCATTGATGTGTACTTTTTAAAGTCGTACCCACAAGAGATGAAAATAAGTACTTTATCACTTTTATTGATGATAGTACAAGATATTGTTGTGTGTATTTACTTAAGAGTAAGGATGAATCAATAAACAAGTTTGTCTTGTATAAAAATAAAGTTGAGCGTCAACTTAACAAAAAAATCAAAGTTGTGCAAAATGATAGGGTAGGTGAATATGTCTCCCCAGTTAAAGATATATGTGCCCAAAATAGAATTATCCACCAGTGTACCCCTCCTTATACTCCACAACAAAATGGAGATGCGGAACAAAAGAACCATACATTGAAATAAATGACGAACACCATGTTGATTAGTTTTGGGATGAGCCCAAACATGTGGGGGGAGGCCATACTCGCGGCTACCTATCTTTTAAAAAAGATACTTCATAAGAAAAAGGATGAAACCCCTTATTAGTTATGGAAAGAAGGAAAACCATCATATAAATATACTTGCGTGTGTGGGGATGCTTAGCCAAGATAACCATACCACCACCTAAGGCACTAATAATAGGACCTAAAACTGTAGATTGTATATTTATTGGTTATGCTCATAAAAATAGTGCATATTTGTTTCTTGTACATGCGCCCAAAATTCCGATATGCACAAGAAAACCATAATGGAAGAAGAACATGCTTCATGGTTTGAACATGTGTTTCCTTGTAAACGATAAGAACACACAAGCTCATTGACATTAGTTGAAGATGAAGTTCATGAGAAGCGACATGAACTACCCGAGGTGGAAGAAGTTGAACCAAGAAGAAGCCAATATCAAAGGGTTGAAAAATTCTTTGGACCGCACTTCATGAAGTGCATAGTTGAGGGTAAGCCCAACGCCTACCAACAAGTGGTTACATCTTCCGAATGACCTCGATGGAAAGAACCAAAAAGAATGAAATACATTCTATTTTTGCAAAACCACACATGGGAAGTAGTAGATCTTCCTCTGGGTTGTAAATCACTTGGATATTGTTGGATATTTAGAAGAAAATGAAACCCGATTGTAGCATTGATCAATACAAGGTGAGCTAAGTGATCAAAGGATTTAGACAAAAAGAAGGTCTAGGTTACTTTGATACTTACTTGCTCATGACATGAATAACCACTACAAGTTTGGTGCTTGCAATAACGGCTTTGAGAAATATGGAAGTTCACCGGTGGATGTAAAAACCGCTTTTCTAAATGGATATTTAGAAAAAGAAATTTACATGGAGCAACTCGAGAATTTCTCCACTCCCGATCAAAAGGGAAAAGTATGTATTTTAGTCAAGTCTTTGTATGGTTAGAAGCAAGCTCCAAAACATTGGCACAAAAAGTTTAAAAAATGTCATGATTTATCATTGTTTCAAAAAAGATGAGTGCGATAAATATGCATATGTGAAAGATACAAGTGGAGGTTATGTGATCTTATGCCTTTATGCAGATGATATATTTATCATTGAAAGTGATGATAAGATGATTAAATCTACTAAATATATGTTGAAAGCGAGGTTTGATATGAAAGGCATGGATTTTTGTGAATGTAATTCTTGGTGTAAAGATCATTAGAACACAAAATGGTCTTGTGTTAAGTCAATCTCAGTACGTAAACAAGATTCTTGAGAAGTTAAATTCGGAGGAGACTATGATAGCTAAGACTCTAATTGATACCACCACACATATAAGTAAGAATAGAGGTGAAGTGGTTGCTCAGTTGGACTACTCAAGGATCATTGGGAGTCTAATGTATCTTATAACGTGTACTAGACCCAGCCTGCGTTATGTCATGAGCCGACTAAGCGGATATACTAGTAATTTGAGTTCTGTATATTGAAAAAGTATAACAAAGGTGTTGAGGTACTTGAGATACACAAGAGATATGAACTACATTATAATCGTGATCTAGCTGTGATCAAAGGATAAATTAATGCCAACTGGATATCAAATATAAAGGACTCAAGATCAATCAATAGGTATGTGTTCACCCTTGGTGGTGCAGCTATAGCTTGGAAGTCGTTTGAGCTAACGCTTATAGCTAGATCCATGATGGAATCTAAGTTCATAACCTTAGATAAAACTGGTGAAGGGGCTAAATGGATATGTCAATTTGTAGAAAACATTCCATGATGGTCAAAGCCTTTGTTGGCTATTTGTATACATTGTGACAACCAAAAATCAATTGGTAGAGCTCAAACTCAATGTATAATGGCAAATTAAGGCACATTAGACGTAGACATAATACGATACAACAACTACTCTTAACGAGGGTTATCATGATTGACTATGTGAAGTCAAAATAGCATTGGGATCCGCTAACAAAAATCAAAGATTTGGTTCAAAAGTCATCAATTGGATGGGACTAAAGCTTGTGAAATAGGGAGTGTAACGAAAAACCTAACCTATATGACTAGATATCTCAAGATCTAGGTTCAATAGGACAACCTAACTACATGAACTACAATCACTATAGGGGAACCTTAAAACACATAAAAGGAAGATATTACTTTCGAGTCCATTCCTATACCAATAAGTGACATGGTTAGAGGATAAGCATAGTATATGGTTATTGATTTGTGGTCATCACAAAGAACCAAATGCTTATGATTATTGAAAATCAGCTATGTGAAAAGAAAAATGTTGTCGCTACTGAAATTCTTGGGGCATAATTCCTAGAGCTCTCACTGAATCAGGCTAGTGATCCACGACCAGAATGGACACAACTATGAGGGGTTGACCAGATCACGGAGATTATTATGTGAGGTATATGACCATCTACATAAATGGTGGTTGGTTCAAGAACATCGAGTCTACCAAACCACTTGAACACTAAGTATGCATCATGACGGAAGGTTCAAAGCTAACAGCTATCTGTCAATATTCAACCACTAGAATTTTACCTTGATATTAAGAGACTATGGATGAGATCCATCCTTGTGGGAAATTGTTAGAGAATATGTGAAAATGAGTTTTTCACATGAGAAAAATGAGGTTTTATTTATTTTCACACAAAACCTCAGTCACGAAATTAGTTTTCGCATATTGTATTCGTAATTTTTTTATTATTTCAGTTGTATCCGTATTGTAATTTACTGCTTTATTTTATTATTGTATTGTATTGGAATTTATACAAGTGTTGTTATATTATTTTTGACGAAAGGTTCCTAAAGACAACTTATAATTCAACTTTGTGAGAAGTGCATGAGCGAATCACAAAGGATGGGTCGCTATAATTAGGATTACATGGTGTAATGTTAACATCTAAATTGGTCAATGAATTCTAAATCTTTATGAGTTACAAGTAAGCAATTGGTTGTCATACTTACTAGTCAACTTAATTCTTGTGAGAGGTGCGTAGGCCGGTTACAAGTAATTAAGGATGATGTGGATCTTAGCCTTTAATTAATTAAGGTTCTTTTACAATATAGTATTAGTACTTAGTTATAAAAGGATTAAAAAATAAACTATGCTAAAGCTTAAAACTTTATTTTATACACGACAATAAATACAACTACAAACGTTCCCACAAACATCTCTTTCTGTCTTTAGTCCATCTTGGATTGGGATAAACTAAAAGAAACAAATTTAATGAATTGATGTCATAATCTTGGGATTGTTGAGGCAACCAATGCAACCAAATCTAAAAAGGATGCTTGGGAAAATCATTTTGATGATGCTCAAATTGTTGCATATATTATACTAGTTTGCATGGAACCAAATTTGCAACATGATTTGAAACATCTAAAGTCTTTTGACACATTAAGGAACTCATGTTAATGTTTGAAGAACAAGCTAGAAAAGAGATCTAGAATACCATGATACCTCTTGTTAACCACTACATGTAAGAAAGGACTGTTGTTGACCTTCATGTGATGAAATTGAAAGGTTATGTGGAATAGTTAAATAGCTTGGATCGCCTTTTAAGAATGACCTAGCTATTGTCGTAATACTAGGCTCACTTCCTAAGACTTAAAATCATTTTGTAATAAATTATAAAATGAATGGCTTTGAGAAGTTTATCTCAGTACAAGGCATACTTAGGATTGTCGAGGACAATATTTCCACCAAGTTATGATGGGTCCTCATGATAAAGTAAATAAGCCATACGCGACTCCTAATCAAGAGCCTGAAACCAATACCAACAGCCAAGGCCTCAACAAAGCCACTAAAGAACTCTAGTTGCTTCCAATGTGTCGATCCAAATCACTGGAGAAGAAACTGCCAAAAGTTACAACTGAGCTAAAAAAGAACCCTAATAGGGTTGAGATGTAAGTCTCACATTGGTTAAATAGGAGAACAAAGCCTTTTTCATAAGGGGTGAAAAACTCCTCTATTAAGGCGAGTTTAGCCTGAATAGCAACTCATTGGGTGATAACAAAATCATGAGTTCCTAGACAGATGACCCATTGGGGGAAATCGGATAATAAGTACGATTTACTTCGGATGCTACACATGGTATTAAACCCATGTTGGACTAACATGCCAGCAAATATGCTAGGCTCCGTAAGGAAGATGGAGATGTAAGTATACTTCGGTTTAAGGGGAGAATGAAGCCTTCCTTATAACGGGATGGAAACCTCCTCTACCAAAACACGTTTTGCTTGGATGAGCAACTCGTCTGGTGAAAAAAAAAACCGTAAGTTTCAATATGGGCGACCCATAAGGGGTAAATCAGACAATATCTTGATACTGTTTACTTGGTTAGTTACATGGTTCCTCGGGTATTTTTATTATACAACTATGTGCTTTCTCCGGTAATTTATGGATATTTGAAATGATTTGTAGCACTCATGTTTATAATGATTTGCAGCTACTACAAAAGTTAGACAGTAAAGTAAAGACCAATTACTGCTCCACATTGGAAATGAAGCTTGTGTAGCGATTGAAGTTGTAAGAGAATACTTCTTTATGAAAAATTAGCATGTATTCAAATTTGAATAATTTTTTGTATGTATAGTTTAAGTTGAAATATTATCTCAACCGCCTGACTATAAATGTGTACTCTTTTTGTTTCCATGAATAGCATAATGTAATCTTTGAAAACAAAATTTTGTAATTTGAAGCTAGGTTTGATAACTAAATATATGAATTTTCATAGCCAATGTAGTGATAACTCTATTTATACTCTTAATACCAAAAGATCAATGTCATACCTTAATCAATCATATCTATGACATTGTCGACTTTGGCATATAAACAAAAAGCATATGCCAAAACTCTAAACTGATGGATCTTGAAGTTCATTGTAGAATATTTGAAATCAAACTTGGATAATCTGAGAGTTGTGAAGATCACTTTTAGATCGAAATTATTTGGCGGTTCACCCGAATAAATCAATCGGATATAACTCAGACGAGATCAAGAATTAGTATGATTTGTGTGATATTCGTGAACCAGAGGACCAATTTCAATCGAATTTAGTATATTCAGGGAAGGGGAGAAAACTGCAAGTGACAGTTTTCATATCAAATATTACACTTTTACCATCAAGTTTCACATGTGAAATTTCGGTAAAATTAAATATCCGTGCGTTTTTGATAAAGCGATATTTACCAAAATAAAAATTTTTCGCGCTGACCTGGTCAGCTCGATCCCAGCCAGGGGCTCTGCCCCTTGGACCCCGCTCCCAGGGGCGTTGCTCCCGGACTCCCGCCAAGGGGGCGTTGCCCCCTTGGAACCCCTATCGCTTAGGGGCTTCGCCCCTAATAAGGTTTTCAATTTTAAAGATCAAAATAATCTCAAACAAGTGTGCACTCCTTGCACCTCCTAACTTGTTTGATGGATATTATGATCAAATTGGTCGTTAGTCAATCCAATTACAATAAAATATCTAACAGTTCAATGCTTGAGAATCCTTTGGCGTGTGAATCTTGTATTATGGCAAAATGACAAAAACACACGTTACCATAGTCCATAGGGGTGATAGAGTTGCTAATCAATTAGGACTCATACACACTTATGTATATGGTCCTTTGAAAATAATATTAAAAGGTGTTAAAAAGAATAGTTATTAGATTTTGTGATGATTATATGAAGATCCCTTCTAAATCCATGAAAAAACACTTTTGTTGCAAATAATATCTTGATATCTTAATGCATTTTTTTGATTTATTTTCTATTACAACCATCCACATGAACTATAAGAGAAGACTAAAAGAGAAAAGGACTAGGGTTAGGGAGAAGGTTTTTCTATTTTCATTAATGTATCAATAAATCACAATAGTTTATAGTTCGTAAAAAAATCAAAATACCCTCATATGTTTTTTTCATGGCTAGACTTAATGGATGAATCTAACATTGTCCGGTAGTTTTCATTAATGAAGAGGATTCAATTCGTATTGCAAGAGATGGGGATGGAAACCATTGTCTAGTAGTTTTCATTTAATCAAAATATATCTAAAGATTACGTCTTTTTCACCTGAATTTGAAATGTGAAATTTCAGGAAACAATTTTTAGTGCATTTTAATGAAACAATTTTTGCCAAAGTAAAAGTTTTTCAACCCTAGCCAGGGGCTCTACTCCTAGGACCCCGATCTCAGAGGCGTTGTCCCTGAACCCCTACCAAGAGGGTGTTAAACCCTCATTGCTTAGGGGGTGAAGAAATTATGAGATTCTAATACCAAAGATCACAATAAACTCAAATAAATGTGCAATCCGCAACTCCTGACTTGTTTGATTAATATTATGATCACATTTGTCATCTAATCAATCCAATTACACTACAATATCTAACATATAAATGCATCAACATCCTGCAAACTCTGCAATTCAAAGTGATCACAATAAGAACATTAGAAACCACTACTACTGCAATCACTACCATTGCATTACATATTATTTGCAAACTCTAAAGGAACAGAAAGATAGGTAAACAAAGGCCCATTATTTAAAACAAAACCCCAAAACTAGAAAACAAAAAGATAAACGTAAGAAAAAAGAAAAGCTATCGTTTTACGGACCATTTAATTTTTATTAGAGTTTAGCGTTTAGGATATAGGATGTATAAAGAGAAGAGAACATGTAAAACATAAAGGCCGCAACCAATTTACACTTGGTTAAATTTTCAGGCTGGTGAGGTACCTTGGAACCATAAGAACCACTATACATCATCTGCATACAAGTAAAACGATTCGATTAGACGTTATAACCCAACACACCAGTCAAACACTTAACACAAGAGCTAGATAGTGAAATGATAGTTTTGACTTATAGTATTGATATTTGCACTAGAAAATTGATATCGATGAATAAGGGTCTGTTTGGTATGAGGTAATGGAATGGACGAAGGAATGGAATGAATGAAGGAATGGAATGGATGAGGGAATGAAATGAATCATTACATTCCATTGTCCTGTTTGGTTACCCTAATGAATGAATCATTACTTTGTGTTGTTTGTTAGGTATGAAAAAACAAACGAATGAAATATTAAAGTAGTTATGGTGTTGATGGTGGGTGGTGGTGGCGGCTGCAGTGGCGGGTGGTGGTGGTGGCGGCCGGCGGTGGTTTCCGGCGGTGGTGGCCGGTTGTGGTTTCCGGCGGCAGCGGTGGGCGGGGACGGTGGTGGTTCCCGGCGGTGGCGGTGGGCGGGGACGGTGGTGGTTCCCGGCGGCGGCGGTGGCCGGCGACGGTGGTGGTGGCCGGTGGTGGTTTTCGGCGGTGGAGGTGGCCGGCCGATGGTGGTGGTTTCCGACGACCGTGTTGGCCGCCGGCGGTGGTGGCCGGTGGTGGTTTCCGGTGGAGGTGGTGGCGGGCGATGGTGGTGGCCGGCGGCAGTTGTGGCCTGTGGTTGGCGGTGGTGGTCGATGGTGGTGGGTAAGTGGGTGGCGTTGGTGACTAATGATAAAAAAAGGGATGGAATGAAAAAAAGAAGGGGGGATGGATGGAATGAATTTGAGGGAATAGAATCAACTATGTAATGGTTCATTCCATTACCTTCACCAACCAAACATGTATTTATTCATTCACCCTTAATGGTTCATTTCATTCCGTCCCTCATTCATGCGTACCAAACGCTACCTAAATGTTCTTTTTCTGCTGTATTAGTTTCCTCTATTCTTCATCAGGCAATGCTAATCTGAATATCCACATACCAAATAAAAGAAAGACTAATAGACCCAAATGGGTTCTTGGGGGTTTATATATCTGATGTGTTCATCAAATTCAAAACACCAAATGAAACATGCATAAATGGTTAAAAGTATTTCAAGAAACCTTTTTGTGACCATATAAACAAACATCATATCATATCACTTGCGAAGATCAAAAGCCACCATCATGTTTGTAACCTAAATAATGTTCTTCCCTATATTCTACACTCTAATTAGCTTTTTTAAAACTGCTACCTCAAACACCCTCTTATTTTTCTCCTAGATCTACACTTTTGTCTATCATGACGCTTGAACCCTCAACCACATGAGAGGAACACCTTTCCAACCACCTTGGTAATTGGTATCGCTAAACCACAAGCCCTTTGCTTTTAATTAGTAATGTAAACAAGAGAAGCACAAACAAAGTTCTGTAGTTCATGTTCATTCATAGCAAATAAAACTACTATCTTTTATGCTCTTTTTCCAAACAAATTCTAGATGACAATCAAAAGAAAGATATGGATATTGGCCAATTGGGTGTCTTCTGAAAGATAAAAACATATGCATTTCATATGTTAAAACAATCAAATGCAGTGATTATGAATTTATCAACAATGACATTAGCCATGATCAAGAACTAGTAAGTAGAATCAAGAACCATACCTTCAAATCCACCTGTAAAAAAGCCCACAACAACAATGTTTCAAGACATCACCACATCATCATCAACATTACCTCTAGCAGCAATCTCACCACTATCAATGGGCAAGCTTGGCCAACTCGACACCGTCTTCACGCTATTCGCCCACCCCGAATCCTACACCACATCCACCCGAACCTCCTCCCCGATCTGCGTAGGAGAAAACACACCATCCGAATGCACCTCCCTCGCCTGCGAGTGCCGAGACTAATGATGCCTCATCGGAAACACCAACCGGTGCCTCCGAGCCAGATGCCTCAACCCAAACCCTAACAACTCCTCATCATCATCATCATCCACTAAATCCCCCAATCTCAAAACCCTAGACCTCGACATCCTCCTCCCCTTCGAATCACCGTCAACGGGATCAGTCGGCAGCTGGAATCGACACACAGGGCATGAATTCTGCTGCGAAAGCCATGGGATTATGCAATCGGGATAATACATATGCTTACACGGCAGCTTCTTCGTCTCATCATCAACCACAAACTGATCATATGACAATCGGATCAATCTCGAGGAATGCGGAGGTGATCTTCACCAACGGAATCGATTCAAAAGTTGATTTCGACGCCGGTGAGTGGAGGCGAAAGGTGGTGGCTACGGCGGTCGGGTGGTGGTAATGGGAGTTGAAGAGGTGGTTGATTACACGATGGAAGTAGGGGTTGTCGATGCCGTCGGCAGGTGGGAAGGTGAGCACCGTCGTTGTAACCTGGTGCCGGAAGAGATGCATCGAGAAACGAGGGGAATAAGAGTTGATCGGAATCATGGTGGTGGTTGTTGTTGGGGTTAGAGGAGTTGTTGATGGTGATCGGAGAATCTAGTTCTTCGAGGAAATCGAAGTTATAGTGGGGGCAGAGGGAGGCCGTGGTGGAGGTGGGGATGAGGGAGATGCTCAAGTCACACTCGTGACACCAGTAGGTACGGGGTCTATGGTGGCGGTGGTGGTGGCGGTGGCGGTGGTGGTGGTGGTTGAAGACATATTAATATTATTATTATTTTATGGAAGGTGTTGGTTTGAGGGTGCGATAGATGGTTGGATATTTTTGTATGGATGAGAGCGTGTGGGTGGGCCAAGATTGGTTGGTTTGGTCATTGTCGTTAACTCTTATTTTCTTAGGAGATAGTGAAGTAATACTAAAACTCGCACCTTGTGACCCCCGAAAAACTCCTGACATGGTGAAAAATACTCGGGCCACCAAGCTCCATATCATTCTCAAGTAGCGTTTGGTATATAGTAATGAAAAATGTAATTGAATTAACCATTGAGTGCGAATAAAAAAAGGTTTGGTAGGCGAGTGGAATATAATGCATTATTACATAAGTAATCTCATTTTCTTTGAACACACCAAAATTATTCCATTCATCTTCTTTTTTTCCTTTTTCATTTCATTTCTTTTTTCATCTTTACTCACCACCACCCACCCACCCACCCATCACCACCACCAAGACCACCATCGACTGATAACACCACGCCCACCACCATCGGCCACCATTACCAACCATTGCCACCCATCGGCCACCAAAATAGGTTGCCATCGGTCACAACCACCACCACCAATCATCACTGGTTACCATCATTGTCACCAACGCCCACCTAGATCGGTCGCCACAGGCCAACACCACGACCACCCACCACTAGACACCACCACAACCACCACCGGCATCCATCATCACCATCGACAAACATCACCACCAACCCCCAACAACCCCCATCAGTAAGCACCAGCCACCACCGCCACCGCCACTAGCACCGGTCGCCACCACCACTAACATCCAACACCACTAGCCAACAACACCACAACCACCCACTAAGCATCAACCATCACTCGCCACCACCAGTCATCACCACAATAATCACTTTTGTATTATATTTATTCGTTTTTCCTACTTAACAAACAAAAAAAAGTAACAATTAATTTCATTCTCACAGGAGTAGCCAAACATGATAATGAAATGTAATAGAATTGATGAAAAAACATAATAAGCAAATAAATGAAATGATTAATTATCATTCTAGTATCCTATTTGGTTATCTAGTGGGAATGAAATGAATCATTGCATTATACAATTTGGTAGACATGAAATTAGAGGTGTGTAAAAATATCCAAATGCAAAAAAAAAAAAAAAAAAAAAAAAAAAAAAAAAAAAAAAAATCCAAAATATCCAAACCTAAAATACCCTAAAAATCAGATTTGGATTCAGATGGTATTTAAAATCTTTTGGATATTCGGACATCCGAATTATCCTAAGTATATTTATAAAATATATCAATTAATAAACTTTAATTAGAATTTTTTAATATTTCAAGCATCTAGATATCGGATTTAAAATCCGCTATCGCACATTACATTGAAGTAACTCATCAAAATTTTAGTGTGCTTCCTATATCAAAATCAATGAACTAAAATCATCATATTGAAAGAGTCATCAACTATAATTTCATTATTTTGACTCATATAACAATCAAAACCAAACATAATACTTCATTAGTCGTATACTTTCCTCAAAAAAAAAAAATAATAATAATAAATGAACAAAAACATGTGTAGGCATACCAATGTTATATCAGATCCAGCATCATCTCTTGACATTTCCAATTCTGTCCTAATATTTGTAACAGTATGGTGCAACCTCGATGTATATACTAAAGCATGAAGCAAATAAATGAACATATATCATTTGTAGTAAAAGTTAACAAGAACTCATGCTGAATAACTCCTTTGATCATCAACATGATCTTGAATGCTATGCACCAGCAGTGGTTAACCCATCTTTCAAAGTACCCACTTTGATCTCCGGTTTTCAACAATTAAATTAAACACAAACATTTAGATCAGAATTAAGTAAAACATATGTAATAAGCTTTGGAAAAGTAATGGAGGATAATATATTTATATATACCTTAAAATAGGAAATATTTAGTCCTTGAATCTTCAAGAGCAGTTATAATAACCACTTTCCTACGGATAGGACAAAAGAGAGAAATTTATGTCAATTTTAATAATTGTAATCAATTGTTATGCAAGATCATTCCATTAGTGGCATAAACGTAACATCAAATTTTGACGCTTGAAAGCTAAAATTAAACTAAGAAAGCATATGCAACTAAACAAAAACCCTGGCACTACGTTCTAGAGTTTAATAAAAGAAAGAAAAGAAATGAAAAAAAAAATGAAAGAAAACTAATGAGAGAAAATAAAATGAAGAGAAAAAGATTTGAACAGAGAAAAGAAAATGAGAGAATAGTATAGACATATTATAATTTGTGGGTTAGAGTTTGAAGAAGATGAAAATAAAGTAAAATTTTTATGTATTTTCTTTTTTTTTTCTTTCTATTTTGGAACAAAAGTTAGGAGAGAATATTACTAAAAAAATGTTTTCTTTTCATTTCACTTTATTCCTTTATAAAGCTCAAGAACAAAATGTTTTTAGTTTCATCCATTTTCATCCTTAAAATAACTCAAGAATAGGGGTGTTAAAAAATATCTGAATCCGAAACCCAATCCGAAATATCCAAAAATCCGAAATTTCAGATATCCGAAAATTCGGATATCTGAACTTCGGATATCTGAAATTTCGGATTCGGATTCGAATAGTGATTTTGAGAATTTTCGGATATTTCAGATATCCGAAATATCTGAAATATCCAAATATATTTTTATAACAATTTAAAAATATTAAATATTAATTAAATATTTCGGATATTTTCAGATATTTCGTATATTTTAATAAAAACTTCGGATATATGAAAAGAATTTCAATAAAATTTATTATATTTTTATAAAATTTATTAAATAATACAATTTTTTTTGAAATTCGGATATCCGAACGGATATCCGAATCCGAATCCAAAATTTTGATTTCGGATATCTGAAATTTCGGATTCGGATAGTGAAATCCACTATTCGAAATTTTCGGATATCCAAAATTCGGATATTCGAATTTGAACACCCCTACTCAAGAACACAATTCTTTTTAAACTTGACATCTATTTCTTTCTATTTTTCTCCTTAAAAAAAACTCCAGGAACACAATGTTGAAGCGATTGAACCCAATAAACAAATTTACATAATACAAAGTCTCAAATCAATGAAACCAGTGGCAGAGACAAATGTAAGTAGACCTTTGGCTGATAAAAATTTAAACCCACTTAGCAATAACACAAAGAAACTCAAACTTTTAATCAAATCACGACACCTTATTTTTCTACGAAAAGGTTTTCATGGGTAAAACAGGTAGATACCTACTCAAAATGCATACCGAAACAACTCCTATTTTTGTTTTTTAGCAAACCTGAAATCACCAAAAGCCACAAACTACGACCATTGCCACCAATCTACTGAAAGTGGGACGTGTAATTAACTACGATGTACTTCATCTTACCATTGTCGGAAAAGTAGTTGTGGTTGTTGGCCACCACTTCGCTATTGCGGAGCCATCAAACACCGGCTCCTTCGTCCACGGCACTATCGACACCTTTGAGACACTGAAACTTGGTAGGACCAATGCCTTGTTGTCATAGTCGGAATGAAATCCTCCCGGTCTATGGCTTTGTTCTCAAAATCCCGATCTCTCGCGATACAATGAATTAGAACTTTCATCCCCAATGTTGCGTCTTTTCCCACTTTGGATGATGAACAACTTTCAACGTCAGTCCGGAATACGCCGAGTGGTCTTTTAATATGAATACTAAGTCCGCTTGTTGTTGTTCTTTCAACGCTTGTTGTTGTTGGCGCATCAATCTAACCCGAACTTGTTGTACCTCTTGCATAAGTCAGAACTTTTTGTCTCGAAAACAACCTCTATGCTCGGCTTCGGTTTTAGTTACGACGTTGAATCTCTCGAGTTTTGCCAAAAGTTTTTCCTGCAACTTTGATGTTGCAGCTGATTTTTTGGCCTTTCTCGTCGAACTCTACGGTTTCACATTCTCATCATCGTTGAGATCGGTGTTAGAAAATTGAGCTTCTGAAGATGTGATGTAGTGTATGGATTCATTTGTTTTTCCTCTTTTAGTCGGTTGGGACTTACTACCCATTGTCAGAATGTTGGCCCATGCGGGATAATAGCAAACAACGATCCACAGCGCATGCGGAAATCATTTTTTCTTACAAACATAATTGTAGTCGGAATTGACTTTCCAAATCACATATTCGTCACCATCGCCGCTAGACCGCAAAGGGTCAGCTCTTTTTTGGTAAAAAGAATTAAAAACTTTCATTATATGGTTTGGGTCTCTCCACTTCGAATAGAGTTGATCTAAAGTTCATTCTTCGCATTTCATTTGAGTGTAAAAATGCATGGTAATCTACACATAAAATAAAAAATTAATTAAATAAAATAATAAAACAATAAATTCAAAAAATAAATAAATTAAAATAAAATTTTCTTTCAAAAGTTGTCTTGATTTTGTTCATTACTGATAACCGGATCTTTTGAATAATATATTCATGCCTTTGTTATTGCAAGTTCTTCTAAATTGGTCCATCTTTTAGCCTTTGCTTTTTCTTCTACCCTACTTTCCCTTTGCGCTTTTGTCGGTTCCACATCTTCTTCATCATTATCATCCTTCTCCGACACCTGTTGCTTCTTGCCGACAAAGGAAGTGTTTTTTCACTATAATCGGAAGCTAGCTTCACACCAATGTTCCTGTAAATTGTTTGAATATGTGTTTGACATCGGAAAGTGTGGATCTTATGACATAGGAAAGTGTTTGTATTGATTGTAGCAGGGTGACAATTAGAATTGCGGATAATATGTTGGAGTGTCAAATGAGTGAGTTTGTTAAAAAGGTGGTTACGAGGTTTGGTTTTTTTAACTAGGCTTTTGAAATTTTGTTGCTTTTTTAGCCAAGGGGGATGATGAATCCTTGACAAAAATTTAAGGATTGGATTTTTAGAAACTAAATTTGAGCTGAGATGGTGTGTAAAAAGTTGAGTTTAAATTGTATTTATACTATTAAATAATAATAATAATAATAATAATAATAATAAATAATAATAATAATAATAATAATAATAATAATAATAATAATAATAATAATAATACTAATAATAATAATAATAATAATAATAATAATAATAATAATAATAATAATAATAATAATAATTATTATTATTATTATTATTATTATTATTATTATTATTATTTAAATTGCAACGATCACTAACCGTCGTAACGGTCAAAAATTGAATGGTGTTCCCACCCGGGCCGGGAGTCCCCCATCTTTCCCCGGGTCCGATATCGTGTCCTCTAACATACAATAAAATTTTTACATGCATGAACACCATCTAGAGACTGCTTAAGGAATTGCAATTTAGCGTAGACCCGCGTATTAAATTTTATAGTATAAATAATAGTAAAGACAAGAACTTTCATATACATATTTAGAAAGCAAGGAGTAATAATGTATTGCCAATGAGCTTAAATCAATTAGTTTGAGAGAAGTCACCCCATGGGTTTTTAAACTGGAAGTCTTGAGTTCGAGTCTTATTTGATGCAATTTGTTTTAAGTGGGTTAGAGCTTTTTATCTTTTATCACAGTGGGCCTGTAGGTGGTGGGTCTCCCCTGAAGTGGTGGGAGGGCCAGATCACCAGCGTTATCTGTGTCTGCGGGTGTGATTGGCCTTTTGTCAATGGATTTACCCGGGTGTCCGGGATTAAATTATTTGTTAGCCGCTAAAAAATAATGTATTAAATTTCTTTTTTAATACCATTATATTTAATATTTGTTTTTTGATATTTAATTATTCTAGTATTATTACATATATAGAATAATAAATAAAATACGCTTTTTTTATTTATAAAAGTGATAATAACTATTATTACAAGTAGATATAAAATATCCTTTTTATAGAAATTTTAGTGATTAATACAATGATAGTTAGAATTTATTTACTTACAATGTTTAATTCCAATTTAAAGCAAAGGAGCAAAGCTTATAAGACAATATATCCATACTACTAAAAGAGGATTTTTTGGTTGACACATAGCGCAGTTATAGACCTTTTAGATATTATTTTCCCGTTTATCTCTTTTAATAAATAATTGCGTAAATTACTAATATTTTTATTTAATTTTTTTAAGATTAATTTTTTTTTATAAATTAAGAAAGATATATTTCTATATATGCAATTTCTAAATAAACAACTTTTACAAAATAAATTCTTTTTCTAAAACATCAAACTTTTTAAAAACAAATACAAAATATTATAAAACTTGTGTTTCAAAAAAAAATTATGAACAAAAATAATTAAAATTCAAAGTTAATAAGAAAAATTTTTAAAAATGACTTTAAAAAAAAATGATTTGTGTTGAAACAAAATGTTTGAAAACAACTTTAAAAAAACAAAAAAAAAAAGAAAAATAAAAGTTTAAAATATAACATAGTTGTTTTATTTCTTAAAATCTTTACTCGTAAGTAATTTCAATAATATTATATCTCAAGATATTGTTTTATAATTCATTGTTAATAACTATTTAATATTTATTTATTCAACCTGTGTAATATACGAGGTTCTAACCTAATTATACTATAAATGTTTAGAGTTATAAGGTTGTGGAGGCAACCTTTGTTCTCAAACCCAAATGATTTTATCAAAATTTATCACCACAGACTTACTAATGTACAACATACTATTGTAGTGTTATCTATTTCCCCTTTTAATATGCATTCTGCTCTCAAAATATTATGTTTGTGTATTTGGGTATTTATGAGAGAAGGTTTTGGTTGTGGAAAGTTCCAGTGGTGTATCCCTGCCGGTGGTTGCCATCGTTGTTAGTGATATTCTTTATGGAGCTTTCTAGTTCGTGGGGTGGTATCAGTTCAGATCTCTATGGATCTGACTGGTGGTTTTTTTAAAACATGAGTCTAAACTTAATTTTTAAGGTAAAAAAATGTCACATGTCAAAATACGCCCCGCCCCGCCCCGCCCATGGGTTTGTCCAAACGGAGTTAAATATGCGTAAAGTTTATGATTTTTATTATTATATAATTTAATAAAATTTTTTCATATCTAATTTTTCTTTTATAAATGTTAAAATATAACAGTCTATAATATTTCAAATATAACTTTTTATCATACTTATTTTTATTTATATACAAACATAAGTTATATTCAAAACCGGTTCAATTTTATATCAAAAGCTTGTTCGGCTGATTTTATAACTATGATGCGGCCCAACGAGTAGATGGGCTTTAGTAAACAGGGAATTAGGGTTTCATCAATCGCTATATAGTGAACTCACGACCTTTTCATCTTCATCTTCATCAGTTCTTCTCAGCTTCAGGTTAAATCTCTTCCTCTCTCTTCATACTTCTGGATCTCCAGACCTCAAATTCTTACTAGCCTATTATTTCGAATTCTCTAACACTAGTATCAGTTAATCAAGGCTGTGATGATTTAAACACATATACCATCAAACTCTGAAGCTTCGAGCTTAATTTGATGATATTCAAACAACAAACTGAGCCTATAATTCAGATTTATACATTTTGTTCTAACATTCATTGATTTGATTTTGTTTGTTATCTGTATTTATTCGTTTTAAGGCAACAATTTAGAGTCTCTGATGTGCTTTTCGCTAGTATATTCAGTGCTGTACGTTGCCGATAACAATACGTAACTGAGATTCTGGCATTTGCTTATTCAATTTTGCTTATGCATTCAGATGTTTGTACATTTTCAAATTGTATAGTTTAATTTTCTGTTGTATTTAAAGTTAGTTTGTTAATTGAACTGTTATGGATTCGTATATATGAGGCAACATTTTAGAGTCGCTGACATGCTTTTACGGTAGCCTGTTATGTGCTGAACGTTGCCTATACAAATGGAGCTGATTGGTATGTGGATTAAGTTTTATACTTTGTCCTACTATAAGCTTCAACAATTATGTATTTTGTCAATTTTTTTATGATCTATAGATTAGGGCTGGAGTTTTTTGATTGTTTTGCTTCAGTTTTATGATTGTTAGTTTAGTTTTTTGAATTTTATGTTTGTAATTGTGTCAAGGGAGATTTAATTGGTTTATGAAGTTTAAGTTGAGACTAATCTGGTGAACAAAGATTGTGTAGTAGGAATTTAATAAATAGGAATTGGATAACTGAGAATCATAACTAGCATTACTTTTAATAAGAAAAGTACCCTGGTACTTAGAGATAGGTGATGTCAAACTTAAAAACGATAAAGGAAATAAAATTTTAGTGGTTAGCTCTCAACGAGTTACATTAACTTGAGGTATGGGAGGACGAGATATAAACAAATCTTGATTTTATCCTATACGAAATATTTGTTGTTTTTGAAGAGACCCTCAACCCTGGCGAAATGGAATCAAACTATCAAAGTATGTAAGAACACAATGTTTAGGAGACAATCAATCAACAAATAACAGACCATTAAAAAGCATGACATGAGCAACGCGCTACGATGATGAACGAAAGGCATACCATGGCAATAATCAATCAAGTAAACACAAAATGTGTAATTGATATATACTAGAACAAAATAGTAGCATCCATAGGCAATCCATATGCAGATTTGGCGGAACGAAACATAATGTACAACAGTATACAATAGTGAAGAAGTAACAAAAGTAACTAACTCTCCCATGGATATTTAACTTTAATCCAACGCCTTCACATACCTCTATTCTAAATTATATCTTTTGAGAGCTGCAACTCTAGTAGATCTAATCTAATCATCTCTTCCCAAGTAAGTTTGAGTCTGTTGCTACTCGTTTTGACAATAAGGGCGCGTTTGGTATGCAGGAATTCAATGGAATTGAAATTTGGTAAATTGGATTTTAATAATTCAAACTATTATCTATTGTCTGATAATAATCCAAACTATTAATTTGGCCAGTAACACTCTCAACTTTTACTTTTATAATCAACAATACTTCAAGTGATATAATTTTTAAAATTTTACGCTCGATTTGTATCCATTTTATTCTCAACTTAGCTTGTATGTTTCTTCATTTTGTTCATAATTATTGTTGTGAACCGAATCGAGTCCAAATCAAATGTAAGAAAATAAAAATTATGTCACTGGTACTGTTGTTGGTAATAAAAATGAAAGTTGGGAGTATTAACGGCCAAATTGATAGTATGGATTATTATCGGCCAATATGTAATAGTTTGGATTATTAAAATCCAATTTGCCTTGAAATTTGAATTCCATTGAGCATTGCGTTTGGTTGGTACTACTTCGTTGGAATTGAAATTTGAATTACATTCTTAACGTGTTTGGTTGCGAAAAGAATTGGAATTGGAATTTGAATTAATTCCCTTAAATTTCTTCAAATGGAGGATTTCAAAATCTTTCCAAATGTTGAAGGATTTCAAATTCCACCGACCTCACCTTCGCCACCGACCCCCACCTACCACCCCGCCAACCGCCAACCAACACTACCGACGACACTTGCCGATGCCGCCGACTTCCGACTGCCGCCACAAACCGCCGCCAACACCCCCGCCCGCGGCCACCACACTGACCGCCACCGACGCCCACAACCGCCTCCGACCGCCGACCTCACCCGCCGCCGCTCCCGACCGCCAACGCCCCCGTCCGCCGGCCGCGGCCGATTCCAACCGCCACCGCCCGTCGCCGCTCCCGACCGCCGACGCCCCGTCTGCCGGCAGTGGCCGATTCCGACCGCCTCTGGCCGCCGCCCCCGACCTCCGCCCTCGACCGCCGCCCGCGGCAGATGCCGACCGCCTCCGCTCCCGACCGCCGCCCGCGGTCCGTGGTATGTAGCGACGGTGATCAATGGTAATTGAGGTGCTGGCGGTTTGCAATGGGTGATAAATTTCAATTTCATTATGAGTGTTTTGTCATTAAAAATGGATTTGGAATTTAAATTCCTTTTATAGATTGCAATTACATTGAATTCCAAATCCTTTGAAATCATTGAATTCCAAATATAGTTCCTTGTAATTTCAATTCAAATTCTAATTTCAATTCCAATTCCAACAAATTCCGTGAACCAAACGCCCCCTAAGGGTCTTTGCTGTCATTTGTCTCTTTTTCACATGCCCAAACCATCTTAATTGGTTTTTTTGTTATTTTATCTGCTATACTAGCTACTTCTAATTTTTTTATCTAAAAACATTATTCTTATTTGATCTAATCTTGTATGCCCACATATCCATCTCAACATCCCCACCTTTGTTACTTTCATCTTGCATGCATGAGTCTTTTTTATGGCCCAATAGTCTGATTCATTTAGTATAACCGGTCGTACCATTACTCAATAAAATTTTTCTTAACCTTAATTGGGAAGTTTTTGTCACACAACACCTTGGATGCAGCTCTCCACCTACGCCAACTTGCCCGAATTCGATGTGTAACATCACTATCTAGCTCCCCATCATACTACATATACGATCCTAGATCTTAAGTACTTGAACTTAGTTGACTGCCGCACTGTGTCTTGACAGTGATCTAGGTGTCATCCTCATCTCCTGCTCCACTAAAGTTGCAATGAAGGTACTTAGTCTTTTAGCAACTGATCCTTAAACCTTTTCCCTCTAATGTTGTTTGCCACTTTTCCAAACGGACATTTAGACTTTGTTTACTTTCATCGAGTAGGGCGATATCCTCTACGAAAAGCATGCATCGTAAAACTATGTCCTGTAGCTACTCTGACAACTCATCTAAGATTACCACAAACGGAAACAGACTCGGTGCCGACCTTTGGTGGAGGACAACCTTAACAAAAAAGGGTCACTATTCCCCATATGCGCATGAATCCTAGTTTGAGTTCTATCATACATATCTTTTATTATTTCTATACTAGCTTCAGTAAACCCATGTATTACACGGGTTGAATAAATAAAATAATAAATATAATAAAAATTTAATAGTTATAAAACGATATTTTAAGATAAAATATGATAAGTAATGATCATAAATAATAAAATAATAATATCAACTTTTTAATCTTTTGTTTTAAACTTTTTTTAATTTTTTTTTCCAATTTTAATTAATTTTCGTTTATAAAACTTTTACTTAAAAACATCTAATATTTTTAAAAAAGTTTGCTGTTTTAGAAAAATTTTCATTTTATAAATATTAATTTCTTTAGAAACAATATTAATAAGAAGAATTATTTTTTAATTTATTATTAATAACTAATGTGATATTAATAGAAGATAGAAACGGAAAAATTTTGGTGAGGTGAAATGTGGTGGTGACATGTGTCCACCGTTACTATTTTATTAGAGTATGAATATACTTTCTAAAGAGCCCTCTAGCCTTTAAAGTATTCCAAACAGTCAACGAGGCACATTATCATATGCCTTTTCTAGGTCAATGAACATCATATGCAAGTCTTTTTTCTTCTTCCTATATTTTTCCATCAACCTTAAGATGTGTATCACTTCGGTAGTTGACCGCCTCAACATGAAGCCAAATTGATTTATTGTCACCTGAATCTCCCTTCTAATCTTGTCTCTATTACTATCTTCCATAGTTTCATAGTATGCCCTAATAACTTAATCCCTCTATAAAGCCCATAGCATTAAGTGTATCCTTTTTTCTTATAGAGATGAACTACAATATTGGTTTTCCATTGATCTGAAATTTTTCCCAAAAAACTCCTGATCTCAATTGGTATGTTGTCTAGCCTATTGTCTCACCCCTTCCCATCTTTCTAAGTGTTGAGGAGCGTGGTTGAAATCTTCTGCTTGGTAATCTATCTCACCATGATAACAACAAATTTTAATTCATCAGATCATAAAAAACATTATTCAGAACTAGATATCAATCCTAAGAAGACTCAAGCATTTATGTGATGCAAAGTCAAAGTGGTTGAAAGTCACCCATGTATGTTATTTTAAATTCATTAACTGTTTAAAAGCAAACGCAAACTCGTCTTTTTTCATTCATACTAAATTTTTTTTTAAACCATTTGGCTAGTTAGCCAAGCCATTTTGGCTTCTGTACCCTAAACTAATGCCGGTTGCGTGTACTTTGTTGACTATAAATGTAGATAATTTGTTTTAACTTTTAAAGATTTTGCTATTCCACATTGCTTTGTTTATTTTCTTTGTACACAATTAATTTTTTTAATTTTAACATTTAATGAAGGAAAGGGCGTCTTATTAAGGTCTCATCAGATCATAATAGCAAAGGTGAAGTCTCATCGTGTCTTAGCAAACTCGGATACCCGAGTGTGACGACTGATTAAGAACTTCGGTTGCGATTTATAAATAGTTGATCATCCATCCTTTGGGGAATAGATTGTAAACTTCATATTTTGAGAATTTATTGATAATTGGGTGCCTAGTTGAACAAGAATTGGTAAATGGGAAATTGTTTCAACTTCACTTGGAGCATCAAATGCCAACAAGACCTTTAGGGGGCGTTTGGTTGGAAGGAATGGAATGGAATTAAGAAACTAGTATAATTTTCAAGTAAAATTGTGTTTGAGTGAACAATTAAAAGTTAACCCAATGAAATGTTTCACCTTAAATTCCCTTGGTTGTGGGATTTCAAAATCCTTCCACCTAGAGAGGGAATTTGTCCCACAACCAAGGGAATTTGAGGTGAAACATTTCCTTGGGTTTTACATGTCATTACCCACTTAAACATAATTTTGCTTGAAAATTATACTAGTTTCTCAATTCCATTACATTCCATTCCATTCCTTCCAACCAAACGCCCCCTTAAATTTGAGGGCCTAAAATCCTAGATTATTTTCCTTAGCTATACGGATGTTTCTAAGTCAATTCATATATCCTTAATAAATTTAAGCAGTTTGTCTACATCAAATCCAATTTGCATGTTGGCATGTGTTAAAAACTAAACCGCATTAATGATGCGTTTTGTTGGACCGTTTCAAGAGACTAGTGACATGCTATTTTAAGATTACTTAGATCTATTATATAAGTATAATACCCGTAAAATAATAATAATAATAATAATAATAATAATAATAATAATTTGAAAGTTGTTTGCAGAGATGTTACTTAATGAAATAAATTCTTATATGTGTGGAGCTAAATGAAATTTGAGGATTAATTACCGTGGTCAAGCCAATTCTTTTGTGCGACTCGAAACCAATTGCAAGTTTTACTTGCAATTTTGACTTAAAGTTTATCTTTTACGATTATTTAATCGGATCTCCTCAACCGACTCTTATCTCCATCAACAAATCCCCGAGAAGTTGGGATGACGATCCCACGTTTCACCAGGATAACAATCGGTTGATATATATATATATATATATATATACCGTCGAGCTCTTTTGCGAAACCACAAAGTCCCCTCTAACTCACTACCCGTACACTGTTGCTCGGAGAGATTCCGGTCACCGGCGACACACCAGCTTTGTCATTGTTAACAAGCATCTGTCACGTCATCTTTCAACACGGAAACCACCGCCACAATCCTCGTCTACTCACTTCGGTCTGTTTTTGTTCGATTATTGGCCAGCCGTTGATTCCCAACCCGTTTCGCTCGACCATCCTCCTGTGGTGTAATCAGGTAACAATCTGCCCGTTCTTTTTTCTATTGAATCCTGAATTGTGAAGCTTTGATTTTGAAGTTGTCTCTCTTTCCGGTAACATACACAGCACCGCCACCGTCGGTCGACATTGTTGCCACCGGAGCTTTGCTTGTTGTCAAACCTTTATTTCGGAACCGTTCCTTTTGGCAAGTGAGGTAATAATTCGTCCTTCAGTTGGTCATATTCGGTTAAATAGTTCCGAAACCTTTGTAGCTTATGTTGTTATAAATCATTGAGTCCTTCCGGCGACGAACTTGTTGTCTAGGATTGGGTTGTTAAACATAGCTAAAGATGTTAGAAGTTGTATGTTTTGTTCGTCTCAATCCGATCTGTCATTATATTAGTAAACTCAACACAAACATGTTCATACAAGTATATGTGCATAAATTTAGTTGATAGCCAGAGGACTTTTGACTGCACTCTCCTTGTATTTTTCTTACAAGTGAATGCAGCTTAGTTTTATGCATGATTTAAAAGTGTTATATTGTGAGGAAGATTCGAGAATGGTATCTATATGCATGGGTAACTGTAATTAACATATAAATATCACATAACAATTGATGAGGTCTGAGTTTATAAAATAATTTGGAAACAAAGCATAATATTTATAGTTTCATAAGTATTACAAAAGATACTAATACGCAACACAATTCTAAACGCCGAGGTCGCCGGAGGTCAATGAGTCAACGAGTGAGATAACGTAATTGAGGTTTTATAAATCTGAACCAAAATAAATTGCCAAACTGTAGGTTCAAACGAGTTAAGTACAACATAGAATTGGGTTGACTTGTTTTGCTAAACAAAGGTACGGATTCTTGGTTATTTATCTTTAGTATAAATTCTAATTGTCCGTTACTTTGTAGTACGGATTTTTAAACACTTTTATTTTTAGTATTCCGTCGCCACTTCAATTGATACAAGCCAATTGACCTTCGAGTAATTGTGTTATCTAGAAACCTTATTTATTATCATTCAGCTCTTATATGCTTTGACCCGTTAAATTATTGGTCATATTTATTGACTTGTTAGCATGCAATAGACTTTTGTAATTGTACTCATTATTGCATGTTCCAAAATTAAAAAGAACTTCATTAATATGTCATATGTTAGGCACTTATACTACCATTTGATTTAGTATTCCGTTACCCGAGCATGTCAGACATGTCATTGTGGCTTCAATGACATGACACTTTTCGTGACGGTGTTTATAAAGAGTTCACAGCGTCTCCGTTAACACGTTGGTACTTGAGTAGTACTTTGGCCATATTTATATGGGAGGCGTATGGATCGATCCTAGTTCAGTTCAGATCAATTCAGTTCCGGGGGATGGAATCATGTGTGTACGCCCACACACCACCTCATTGGTGCATAGTCTAGCTAGCTATGTACTTATAATTTCAGTTTTAGCTCTAGGTACTTCTTATTTTACACGACTTATTTTATTCGGCTATACTTGTCGTGTAGATCAGTTCAGTTTCAGTTTCAGTATTACACGTTCACTTCAGTATCAGATATCAGTATTATATAGAATTAGATTTCAGTTTCAGTATCATATGATCAGTTCTGTATCGGTTTCAAGCGTAGACATCTAATTATATATTTGTCTCCGTTATCATCATTACTGTTGTTCTTTCCGTTACTGAGCAACTTTTGGCTCAGCCGTATTTTCTTTGTGGTGTTTTCTTATTTATTTGTAGGTAATCAGGGTAACCCGGGGAATCAATGAAGAGGGAATTGAAGATCAAGACTTTGCTTTTGATTTAATTGATGTAATGAATATTTAATTAGGTTTTCTTGAAGTATTTGGTTTGTTGAATTGTTGATTTCAGATCGTCTATTTTATATAATGGATTTGGTTTTTGATTTGATATCGGTAATAGTGACACGTCAGCCTCTCAGGGTTGGGGTGTTACAATAAGTTTAGATGTTAATCGAAATTTTTAGAAAATAGATAGTTGTTACCGAAACTAAAAATATATTGGCTATCATGAAAATAATTAAAAAAAATTACTTAGATCTATTATATAAGTTTAGATATTAATCGAAATTTTAAAAAAATAGATAGTTGTTACTAGAACTAAAAATATATTGGTTATCATGAAAATAATTAAAAAAAGTATTTCTTCAAATGCAATTACCGTCTTTATACGAATACTTAATTTAAGGGTTAACTACCCCCAGCCCCTATCGCCTCACCACCATCGCATACCGCACCACTATCGTTGTTGTTGCTCGCCACCCTATATGCCTTTTTGTTGATGATGAATATAAAGCGGTGACTTGCTCGTGAACTACCCACCATCTTCCTTTCTTTCGATGACTAAAACTACCGCCCCTTCCCACCTATTCCCTGTTAAGCACAAAAGCCATTGCCCTTTTATAATAGTGACGAAAACTCCTATAAGAACCTAATAAAATTGAAAATCGACCGTAGGTTTATGGCAATAGTGGTGGCGAGGACTGTTTGATGCCCAACAACATAGCCAGAGTTTATATCGGCACTACTAGGAGGGTACGTTTAGTGTAATTAACTCTATAAAGAAGAATTACATTTTATCTTCAAACATGGTTCTATAATTTATAAAGTTTTATTATTAGTTATTTAATATTTTATTTATTAAACATGTGTAATACACGGATAACTAATCTAGTACAATATATTACCGAAATGATGGCACTAGTTATATAAGAGTATTTTTATCATTATATTCAAACTTTACATAAAATTTAATGAAAATTAACATTAGACCTCAAACTTTTTATAAATTTAAAATCAAAACCCTAAACTTATTATTTAAAAAGGTTAGTACCAAATGCTATTTTTTCCGTTAAACTACATAGTATTTGTCTAATTAACTCTTAATTTAATTATTATGAAAAACAATAAAATTAGTCACTTACATAAGTTGGTTAGCGTTCTTTTAAAAGCAATTGAGGGTCTCTAGCTTCTTATTGCTCCAAAGCATTTTTACACTTCATTATACAGTTAGTTAACTTCTTAACCGATTGAAGTTGTCGGCATGCTCAAAACCCTCTGATTCGTGTGTTGTTGTTGCCACAAAGTTTTTTTTTTTTTTTTTTTTTTTTTTTTTTTTTTTTTTTTTTTCCTTTTTACAAAGTTGGGTTTGTGCGGGTGCTTTAAAGAAAATCGATATTAGGTTTAATCAAGGCTTTTTGTATTTAGTTTTTATATTTAAGTGGACCCACCTTTAAATTTTTTTTTTATTTATAATGTATGTGTATCTTTGGTTTTTATTTTGATTTTTTTTTAAATAAAGGTAAAAAGGTAAATTAGAAAGATTTTAAAAAGAAACTAACATTGGTTAACTTTTTGGATCAAGCATGAATACAAACATCACTTGGGGACTATATTTATAATTTTTAAAGTTTAAAGACTAAAACCAAAATTTAACTCAAAACACAATGACCATCCATGTAATTTACTCTTGTATAATCTACTCCAAAACCTATATAAATGTTTATCATGGTACTAGAATACTCACTGCCTAAAAAATACATCTTTATCACATACCATATACCATTAAATTAATCACTTTAGTACTCAAAATATGATGACCTTCATACATAAATAATTGTTCCAACAATAACAATAACATCCACACTTACATCAAGAGAGGACTAACAATGCGAATGTGGATTTTCATATTTTATGCTACGCACCAAAAACCCTAGTAGCACTTTGGCTTAAGCCTTCACTTAGAGCATTCACAGCTTGTTTAGTATATTTATGTGAGTGTAATATTTATATTATATGGAATGGTTGTGAGTGGTGGAAAGAGAAATGTTAATGTGCAATGTGTAAATTTAAAGAAATACTGTTCACACCCTTATAATTTTTTTTAAAATATTTTTAAAAGATGTTGTGATTGAGGAGAGAGAAAAGTTAATGTTAAATATATACAAAAATATTATTTAATTAAAAATAGTGTTTTTAGTGTAATTATATGGATAATTATAAAGAATAATCTGTGAATGCTCTTACATTCTAAAACACGAGTATCAAGTTTTTTGGTCTAAAAATATGGACATCTTAGTGTTTAAAAATGTGTAGAAGTTTAACAATGTATTAACCTTTAAAAATGCACACAAAAATATGAAACCTAAGGATGCATATTTTAATGTTGCAATCACGATCCAAGAACCAAGTTATTTGGGAAAGTAGCGTGATGTTGTTTGGGATCCAAGAGGTTGTCTGGCATCATGATTAGAAAGACGAGAAACCATTGAACTTAGAAGATTTAAAAACCATCTAATATGAAGGTTTAAAAGGTAGAAATTAAACTCACCAAGGCCTTCTTTTGGGTCCACGCCGAGTCTTTGCCTCAAACACTATTTAGACGTACTTTGTGATTGACTTAGTTTTCACTTTATGTAATATTAAGGGAAGGATCAGACCGATTCGCGATTAGATCTACACAACCTTACCCTACACTTTGTACAAGAGATGTTTCTTACGACTCGAACCCATATATGAGCTTAAAGTCATAAAACAACAACCTTACTAGTTGCTCAAAGACAAGGCCCGCCCTTTTCAAACACCAATTGCGGTGCATCTAGTTGCTTTAAAAAATAGTTTTTTTTTCTTTTTGTTTATGTGAAGAAATCCAAACCAATTCTTTAAGAAAACTCTAACTCAAACCAATATCATGTTAAAATGAAACCCTCGAAACATAAGACAATTGTAAATTCTTGAGTTAACTATTAGATATGAAAACTGACATTTAAATCTGCCTAACTAAATTTTTCTTAATTTGCAGAGGGATTAGATATTCATACTACATTGAAAGAAATCTAATCGATCTCTTGGAGAGAGGCATGGGCGACAATGCACCCCATGCATAAACGGCCCCAGGCAAAGGCATGTTTTCCTAGGCTGATCATGCATGCTTAAAAGATATTTTGATCTCCTGTGTGAAAAAAATCATAAAAATTCAAATGAGATGTTTATAGTCTAGTGTAAATGTTATGCTATCAGTCTCTCAACACATGCATGATAACATGATGGAGAATTTTAAGCATATTTAAGTTAAAGTTTTAAAGAATGTTGAATAAGAGGCTACAATAATGTTTAACAGGAAATGTTAGACTTGAGTAAATCATACTACAAAAAGCGAATGAGGTTCAACTATCATGGTTAATGTATATATGTTCAACTACTTATTACTTGTGATCTAGATTATAATTAGAAACTCAAAACTAGAGTAACAAGGTGACATGCATATACCTTCGGGAAAGTTCTACTTTAATACTAAGAAAATAATAAATACAAATTTTAGTACTCTCAAAAATGGTGGTTTTCCTTATTTCCTTTACATTGTATCTTGATATATGTAATGGGATTTATTTTTGTAATTCTTACATAAAGATTCTTCGAATTTTGATATCTAAACGTAGAAACTTCCATAAAATTACTCTTTTTATGTTTAATTAAAAAATGAAATTTTTATAAAGAAAACCACATTTATATATATAGTTCAACTTTATGATCGGTTGCTACAATAATAAAGTTACTTTTTTATACTATAGAAATTGTTGAATCAAACTATAAACAAAAGTTGGACTTAGCTCGATGGTGGGCATGTTCCACGCTTATTCAATCCATCCGGGTTTCATTCTAGCGCAAGTCACCTTCCTTTTCTTTTGCGTATTTGTTTATTAAACCAACTTGACTCCCCTTTCAAAAGTCTATAACTGTCACTTGAGTTGGTATCAGTAGTATCAAAAACTTTTTGAAAATAACTTAGGATCAAACTTAGTTATGCGGGCCTCATTCGTTGGTATTAGTTCTAAGTCAGCTTTTTGTCTAATGATTGTAGCGATTCAAGTAGCATTGCAACGAAAATAAGATCCGTGAGCTAATGATGCTTGTATTGATTAAAAAAAAAGGGGGTACTTAGAGCTTTACAAGTTATACAAGGTGAATGCTTATGACTTTGGGGGTGGTTTGCAAATGACAACCTCCTCAACTATTTATACAACTCTACAAGATTTATAACAATCTATTCTAGCACAATCTGAACAATAACTTGTGGTTGGTCTCAAGATCCTTCCTTCTAGGATTTTCCATGGCTTATACTAGATTTTTTGATAAGTGTTGAAGGGTCCTCCAAAGCCCCTTTGTTTCAGAAATTTTGTGTCCCTTCAAGGTTGCTCTAGGGAAGCTTAGAACTTTGTGGAAACGTGACAACAATGGCTTGAAAAATGGGTAGAATTTCAAGCATTTTGGTCGAGTCGTGACATTCTCTCCCACTTAAAATAATGACGTTCTTGTCATGTATTCTTAGCATTGCCTTGCTCTCCCATTATTGCAATTTCCTTAGCTTGAGTCGCGTTTCTTTGTGACTTGGACACAATGCTGTATCTTTTCCTCGAGTTGCATGGCCAACACGGTCTTACCTTGGCTCTTAGTCATGTTGTATATTAACTATGCAAGTTCAATCGCTAGCCATTATGCAAAGAAAGTTAGTAAATGACATCAGAAAAGATTGTACATGGCTAAAAAATCACTCCAAGCACAAACTAGTAATCGTCCATTAGTACCACTGGTATGCCTTCCTAATCACCAATCTTGGCCTTCACTCCTTGGACCATCCAATCAATAAGCTTGGCGTCACCATTTGTAGCCTTGATTCATGCCAACTCCTTGGTCACTTTTAGCCCATGTTTTGTCTTTTTCACCTTTGACATAAAGTTGTGACTTGCTCCTATATTAAGTGAGGCCCTTGTTAGCTTCTCATTAACATCTATGCATAGGAAGTGAAGACATGTTACTTTAACTTATGTTTTGTGGCTCCACCATTAGCCACTTTTTGTCATGATTTGTCAAAGCTTGTTACTAAGTCTCTTAGTATGTCTTTTGCGCTTGCTATTGAGCGACATTCCTAATGCTCATCCCTTTGATCATGCCTTCAGGTTCATGGCATTTCCCTTTGCCACTCCTAGGCTTCGACTTGCCCCATATAGTTAATGAGTTGTATCGTTCCTAGTCTTGGCTCATGTTCATCCTCACCATAATACTTACCTTGGAAACTAGCATACGCAAATTGGCATTCTTTGGACAACATTGAGCTATATATCCACTAGCACCACAAATGAAGCAATCCTTATCTTTGTTAGACCCCTTAACTCCCCCCACCTTTTGTGTTGTTACCTATCTTTATGATAGGTTAAGTGGTTGCACATTGACTAAGTTAACCAAGCTTCTAACAATAGTATTTGAAACAATAAACCTTGTCAAACCGAAGTTCACATGAATAAGCATTTAGTTGGCTTATTGTTATATGAAATACACATGTGGTATTTTAGTGAACTTGTTAGTGAAAATCGATAAATTCGTACTTATGTGGAATTCTTGATTCTAGATATGTACGAGGATATATGTACCTCTACTCTTGGGATGACTATTCTTAGCTACATTCAAGGCATTGATCAACTTATGTGATGAAATATTGACACTTCAAGTGGATGATGAAAATAATCATGTATGGCATCAAAAGTCCATGCAACATATATTTATATCAATTTAGTTTTTTATTACTGTTTTAATTAAATTACAAAGTATTGGTAAAAATTAAAAGACCAAAATACCATCACATGCCTCTTATATGATAATGATTTAATCCCCTTAAGTTGATAGAGGTTGGTACAATAGATGTATTTAAACAAACCATAAAACTTAAGGAATTCTATCTTTTTTAAATACCAAAGGATCAAACACCTAAGATTACCTTGACAAATAGATCATCCTTCCACCTAAAGAACAAAATGTGGTGACCCGACCCATCTGCTTTTGAGGAAACACATAACTAGAAAAACCTTTTGACTAAATTCAGAACAGATTGTCCCAATCAAGACTATATCCCATGATCTGTTATATGAACAATTATAAGGCTACCACTTAACCAGAAGGTTTGGTTTAAAGAATTCTATTAACTTAATGAAGTTTATACCTATATATAATGTAGCAAAAGCCTTCTGGTCTAATTATATGAGGGTGATGATTTAAGCTTGAGATCTTTTAAGTCTCATATTCAAACCTGACTTAAGAGATTTTTCCTAGAGTGATGGGTTTTCTTTTTGATGGTGTTTCTGTGTGAGTCAGACCTGTAGTGTCAAATCAATATGGACGGTTGATATCTAGTCTCAGGAAAACCCACTTTGGTTTAGGTTTAGTTTCCAATGTTGTTAAAAGAACCTATATATAATTAACTCTTTGAGCCAATGATTCCTTGGTCTAATGGTCCAAGAGGAAGGTAAGAAACTTTGCTTCTTTTGAAGGTGATGAGTTCAATCCCTTATATGAACAGATAATTACTAACTTGGTGTTAATAAATTACTTTTTTTTTAACAGAAAATGTGTGACCCTGTTTCGTAGGATAGATGCTATCTTAATTGGGTTCACTTTCGTTTTTCAGTCGGGACCCACCCCCAACACTCTCAAGAGGAAACTACAAATAGAAAAATCGACTCGCTCAACTCTAGGTATTTTTGCTTATAGTAAGACTTGAACCCAAAACCTTTATATATTTACATTAGGTGTGAGAATGGTCGGTTTGGTTCGGTTTTAGTCTTAAACCAAAATCAAAAACCGATATTTTAGTTTCTAGGTTTTTAAACCATTCGGTTTCGGTTTTTTCGGTTTTTGGTTTTCGGTTTTCGGTTTTCATTTAGGTTTCAGTTCGGTTTAATTTTTTTTCGGTTTTACCATTTGCACTTCAAGTTTTTAAAGAAAAAAATATTTTGAAGTAATGAATTTAAGATAAAAATTATGACCTTACATCATTTTGTTGATCTTTAAATCTATATATTCTTATAAATTAGGTTTTTATTTGAACGGCAAATGTGCGACCCTGCTTCGGAGAATAGGTGTTATCTTAATCGGGCCCACATATTCGTTTTCCAGCCGAGACCGCACCCCCAACCCCCTCAGGAGGAAACCCATTGCTGAGAAAACCCCCTGGCTCAACTCTGAGCATTTTTGCCCAGAGTGAGACTTGAACCCATGATCTCCCAATATTTACATGTCTGGACACCTCACCTTAATCGGTTGGGCTAAGGATCATTGGTTCTTATAAATTAGTTGACATTAAAAATTAAATGCAATTCATAAAATATAAGAACAAAAAATTTAATAAAACATTTTAATCTATTAATTCAAACAAAAAAAGTTTAAAAATTATTCTTGAAACCTAAATACTCAATCTTTTGTAGATACATAAGTTAAACAACTAACTAATATGTTATAATGTTAATAAGTGTATGATTACACCTCTTAATTTACAAGTTTGATTGTATGGTTTCGGTTCGATTTTTTTAGTTTTTGTTACAAGCAAAACCAAAACCAAACAAAAAAAATTCAGTTTTTAAAAAATCATTAAACCAAACCGTTGATTTTCTAGCGGTTTTAATTTTTTCGGTTCGGTTGCGTCGGTTATTTTGGTTACGATTCAATTATTTCGGTTTCTTGCACACCTATAATATACATGTCTTGATGTATCTCACTTTAATATGTCGTTTAAAAAAAATTTCTCAGAGAGGGAAAAAAATACAAAAATCAATTATACCATAGACAAGAACTCGAAGGGGTTTAACTTGTCGATAAGTCAAAAGTTCAAGGGTTCGTTTAAACAATTCCCGGAAAGCAAAACAAGAATCGATAAAATCGATCTCGACGGATTTCGAGGGTTTTCTTCTCGACATTCATCATCACCATCATCATCACCATCATCATCATCACTCCCTCTATAATTTCAATATCTGAAATTCATTCAACTTCAAAAATGTTCAATCAATCAAGAAATTCTTCCTAAGAAACCTTAATTGTCTGTATACATATGCCCAAAGTATAAACATTCATATATAAAGATGAGTGTGGAGATGGCTTCGGACACCCATGGGAATCTGGACGAGCAGATTTCGCAGCTCATGCAGTGCAAACCCTTAACTGAATCTGAGGTTTTCTTTTCACCCTTGATTTTGGTTTATTTTGAATTTTAGGGTTTCTATGATTTGAATTGGGTGTTATTGTAATCGTTGATCTTTTTCTATCTTAGTCGGTGTGGTTTTTGATGGATCTGAGTTTGGTAAACGTACCTCACGGCTTGATCGATTGTGTTTGGTGTAAAGTGGCTTCGTTTTGGATCTTTGAGTGATTTCGTCAAATTGATATTTTGGGTGTTCTTGTGAGATTGTTGATTTGAATTCTTGATTGGTATCCTTCCGTTCCCAATTTGTGATGTGGTATTTGAGAGAATCACACTTCCTATAGATTTCTGACAGTAAATTTCCACTTCTAAAGTTAACACCTACTGTAAATACTCTAAGTTTGCTACATATAAAATGAAAAAGGAGCACTAGGAATTGAATGATGTTGTCGAATTTATAACGAAATCGATCAGAATTTACTTCAGAATTTCTTGAGTTTGACATGAAATTATGAATGGGCGTTCTTCTATGTGATGTTTTTTAAAGAAGGAATTCAATTTTTTAAGTGTTGTAAAAATCAGGATTAATTGATTTGGCAATTTCACCTAAGAGGCCATAAAATCTTTAAGCGGTGAAAATCGGTCAAGATTGGCCAAATTGAAAAACTTTATATAAGATTTTATTTTTTTGTATATATTATAAGTTTGAAAAATTACATATTAAATTCCAAAGTGATTTATTCTGATTTATCTCTGTTAATCCTGATTAATCGCTAGTTGGTACCCCACTGCCTAACTAGCATCTAGTGGTTTTTACAACCATGCGATTTTGCAAGGATAACTAATCATCTAGCATATGCCGATGAGTTATCTTATGTAGAGCATCTAGTAAGTAGTAATTCAGTTTGTGTCATTGATATGAATTATGAACACTAATCCAGATGATCAATTGAATATACGTGTCATTTAGAATGTAATTCAAAATTATATGGAATTACAAATTAGGACCACCAAAGCGAGTCAAATTTATAAAATTTAGTGGTTGGAATGTTGGATCTAATAACTAAATTGTTATGTTCTTAGTATTATTTATTTAACTTCTTGAATAGCAAGATATATCGAAAAAGGGACAATATTTAGATACTGGATATTTGTTGATGTAGGTTAGGACATTATGTGACAAAGCAAAAGAGATATTAATAGATGAAAGCAATGTTCAGGTATGATTTTTTTTTTCTTTCATGAAATTTATTTTGCCATATTAGTAGCAGTTGTCATAATATTTTTCGGACATGTGTATGTTTGCAGCCAGTAAAAAGCCCTGTTACTATCTGTGGTGACATTCATGGGCAATTCCATGATCTTGCTGAACTTTTTCGTATTGGAGGAAAGGTATTGTCTTTGCTGTTGACATGTTACATCTGAATTTATCTTTTTAAAGCAAATGTATAACATCATTTTTACTTCAATGACAACAAAGGGAGACGGATTTAGAAGTATTTTCCCATTCCTATTCGGCCATTCCTGTATATCGTTAAACCCATGCCCATAATGATTCATATTTAGAAAATCACCACTCGTTAATACTTCTTGCATGATATAATCATATTAACATCATTTCTACTTCAATGACAGTGCCCGGATACAAACTACTTGTTTATGGGGGACTATGTGGATCGAGGGTATTACTCTGTTGAAACCGTCACAGTAAGTAAATATTCTTAAATTATGCCTTTCTGATATATTTATGTTTGTTTTACTGACCCATTTGGTAACATATTATGTAAGTATCTGACTTTTTACCAATGTTCTTTTCTACAGCTCTTGGTGGCTCTAAAAGTACGGTATCCTCAGCGAATTACTATTTTGAGAGGGAATCATGAAAGTCGGCAGGTATTTTGTTGACTCATTTGACTTTTGACACAGCTAGTTTTCAAGATATATAATCGTACTATTTAGTATATGTGCAGATTACTCAAGTATATGGGTTTTATGATGAATGCCTTCGGAAGTGAGTTCGTACGCTTCTACAGTTTACAGCAGCAAATTTTTATATATAATTTCATATTTTCATTTGTATGCTTTAATTGTTGATTTACAGGTATGGCAATGCTAATGTTTGGAAGACTTTTACGGATTTATTTGACTATTTCCCATTGACTGCATTGGTTAGTATATACCTTTTTTAATGTAACAAATTTTAATGCAACATTTTATATAACGATTATATTATCATGGAAATTGAGTAGCTGATGCTAATTTCTATTGTTTTTATCTTTATCTTATGCTAGGTTGAATCAGAAATATTTTGCCTCCATGGTGGGCTGTCACCTTCTATTGAAACCTTAGATAATATTAGGAATTTTGATCGTGTTCAAGAGGTCCCACATGAGGGGCCTATGTGTGATCTTTTATGGTCGGACCCAGATGACCGATGTGGTTGGGGCATCTCCCCCCGTGGAGCTGGTTACACGTTTGGTCAAGTATTCTATCTCTTCCTTTTAGCGGGTGTTTTGATTTGAGTTATCAAAACGCACCGCCAAGGCGCCAAACACCCTCCCAATAAATCTAGTTTTTTCATAGTTGCATCAACTTATCCATTAAATATTTAAATGTAATTGCAGGATATCTCAGAGCAATTTAACCATACAAACAGTCTAAAGCTTATTGCTCGAGCTCATCAACTAGTCATGGAAGGATTCAACTGGGGACATGTAATTACTAATTACTAAAATTTCGTGCTTTTTCAGGTCTTTTTCTAAGTCATGTTGATAATGAAACTCTTCATGTTGATATTTGTTTGACAGGATCAAAAGGTTGTCACTATCTTTAGTGCGCCAAATTATTGTTACAGGTGTGGGAATATGGCTTCTATATTGGAGGTGGATGATTGCAAGGGACACACATTTATCCAGGTATTACTTTCTCTCACGAAGATACTTAGAGGTGGCAAGTCGGGTGGGTTGCGGAGTTGAGTCAATAGTTCGTTCGTGTTTAGTTCAAATTTAACTTCTTTTCTATAAGAAGTTAATGTATTAATTATGATTACAGAAACCTTATTATTACAAGAATAATATTAGGCTTTGAATAAAAATGAGTTAGGAGGTTGCATGCACATTAAAATGAAACTTTTGCTGTCTTTCAACCAGTTACCTTTTATCAAAAATCTTGTTGATTTGACCTGTTTGGGATAGAACACAACCCAAAGTAGATGGGCCAAAATTCTTCCTTATATTGATATAACATATCAGAGATATCTTACTCAACCCTCTTTAAGTCACCCTAGTTTTCTTTTTAGGATGTCTGTAAATAAGTGCAGCATTTCTTATGTCAGTCTAGTTTTAATCTTACATCTTAACTCTTAGCCCGTTAGCAATTGTTACAATCGTCGATTAATTGGTAATCGGTCGCCCACCGATTCGATTTCAGCTAAATGCCCAATTAATTGGTCAAAGATCAATATCCGAGAAAATCGGTCATATTTGATCAAAATCGGCAAAAAAGCAGAGAAAATTGGTCAATATTAATCAAAATTGGTCAAAATTGAAAAAATATATATTTAAATTTGAAAAATATCGTATATATTTATAAATTTGAAAATTAACATATAAAATTCCAATCCGATTAATCATTATTAATCCCGATTAATCCCTAGTCGTACCCCACCGCCCGACTAGTGCGTAGCGATTTTTACAACCATGAATATGAAGTATGTTAATGTTGTTAGAAACTTCAAATTATTAAAGTTATAGAACTTTTAGAAGTAAAGTTGAATATATTATATTTCAAGTTTGATTTTAAAGTGAGTTTAAAAATTAAAGAATTTTTATAAGTAAAATTGGTATTTGGGTAGCGGGCATTTGAAACGGGATATTTTTTTTTGAACCACATAAGGCCATAAATGGGTATATAACCTGGGAACCCAATGGGTAATGAGTAATGGGTACCTGGCAAGTATGAGACGGAGTTTTATGGTCTGCTATGAGAATGAGATTACCAAGCCTGTATAAAATCACCGTCCCTAATATATTGACGGGTTATTTATCGTATCATAGAAAACTTTTAATGTAAGATGCGAAGAACAGCCTTTTTGAAGTGATGCTCCAAGTGCAGGCAATTGGTTTATTAAAAAAAGTAATTTCTTATTGCAGTTTGAACCCGCTCCTAGGAGAGGAGAACCTGATGTAACTAGAAGAACGCCAGATTATTTCCTGTAAAATCGATTAGCTGATGCTCATGGGATGGTCGAATATTGAACATCATTTTGGGGGGACTTCCCGAACCAAGTCACACTCTAACCTAGCGCATTTTGCTGTCGGCTATCGAAGAATGTCATTTTTCATCATTTTGTCTGTAGGCTTCTGTGTGTAATCTTATGTATATCGACCTTGTTTCGGGATTTCTTTTGTGTTCTCTTCTGGTTTAGATATGGCAATCTGCGTGTTTGGTTCGACTGGTTGATCCACTAATGCACCAGTCTTCATCATCAGTTTGTAGAATGTTAAAGTAAACCATATCTTTTCTATGTATACATTTGATGCATTATACGTTCAATCTTTACCTTGCATGTTCCATAATATTAGTATTATTATCTCTTAAAAATCCTCTGTAAGAATATTTTTGTAACACATAGTAAAGAGATATATTACTTCTAACTTTTTTAAAACCCATCAACATGTTACCACCCGTCAATATGTTTATATAAATGAATAAATGTCGTGCTCAGGTTATCCAATTCTAAGTGTACAAGTTAGAGTGACGTGATGTATTTAACATGTGTAAATACGTGGGTCGTCTTTGGATTTAATGATTTAATTTGCTTACCCAAATCTTTGAACCTTTCACCATACATTACCGTCACGTCTATCATGAAAAGTATGATCATGAGATCATGGGCATAAATATAGCACAAAGAACATAAATTCCATCAAATTTAACCCGTTTCCGCCTAACGTAAGCAAATGTAGCATCTTTGACGTCTATGTGTTATGCGCGTAGGTAGTCCACACGTACATAAGCAAACAACTTTAGAAAGAATAAGTTGCACCGTAAAGATAACAAGCAAATATACCAGGGCAAAACCCTTGAAACATTATTTGTCGTGTATATACTTCATATAATATGTTTGTATATAGAAAAAACAAGTATACGTAGACGCGTTCACCCTCATCACATGGTAAGATGAAGAACACGTTTTTTTCGAGAGCCGCCTTTGATCTTGATCATATGACCCCACATCTTGGCACAACGACTAACCATTTTCTTAAGACTCACCCCGTCAAGTCCCTTTTCATGCTTCACCACCAGCTGACGTTGCTTATCTTCCTCGGTGAAATGTCCGCCAAGAGAGTTCTTGCATTCTTCCTCCTCTTCCTTCCCACCAAATATGTCTATGAACTTCATCTTTCTCTTCTCTTCTTCATTTCCTTCATCAACTTGTTTATCGTTAACTTTCAAATCTTTATCGTTAACTTCCAAATCACTTACTTTCTCTCCATAGAAAGCTCGTGCTCTTCGAGTTCTTCTTGACATGGTGATGTCATAATGGGGCTTGTTTGGATTCGATTCTCCTCCCATTTGTGTTAGCAAACTTTGCTTGATTCGAGCTCGTAAACTGTCAATAGAAGGAAATATACCAAAGGGTTATAATCAAGGTTATGAATTAGGATGCTTAGTAATGAATTTAGGCATTTTGGTGGTCATAATACATTGGTTTGGTGGCCAATTTTGTCAAGTCTTTTTAAATGGTAAGATGTCTTATTTGAAATAGTGAATGTTAATTACCTAACAAAGTTGATGGATCAATTTGAAGTATGGCGATATTGGTGTATATATGTATGTATATGAAAAAAGAAGTTTCTAGGAGATTTTTTTGTGCTAAAACAACCAAACATGAACCTTTAGATATCTCAAACAATATGTCCCCCATTGATATAGAAGCCACAAACGGGTTAAGGTTAATGATCTTAAATCCGTCGTTATTGAAAATGGTGAAAAATGAGTCCTAGTCCTTGATTACATTAATTTTGGGATTAGCCCTATAGCTCATTAGAGGAAAATGTTATGTTCTAATTACACGTCAATCATCTAAACTGATCTGAATTTTGAGATGCTAGTTATTTTTTCTATTTATTTAAGGATGACTTTTGTGTGATATTAAATAAGATAAGTAGGTTGAATGATATAACATTTCTCATAAATTTAATAATCGGATTAATAACTATTAAAAAAAACAGTCTATATTGGTAATTTTAGTGAAATTAATATTATTTAAATGTACCGAATTGACTTGTTGATCAATAAAATTTTATAATTGTACTTTTATAGAGAGAGAGAGAGAGAGAAATGACTCGGGGGCCGGGGGGGGGGGGGGGGGGGGGGGGGTTATGCTTGAATTTGACTTTAACGGTACCCGCCGACCAAGGGTGGGCTCTTGGACGTCAATGAATGCACCATCTTCTAGATTTCTATGGTATTGTCCTTTACCTAGAACTCGCTCATAGCAGGGGCGGGTTCTCAAAAGTCAGCAACACATCGATTAACGTGTTTCAGTAATGTGTCACGGGTGATTTTGTTTAAATTATTGTTAGAGAACCCACACTTGGTAATAGCGGGTTCTTGTTAATGCGTAACCATATAAATTCAACATACCCTCTTACCGTTTATATTATACACATTCGAAAATATATTAAAATTGAAACTTACTAATTATCATGTTTCGATCATATTTCTTACAATTATTTTGTGGCGATGATATTTCATTTGAAGATGAAAATATTATATGTTATTGTTTTACTAAATGTTCAACCATTATTCTTCGTCATATACTGTTATATGAAGAATTTGTTGATTTAATTTTTTTCATCTTCAAGTTTAAAAAGAGTATTAATTTCAAATTATATTTATTAGTATTGTGGTTTCCCTCAAAATTCTAAAACTTTTAATGACTCAAGTCAAGAAGTCTTGTATTATTTGAAAGAAAATGTTAAAATTTTTTGAGGAAATCTTTACTCATCATTGAGCAGGAAATGTTTGTCCAACAATCTAATTATATGGATCTTCTACGCGGTTTCTCTATACCAGAGGCACCCAAATAAACAATTACTTCTTTTCAAGGCAATATAAGACCACGTGATTATCAAGCTTGTCCGTCAAGAAACTTTGACTCTAGATATGTTTCTTATCATCAAGCCAATCTATCATGTAATTACAGCCTTGCATATGTTGATAGGCATGACGATAATAACAAGGTTTTGATAAGTCAAATGATTTCACATAGCAATAAAGATAGTGAAGCAGTCCCGTCACATGAAGAATCTAGTGATGATGATAACAACAACTATGATGTTCCTAATCATTACAATTCAATCTTACATGGAGGTGAACTAATAGAAGATCCTCATGAATTAATAGATTATGAGGCTGTTGATTTTAACGATGAAGACCAAGTGGATATATGGAATGAAGAGTCAAAAGAAATTCATGTTGGCATGTACTTTAAAACGAAAGATGAAGTGATGCATGTGGTGAGGTAATGGAATCTTGCATGTAACATGGAGGCAATAGTAGTTTAAAGTAAACGATCAGATGCAGAGCAAAATTCTACATCACTAACCCTAATTATACCAATAATCTTCATAATGGTCCTACATGTAAATGGTATGTGTATGATTTTAAGAACCACCATCATCACTTGTGAAGAATATTAAGATGGGTGAATGCACACAACTGCTTGGGTACTGTTTTGGGTATTCGGTCCGGTAATCAAGGCATTCAAGGATTATGAGCCGGTCGTGTAACATATTTTTAAAAGAAGATTTGAATTCATCAACTTGCCAAACGCCAAGGCCATGTTGCACAACTAAATTAATATTATGTGCAACAAATCGTGAATGAAAAAATACATCATCACAAATACGTTTATATTTTAATTTTAATTTTAGTTTTTTAACAGCGGTTGTGCTGTTCGAGGCGTTATCAAATGACATTGAGAAAATTTATTTTCTAATTTATAAGTTTAATTACATAATCTAAAATTTGAAATAAGTTTTCACTAGTATTTGGATATCCAAATAATTCAAACGCAATCATCAATTTCATCATTTGTCATGTACTTTGATCTATCCAATCATCAATGACACAAAGGTACAATTCTAGTAAACCGTGCGAGGTTTACCAAACATTGGTAATCATGTTCACACCGGTTTCTAAATATTCAAATAATAATTTTAAATTAACTTTTGCTTGTTTTCAATATTTTAAACAATCACGTCTAAGGGTAATGCGAAGTATATGAATGTATCGCAATTAAAAAGTTTCTTGAATCAATCTTGTCAACCGAAGGTTGTCGAAGTGATCGAACGACAAGCCTTCTTGAATTATGAATTTTGCCATTCGTTCCCAAACCATATTTATGTCAAAGCTCCATATACCAACATCAGTTTCGATTGTATCTAGCCTTGAGCCAGTATACTTTTCAATGAAGTTGTAATATCTTGTTACATAATTTCTTAAAGTCATGTTTGAATCCGATTGGAAAAACAAACCACAAGTCTTGCATCAAGCTTTGCTTTGACCATTCGACATGTCGCATAAGTCGAAATTGCAACAAAGCTCTTTGTTTTTCGTTGTTGGTAGAATCCTTACAACGTTAGCTTCGCTTGAGGATGCACCGGTTGGAACGGATGATTCGAAAGCTATATCAAAAGAGATAAGAGACAACAAAGTAAAGAGTAGAGACAAGAGAGCTTGTATCAGAGGGTGTTTTTGCGTTTTTGAATACGTTTTTGAGTATTTGAGTGTTGTGATTAAACCAGTACATCCACTACCTATTTATACTAACATATATGGGCAAAAATGACAAAAAAATCATAAAAGGTCAACGCCCCCCCCCCCCCCCCCCCCCCCCCCCCCCAAAACGATCATATAGCTGTTTTATAACAACTTTTTTTAATAAAAAAAATGCAGAACCAAATTGGACCCATGTTGAATCAGGTCGGGTTCACATGAAACCGGGTTGAACCCGGTTTGAGGGTCGGGAATGGCAAACCGGTTTGAACCCGCAAAGTTTAACCGGGCTGGACACCGGGTTGGACCCGAGTTGGGTCCAAGTCAGGTCATTGGGTCATGGATACGGTTTGTTTATGCACCTCTAATTCTAGAACTTAAGTTACTTTTTTTTAATATAGTATATAACATATTTCGTTTGTCGCTATAAGGAAAAGTTTGGTGACATAAATCAACATGCATTAAATACTAAAATTACCAACTAAATTAAAAATATAAACATGAACCCAGGTACTTAACAACACATCAGAAAAATGGGGCCAAATAAGACACAGAAACAACAGGGTTATAAAAGTGAGAACAGAAAAAAATTGATTTTGATGGCCATAATAATGAACAAAAATATAACTGTAGCACATAAGTTGTCTTTTAATATTAGTATATAATATTTTTAAGAAATAGAGTTGGTTATTTTAATATTGATTATATGTGGTTGAAAGGTTAAAATTATTAAATAACTAGCATTATGCTTCTCGCGTTACGGCAGGAGCGAAAAATCATGCCAAGTAGCATCAATGTCACATCATCGCTAGCGATCAGAATGATCAGAAAAACTCGTACTAAAAAAATAAAAACGAATAAAAAAAACAAACGGAAAGTAGACATATAAACGTTGAACCATGCACAAAAAACTAAAACATTAAAAACAATAACTAAATCGATCCAGGACCCACACGTCGCGAAGAGAATGTTAAATGGGAAAAATAAACATAACAACGTTGAACCATATGTCCACATTACAGCATATTAACTCTCAAAATGTAAACCGTGATTCGAAAAATTTGTAAAAGATGAAAAGTATAGGGGATTAAAGTTGAAAGATAAAAATTGTAAGAGTTAAATTGTGAAATATGTAAAAGTATTGGGTTTAAAAAAATATGTACAATCTTTTATGCATATAATACAATAATTAATACAACCATAACTTGATAATTAGTAATATATAAATATAATTAAAAGGTACAACTAATGTAAAATAGCTGCAAGAAATCACTAATGTTCATACCAAGTTTGGTGGCTACTTACCTCATTTGTCCAAACCCAAATTAAACATTTCTTTTGAAGCCATCTTTTAAGCAAATTTATTAATAGAAGAAGGTTTCAAGAGCAAGCATATGTTTGTACTACTACCAGTCAAAACAGAAACTTTTGAAATGCTTTTCGTAAGGCAAGGAAGTCAGTGATCCATTCCGCCCGCCCGCCCAGATGCGACGCCTTTTCGGGGCATTTTCCCATTGCTAAAGTCATTAATTACATATTTACCCAAATAAAAAAATCTATTACATATTTCCCCTTCTTAAAACATACATATTACATATTTACCCATTTTATTAAATTTATTTATTAAATAATTATATTACTCGTATTTTCACTAAATTAATTTTACACATTTCTCTTCTAACGACTATCAATTACATAATTTCTCAAGTTCGAGTATTCTATGTAAATAAAAACAACAAAATTTCATCTTGTTTAAAACTTTATTTCAAAACAAAAAGAAAAAAAAAACCGATAATCAAAGTTATATATTCAAATACAAAACGTAATTGTCAAAAGTTTTAAACAATTATAATAATAAAACATTAATATGTAAAAATCACTCAGTAAAATTAGGTAAAATAGTTATTTAATAGATAAAGTTTAATGAAATGGATACATATATAAAATATATGTTTTAGGAAGAGAAAATATGTAATTAATTTTTTAGCTTGAGGAAATATGTAATTTATGATGTTAGGAAGGGGAAATATGTAAAAATCCCTAACAAATTTAGATGATATCCTACTTGTATGATTTAATTTTTATAACAATAAAAGAATCCTCAGGTCTCAAATTGCTTTAACCAAAGTGTAGCCAACTTGAAGTAGCTAGTCACAGCAATATGTTCAAACTACAAACCAAAGCCTAGGCAACAAAACTATGATCAATTGCCAGATACAGGGATGGGCTTCACAGCGGTTTGAATTCTTCGAAACGCCACCTTCACTCGTTCCTTCAAACCCTCGTTTTCACTCTCAACTTCCCCTTTTTGCTTATCAAGATACGCGACGTTGTCATCCACACTTATCACCAACCTTCCGTCGTCCCCATACTTGACATTCCCAAACAGATTCAATAACAGAGCATGCACTATCTTCTCACTTTTCTTCTCTTCTTCCACTGCTTCATCTTTAACTTCTTCCACCACTTTAGGCATTTCCCGGCTCGCATTCAACACCAAAGCTACAATAGAGTCCGACACCATGTCACTAATCGGGTCGGCCGTCCACTGCAACGAGAGATGATTCTCTGAATCTTGTCTCACTGTTACACGTTCATGGACCCGCATGGTCAAAACCCCCGATTCCTCCTCTGTTGAAGACTCGACACTTTCGTAAATCTGTTTGAGTCTATGCTTTATTACACCAAATGCACCGGAATATGGGATGGTTATCCTTTGGGTTACATTAGCAGTTGAAAGTTGAGAAAAAATGTGAAGATCATCAGGTGCAATGATCTGATACGAGAACCCTTTTCTAACTAATAGCCCGCTAACGTTTTCTCCATTATCCGGGGTTCGTTCAGCCAACTTCCCGATCGTTTTTGCCATTTTCTCAACATTAAATGGCATTTCAACAGACTGGCAATTTTTCGGAGTGTAGAGTTTAGTGTTACGGTCTGTGAAATGCGATACAAGCTTTTGTTTGAGCCGGCCCATTTCATTGGCTTCACCGTGAACGAGAATTATATTTGGGGGCATAAGTTCTTCAAGAAAATTTGTTGTTTGAGCAGAGTCAGCATGAGCCGAAAATGAAATGTAGTGCACCTGCATATTGAGTGGTGCGGTTAACCCGTTCATAAGAGTTACCTCTTTAGGCTCGTTGATTATAGTTTTTGCTAATGTACCTTCGACGACATAACCAGGTATGAGACAGGCGTTTTTCTTCTCAGCACACCACTTGTCAAATAACTGTCTAGATAACCCACTTTGAAGACTACCCGGGCTAGCCATTACCACTGAGGGTCCCACATCGTTAAACTCCTCGATACTTTTTAGAGGTGAAATATGCTTGAAATCAAACGGGTTTGAATTTGCAAATTGGTTGCGGATCCTTTCGTTCATTGCATTTATGTAAGTTTGATAAACAGCCATGCAACGTTTCGCGAGCGGGGACGCGTAATATATCGGGACGTTGTGTAACTCGGGGTGGTTCGACCAGTATTCATCAAGGATTAAGAGCAGTTCCTGGGCACGGCCAAGGGCGAAAGCAGGAATTAAGACACGGCCTCCTTGGGAAACGGTTGAATGGATGACATCTGTGAACCGTTTCTCACGAATGTGTCTTGGTTGGTGGAGTTGGACTCCATAAGTTGCCTCGATTATGCATACATCAGGGGAAAATTGAGGTAGTTCAGCAGCTCGAAGATGGCGGTCCTCCTCACGTGAGTAATCACCCGTGTAAAGTACACGAACACCGGCTATGTCCACCATGAACATGGCTGCACCAAGGACATGACCAGCTGTGTAACACCAGAAACGGATGCCGTTGACTTCTAGGGTCTGATGAAAGTCAATTACCTGCACACCAAATTACATGAAATAATCTTACAAATCACTTTATTTAATGTCATATATGCACTGCCTGAGTCATAAAAACATCATACTCTAATCTTCATTATGATGCCAAGAAAACAAATACAAATATGAGGATAAACTTAGAATAACCTCTGAATCTACAACACCCAACCAAGATTTTCATAATATATGAATAGTACACAGGCCACGATCGAATCTAGAACTAAATTAAGATTCTTTTACAAATCCCTAGGCACAAGCACAAATCAGTTAACAAAAGGGAAGATCATGAGAGGTATGACCAGTGCTGAAAGCGATTTGGATTTAGGCTCATACAAGGTTGAAGATTGTAAAAGGTGAAAGATCAGTAACACTAGGAGTACAGAGATAAAAAAATGATTTAGTTACAGCTCCAGTTCTACTGTGGGTTAGAAGAACCAGTAGACCGTCATAGAAATCCTCTCTATTTAGTTAGTTACACATGATGAAGATTAGAGGACCCTAGTATTGTTCAAATGCTAGTAGGGTAACACATTCATTATATTGGGAACAAGAAGTGGAAGGAAAGACATGATCAGAAGTAAAGAACAAAACTTAGGTTCAGAAGAGGTCACTGCAGATGAGGACGTTACGACGGATGAGTTGAAGCTCGGCGTAGCTTCAACTGACCTTCAGGATTAATGAGGAGAAGATGGCTGCAGCTGGTGATGTTCTAGATTACAGAAGTACAAGACGGAGCATAGTTGAAGTGATCAAGCCTCCAAATGGGAGATTGTTGATCAAGGTAGCTGACCTTTTGGGAGAATTTTAGCAAGTTAACTAAATATGATTTCTTGATCAGAAAGTTTTTGACCCTAATTTGTGTATTACACTTGTTTGTATTGTACTTGTAATTCCTTGAGCACCTAAATAATAAAATCCTAGTTGTAGAACATAGGTCACAGTGTCACACTTATCAAATAACTATAAATCTCTTGTGTGCCGTTGTTACTTTCCGTTTGTGTTCGTGTGTGATACCTAACACTAGCCAAGTGGTTTTATGACCCACATCAAGTTGGAGTACAAGAAAGAATAAGATCTCAAAAGCTATATTTTATCCGATAGATGGCTTGACTCAACCGCTCAATAGAATGAGCTCTGATAGTTCTCTTTTTAAAACCAAGATCTATATTAAAAAAAAACCCTCCTCAAATAAGACAGTAGACTTTATCAAAATAGATTATAACTTTTTTTTGTAAAATTTGTCATATATTAAAATGTGAATTTAACATAATCAAAGGAGACACTATTATGTTTATTATAATTAAAAAAACTAGATGTAATAATATATAATAATGTAAATTTGATATTAAAAAAAATTCAAATTCTGTGTACAAGTCATAGAAATAAATACAAAACCTTAAATGTGTTGTCTATCAAAAATGCCACCACCTATAGATTACTCCTTGCCTATAGAGGTTTTGTCAGTAAAGTCGTGTGAATCGACTCTTCGTGCCTTAGCGCCTAGGTGACCACCTTTAACTACCTTAATGATAGGGTATTAGATTGCACACTTATTATCATTACTACATATGATTAAGCATGCTTTTCAAGACACTTGGTCTACCTCTCAAAAGATACCAATATCATGAGGAATGAGATTATCACTCACACATAGATCTTTCACCAATTCATGAACTTATTTATTATTAATTTGTTCGAATTTGTGTTCATTACCAATATATTTTGGGTCGGTATGTAACAACTACAAAGATGCTCGAATTATTTAAACATTAGTGTGTTTCTTAAGGAATTCAAAGCAACTCCTTTAAGGTATAAGTAAACATATTAACTATGATCGGAACAAACCTCAATTTTATCCATGGAACGTAGAATGTCTTGTTCATCAAATAACATGTCTTCAATTGAAACTTTGCTCACTTTCACAAAATCTGACAAAAGCAACTTGTAAACAGCCTTTGTTGCATGAGTCATGAATACCCTTCCCTTGAAGGTAGTCTGAAAAGCATGACATTGCACTCAAGCTAATATCTAAACATAACAAAACTAAAACACAATAAGAGTACGTAAGATAGCCAAAGCTCAACAGAAGTAACAAAACCTTTTCCAAAAAATAGGGAAGGGATGCAGCATGATCCAAGTGAAAACTGCACACAATTATGATACAAAATTAAACATAAATAAAAACATACAAAAAAGTTTTTAAAGGCGCACTAGAACCAACAATGTTCAACATCAGAAGACCAAATAGTAGGAAAACATAAATGAACTTAGCACATCAAAATCCCCCTCCCTATCCTAATTTAAAAGCTAAAAATTTCTAAATTCTCAAGTAAACAAAAATCAGTAATCCTTCATTAAAAATAGATATTTATGGACTGCAAATTTGTGTGTAATGACATAAACACGATCCAATGACTGTTGATTAATGCAAGGAAATCGAATCAAACATCTTAAATCTCAAGTCATAGTTATGAAACCAAAGGTGTAGATGATGTGCTAAAGCATGGCCATTGAATAACTAATATCCTTGTTTACCAATATCAAGAGTTTAAAATCACGAGTAACAGATATAACAAAGATCTAATTAATGACGTTGGTTGGAACTCTCAAAGCTTACGTTTAGGCAATCAAGCATGAGATTCGATTTTGGTTCTACAATTTTTTGTGAATGGCAATCAAAGGCTTAAGGCGCACTCAAGGCGCAAAGGGTGAGAGTCAGGCGCTTAAAAGCCATGCAGCCGAAACAAGCAAGGCACACGTGTATTCCTAGCCATTTTTTGCAGTGTTAGACATGTTTTAGGCTGGTTTAGGCTAGTTTAGGCATGTTTAGACTGTTTTGGCTTGTTTAAACTGAATTTTGGCTAGTTTAGACTGTTTTTGGCTTGTTTAGACTGAATTTTGGCTAGTTTAGACTGTTTTACCAATGTCAGTTAGCAATTTTGTTCAAATCAATCTTTGGTCACATTGTTGACCTGCGTACAAAAAAATTTTGTTTGAGCAAATACGTGACTGCTTTTACTTTGTTGATGAAACTAATTATATAAATGCATGAGGTGACATTAATATGGGTTTACAGAAAGGACCAAGGGGGCGTCAGACTATCAACTAGTATACCTCATGAAGTTTAATATAATCCATTACATCTATCTTTCCAGAAAAGTTGATTAACAAATAACAATTAGCTAGTAAGAACTTACAAGTCCCTAATGTAAAACATTGTAAAACAGTTAACTTGTTGGTATAAAATTATCAAATCGAATTCCTTTATAATATGACAAAGTTCTTGGACTTTACAACATTGGAGTAAAAATCAAACTTGGCCTAAACAGTAAATGAACCGGACTCCTTTCCTTCTTAAAAAACAGATCATTTTACTTTCAAATCAAATGATAATTCTACTTTGCTATTGAATATTAAGCTTAAGAGGAGAAAATAGCGAACATATTGACCCATATAACAGCTATGAACAAAAGAATAGTTCATGTCTAATAAATGACATAAATATATCAATTTGGCAGCAACGTGTGTAATAACTAAACTTAATACACAACTCTTTTTCTGAAGCAAAAAGTATAACTTCACTTACTGAGTAATGAGAAGAACATCTATAGTGGAGGGGTCGATTTCATCAAAGTAAGGTAAGGCCGCCATGCCCGAAAAACCAGGATGAATTCCACAATCAAACTATCAACATCCAAATTAAGATATGTAAACCATAAAATACGAACAGAATCATACAACAGTATAACAAAATATGATAATAATTTACCATAATAGTTTTTCCTTTGAAGGTCATGAATACACATGATCTTCCAACCTCACTTCCAGCCCCTAATGGGGTTATAGTCATTACATCTGATTCTCTAGTCAGAGTTGAATCACGCCTCTTCAATGATGATGACGGTTGTTGTAGCGCAGTTGAAGCCATGTTATGAGCGTACTTTTCTACGTAAGTTGATTAATTGAAATCCTTGTAAATCACCAAAGCAATTCACTTGTTAGTGTTTACAAATTACTACAACCAGCTCTTATGCTTGCGCGTTACTGCGCGAGCTTTGCTAGTTTTTGTTTGTTATCACAAAGTATCATTAGTTCAATTCATCTATAGATGTAACTGCAGTATCATATGTAGCCACGCCAAACTATTGGTATTGTAGAAATTACGGCAGTAAAGTCAAAAGACAAATCAGATATACGTCTTCATTTTCATGATATCGACATATCACAGGCCAAGTAAACAATTTAGTATTATTTCTCTCATTAGTAACAGTAATAGAAGCTCTTAGTATTAATCAACTATTATAAGCAAAGAACAATAACAGACGCCATGACAAAAGGTAAAAATATTCAGAGGAGAACAAAATGTAAATAAGATATATCTCTGACATAAAAAGAGGCAACAGAGTAAAAGAGTACTCGTTGACGTAAGCAGTTAACAACGTAATGCAAAACATCCATTATCGTAGTAAAGAGCCAATCCTCATAATAACAACTGAGAAAGCAAAAGAGCTATATAACATAAACAAACTAAAGACTTAAAACACACAGACATAGACAATCGCATGACGATAAATATTAAGAAGCTTTGACACTAATATATCACGTAACTATACATCTAGTATCACAAAACAACCAAAAACTACTCAGGAAACAGAGAAAAATAAAACACAATAAATGAATGTTATTATCGTAATGATTATATTGATTAAACATATATATTTTCGTTAAAAAAACAAACATAAAATGGGCTGATAGAATTTTTATTTCATAGTTGCATATTTGCATCATATTCAACAAACTAACAAAAAAACAAACATACCCAGTAAATCCCACTATAATAGTAGGGTATTGTATCATATTCAACACAAAATTTAATACTTTATAAATATAGGCCAGTTTATTTCTTAATGACAGCCTCCATTAATGTTGGTTTTGTGATAATAATTTAAGCAAGAAGCAAGAAATACGTACGTATTATGAATTATGATGAGGAAATAGAGAAACAGTTTGCAATGACATACATGTATTCTTATATACATACATGAATGCATAGATACATATATACAATCTGTAGATTAAATTCTTTTACATGTATATGATCATATAATATGGTAATAGAATAGACTAAATTTTATGACTGATGGCCTTGACTGAGATCCTTGTAGAACAGTGACCCAGTTAACCAACAACAGCAAACAGAAAACACTCTGCACAATTAGTTTAATAAAAAAATATTGGGTCTAATCAGATAAAAAAATTTGTATGTGTTTATGGTAGTATATCAAGGAATTACTACTAAAGTAAATGCTAACCTTGAGAGCACAGTAGGTTGGGCGTTTAGTAGAAGCAGAGGTTGATTCTTTCTAGCAAGTAAGGTCATGAAAATATGTATAGTATTTATAAGATAATATAAGACGCATGAGAACCATATAAAGAAGAAAACCCCTTTCGTGCTTCATTTACCAAGTGTTCCATTTACCAAGGAAAAGGTATTTGTACCCTCAAACTGTAGTAAATACAAAGATAATGTGATTAACAATCTGAATCTTAGAAAAAAAATTTTGAGAGGTCATATGCATAACATATAAGCAATAAGTGACTTTCTACTTGTTTGGCCCATTCCCTTTTTAACAATATATCAAATGAAGCAAAAGATCATCTTTGTTGACTCAGAGCATTCGCAGTAGGTTCCCAATCCTCATCCTTATAATTTATTTAAAAATCACCATCCCCTAAATTTATGCCTCATTTTCTTAAAACCACCCACATCACATTCCTCATCCCCGTCTCTATATTCTTATTTTATTATATCTCTTTCTTTCATCTATAATGTTAACTACCATCTATTTTGTCTTACTATTGTGTCTTTCAAATATCTATTAAATGAGTCAAAATTCAAAATCACAAAGACGAGTTGTTAATTATTCAAAAAGCATAGGCACAAATCTGGATGAAATCACATAACATATATCATATATGGGTCAAACAAACAAAATCAATGTTCAAAGAGGAAAACAACTTCTTCAAGTAGTAGCACACTAGCACAGTGGCTCTGCAAATTTGGTTTTGCCATCTATTCAAAAGGTGCATAAGAAAGCAATCAGTTCAAAAGGAAACAAAGACTACAAATTTTTTTGTAAGCTACAAATAGAACAGAATGAAGATGTAATGAAACATAACCATTTGCATCTTGAATCTTATTCATTTGAATTTAAGAAGCATTTCCAAATAGATTATGAAGTCTTGATAAATAAATTACACTCACTGGCATACAAAATGATACCCAAAATGGCATACAGATGATGTGCAGTTGAAGAAATTATATGATAGCATTTATACATCACATTTTATTATCTATTTATATTTTTGTGCTAGCATGAACAAATCGTTTCTAATCCATTTGAAAAGGGTTCAACAAAACCACAAGTACTCCCCGTTGAGCTTCAATTACTTGTCAATGAAATAAAGATCCCAACTTTATGAAGAAAAAAAAATAAAAAAACCCTTAGTATAAAGTCAAACCCACTTCAAATGACTCTAAGATTGGCAAAACAAGATCACAAGTTTACTTCCCAAGAAACCCTTTTGCAAGAACCCACCTTATTGAAAATGTTCATATCAAGAACTGCAATTTGTAAGAACTTTACAGATTATTCGACTTATAAAGAGCAAATTCAACATCAATTAGCAGATACACATCAAGAACTAAAGAACTACAATCATTTTATGAAAGAGTAATCAAAAGTCAAAGAAGCGAATGCTTGATTATAAAATCAGATCTCCAAACTAACCTTAAAAACAAGCTGAAGCGAATAAAATCACAGAGGATGTCTACGATTTGCATTCAGGATTTGTTAAAGGCGAACCGAACCTTAGGGCTTGGGGGATGAACGATTATGGGTGTCTACGTTTTGCAATAGCAAGGGTTTAGAGCATTCACAGTACTTCTTTTATCTCTCTGTAATTTAACTAAATATTACCATTCCATAAATTTAACTCTCATTTTCTAAAAGGGTTTTTGGCCTGGCTTTTTTAATAAAACTTATAGTTTTTTTAGTTTTTTTATAAAATAAGTTTAATTTGATGTTTGATTTAGCTTTTTATACTTATTAACTTATACTAGTGGAAATGCCCGCGCGTTGCTGCGGTATGGCTGTTGCGTGATTTTTTGGTAATTCGATTTTAGTCAGTATTGGCTCGGTGCGTTATGATGTAAATTAAAAAATCAAAATATAATTATTGAAAAAATTGAATGAAAGAACACAATTACGTATATTATAAAAGTCTTTAAGACAACTATATTATCCCAACAAGATTAGTGAAAGCATGGGTGGTATTTGTGGTCGGAAATCACTTATTACCAAGATTTTAAGGGTTTCGTTTTATTAATATAGGTTAGAGTTTTATGATCATCGGAGGCGACTTCGGTGGTGATTTGCATAGACCAGAGAAAGTTAATGGAGAAATTATCACAACAAATTACCATCTTTATTGTTATTGAGCTTTTAACAACCGGCAAGGAAAATGGAAAGAGGGATTATCGATCAATCATAGTGGATAAACGGAATTGAAAGTAAATGACGGTTTTGTTTGGTCACGTGTATATGCTTTAGCACATCATATATTATATTTTATTGTAAGGGTATAAACGAAATAAAATGATTAATTTTTTGAAATTTAAGCATGACTTTTTATATGGGTGTCTTAATCCATATGTAAAATTATCATTCAATTTTGCTCTCACTTTTATTATAAAAGATATAGATAAATATTAAAATTATTATAAAATTTAATTGATAAATTTACCATATTACCCCTAAAGTATCTTATAATCTTAATCAATTCTCTATTCTACACCTCTTAAATGTCTTACACTCCTTTGTACATGTTGATTCAAAACTTGTATGTTTGGCAAAATTACATCTTAATCTAGAGAGATTTATTATAAAGTAGTATAGATATAAGTATTTAAATAAAATAATACTTAATTTAAATAGTATTTAGTGAAAAAAATATGATCAATGATTATAAATTTAAATATGAATTTATATTATTATAAATAAAATAAAACTTTAGTTTTAAAAGTATGATTAGTAATTATAAATTTAAATATCAATTTATATTATTATAAATAAAATAAAACTTAATGAAGTGAATCAAATAATATCATATTATTAAATAATGTATTAATAATGGGTATAAAATAAAAACAATAATTAGAAGAAGTTAATTAAATGGGAGCAAAAGTGAAATTATTGCATAAACCACTTGTACTCCATGCTTAAAATATTATATAGATGTCTTACATTTTAAAAAAAAATTACCATCTTATCCTTCTAATATGTATTATATAGTAGTATAGAGTAGTATAGATATAGATAATACTTAATTTTAATAATATATAGTTTTAAATATATAATAGTAAATGTAAATTTAATTATTATTTTAAAAACATTATTAATAAGATAATACTTAATTTAGTGAATTAAATAATACATTAATTAGAAGAAGTATATTTAATAAGGGCAATTTAGGAACTATTACATAACACACTTGTATATTGTGCTTAAAAAATTATCTTAGGTGTCTTACACTTGAATAAAATTACAATTGTATCATCCTTGTATGCTTTATATAGTAGTATAGATAAGCTAATTTGAATAAGCTTATTTGAAAATGATTTTTTAGCTTATTTAAAAAAGCTTATTTGTATAAGAGTTTAAGTTTCTCATTTGTCATCAAATGATGGTATATTAATGATTATTGAAGCAAATTATTACCGTAACAAATTAAAGAATGGTGGATTTAACGTATAATCAACTTGTAGAATATAAGCTAATCCAAACATTTAAAAAGAGCTTATCAAATAATAAAAAATAAGCTATAAGCTACTTTAAAATATTAGCATAAGCCAAAAAATAAAAACTAGGCCAAACACCCCCTAAGAACTTCCCATATCTCTATCTCTATATTTTTATTTTATTATTTTTTCTCTTTCTTTCATTTATAATATTAACCGGAAATTATTTTGTCTTATACTCTTACTAGGTTACAAAATCGTGTAATACACATGCTAAATAAATATACTATTATATGATTAATAATATAAAAAGTTATGTTTTAAAAATTATGTATTATATGAATTAAATAAACTCATGTATTACACATGTGAAAATTTAAAATTAACATATTTGAAATTTTAATTATTGATAGTTATTAATTAATAAATAGTTATTATAGCATTCATAATTAAGAGGAGAGAAAAACGGGAAAACCAATTATTAGATGGTATAGAATGGTGATAAGTGTTCGGATTTATTTTTATTTATTATTATAGAGATTTAAAAATTTGAAATTAACATATTTAAAATTTTAATTATGGATAGTTATGATTTAATAAATAGTTTTTATAGCAATCATAATTAAGAGTAGAGAGAAGCGGGAAAACCAATTATTAGATGCTCTATAATGGTGACAAGTGTCCGGATTTATTTTTATTTATTAGTATAGAGATTATCTTTGCTTTTCAAATATTTTCTAAATGGATCAAAACTAAAAGCTAAAATATGGGTATAATTTAAAAACTTAACATGTGACAGCTTCATAAGCATATCTAGATAATAGAGGAAATTGCATATATCCCTTTAAATATCTACATTATTCCATATTTACCCAACTTGAATTTAAAATTACATATTTCCCCTCCCTTAATAAAATTCAATTTAATGACAAAATTACCCTTTCCAAAATAAATAAAAAAAGCCTATTAAAATTAGATAAGACCAATAATTTTGATTCCATCTCTCCAAAAAACCCTAATATATCATCCATTCTCTGTTTACTCTTGTCGTAAGAAAACCTACAACCAACAATCCAAGTTTGCTTGGTTGTTATTAGAAGGTATGTTAGTTTATTGATTATATTTAATTAGTTTGTATTATAGAGGTCGTGTTCAATTTATTCAATAGCTTTATTATTATGCCACAGTATGACGTTTTCGATTGGTGCCTTCATATAGTTTTTATTGATTATATTATGTTTTGGTTTTTATTCCTCGCAGTAGGAATATTCATTATTTTTGTCATCAATTTAATTGTTCACAGTAGCATAATTTTATTGCAATAGCTTTTTGGTTATGCATAATAAGGATATTTATGTATATTTGTTTTCTATCAATAAACTGAATATTTTGTTATACATGTTTTTTAGTTATGCGTTGTTTATCTTTTAATCTTTTTCGTTGATGTGTTTGGTCATATAAGATGGACGAGTATCAATCATTTGCACCAACATGGGAGATTAGGGCTAACTCACCAACACTCGAGCCAAATATTTTTCAAATAAAGTCCAAGTATAAGATAAGACTGAAATATGGAGGCTACTTCCAGTTAGTTAAAAACTCATCTAGAAAACGATATTGTTTTGGCTATCAAAAATCTATATACATTGACACATACACGTACAACTTTGATGATTTAATTGAAGAGGTTGCATGTCATTATCCGTCAAATGAAGAGTTCGTTTTCTCAATTTATTTTGTTGACAAGTACGCCATGGAGCAATCCTTTATCAAGCTTGATTCTCATGAGAATTTTCAATTGATGCTTAGTATGTATGAGGTGGAAAAACAATTAACAGTTTATGTAACGATGAGTAATAATCTTGAGACAATTTCAATCAACCAAAGGTAAAAGTTTGTTATAATAAAATTTTAATATTTTTTGCATCAGTTTTAGTTTTGTTGATAATTGTTTATCTTTTACACGGATCAACATGAAGTCCATGATCAACTGTGCGATGAGGAAGAATCCGAATATTCATTAAGCGATGAAAGTTATCATAGTCAATATAGTACTGATAATGGAGTTGACATGCATGATTTACAAGAAAAAACATATAGCAAGAAAAGTCCAACCATCAAAGTGAACTCAACATTTGAAAATGTTATCGAGTTTAGAAGAGCATTGATCCATTATGCGCTAATTAATGAATTTGCGTACTTTCTCGAGAAAAGTGAGCCCACACGAGTCATGGCAAGGTGTGTAGACGTAAAATGCAAATGGAGAATACATGCTTCTGTCAAGCAAGATGGAATTACGTTTGAGGTAAATTTAGAAAATTATTACCGGTTATTTTTGTACTTGTTAATTAATTGTTTGCTTATACAAAATCATGCTGGTTAAAACATTCATGGAAACACATTCTTGCACTCGAAGCAATAAGGGTGGTAATAAGCTTGCAACTCAAGGATGGATTGCTAGTGTGGTTAGAGATAAACTAAAATCTGATGGGGATGTCTCTGCTACAGAACTCAAAAAGTGGATTATGAAGAATTACAATGTTGACGTATCATACTACAAAGTCTTTAGAGGGAAAGAACAAGCTTACACTGATATGTATCGCAAGTGGGAAGACTCATTCATCAAGATGAATGACTTCAAAGAGGAACTACTATGGCGAAACCCGGGAAGTGTTGTTGACATTGACTTTGAGACAAATGGTAACAAAAAACTATTCTTACGTTTTTATATTTCTCTAATAGCTTGCACAAAGGAGTTTCTTGATGGTTGTCGTCCCTACATTGCTCTTGATGCCTGTCATTTAAAAGGAAAGTTCAATGGGGTACTAGTTGCTGCCACAAGTGTTGACGGTAACAATTCTATTTTTCCGGTGGCTTATGGTGTACTTGAATCAGAGAATAAAAACTCATAGATATGGTTTCTTGAGTTACTTAAGAAATCAATTGGTACTCCGAATGGGCTTGTTATATCATCTGACATGCAAAAAGGTTTGGAAGTTGCAGTTACACAAGTTTATCCTGCTATTGAGCATAGAGAATGTATCAGGCACTTGTATAGCAATTTTAAAAGGCATTTTTGTGGTGACTTTTTTAGTAGAAGTTTATGGCGAGTTGCAAAGACTTATAATGTTACTAAACATGAAAGATTATTAACTGAAATTGGCGAAGTAAAAATGCACTTTTATACATTAATGAGAATCACAAGAAAATATGGAGTAAATGCAAGTTTGGGACAACTTCCAAGTGTGATTACATAACTAATAACATATCAGATGCATTTAATTCTTGGATTGGTGAGTTGCGTTATCAGCGTGTTGTTAACCTTCTTGATTCCATTAGAGAGAAGATTATGGTACGATTTGACAAAAAAGAACAATTCTAAAAAAATGGAAGGATACATTAGTACCTAATACTAAGCGTTATCTCAACCGTATCTCAAATGTTAGTGTGATTTTTTTTAGTTACATTTATTTAGATTAAAGTTTGTGTGAACCTGCTTAAAATTTTTGCTATGTTTTATGTAGAATTTGGGTGAGTACGAAGTTTGTAGAAGTAGTGAAAACCGAGCTGAAGTAAAACGCATGGGAAAGTGTTGGGAGGTTTTACTTGATGAGCGAAATTGCACTTGTCAAGTTTGGCAAGTTAAAGGTATTCCATGTGTGCATGTAGCTGCTTTTATTGCTTTCACAAGGGATGTAAATTGGGACAAATTTGTTGATTCATACTTCACTATTGAGAAATTTAAATCGGCTTATGCTCTAGAAGTTGCTCCCATGCGTGCGAATGATCAATGGGTGCACATGGATTCCGAGGGGAAGATCTACCCACCTACTATCAACGGCCACCTGGAAGACCAAGAAAGAATAGAATTAAACCAAATGACGAGTCAAAAAAAAGACATAAATGTCGGTGCTGTTATGAGTATGGACACCATTAAAAACATGCAAAAATCCGGCATTTCAAGATCAATCGTCAACAAGTAAAAAGAGACGAAAAAGTAGTACAAAATCTTGTGCAAGTAACTAATCAAAGTTGAGCACGGATATTTTAGTCTTACAATATGTGAAAATTTTGACATTTTTTTTCATTTTAAGTCACATTTGCAACATACATTTCATATTTAAAGATTGTTGTTTCGCCTATTAATGTTTTGATGAAAAAGTTTCAATCTTTTTCTCCTTAACAAATTTGAATATTCGAAATAAAACTTCATGTTGAGAAGATTAGAGTGTTGTACTATTCGTTTTTGTCTCGTTCAATGTAGTTTATTTAGGGTGAACACTTGATTTAAATAATCATTTTGCATAAGTTGGTTTGTGATGTTAAAGCAAGATTTAAATTTGTATACGTGCTAACATGTCACTTATTTTTTGTTTACTTTAAAGAAAAGTAAACATATATGGGTTCTCTTGAGTTAATTAAAAATTATAAGGGTAAATTAGTCATTATAAGTTTTATTTTTATAACAATAAATTAAAATCGATAAATTCACAATAATTTTATTAAAAGAGGGGATATATGCAATTTAAGTTTTGAGGTGGGTAAATATGCAATTAATTAAATTTGTAAGGGGATATATGCAATTCCCCCTAGATAATAAAATCTTAAAACATCAGTTATTCTAATTAGATTGGCATGATTGATTAATATCATTCCAATTCTTAAAGGACAAAGTAGATTATCAATTTAAACCTAACATTAGTGAATCTACACATGCAAACTGCATATTATACTTAAAAATTTTATGTGGTCTCATAGTTAGGGATTGAATTAAGCATCTTTTTTTCTATCTATTCAATTAATTAAGTGAAGCTAACAATTATTGATAAAGTGTAAAGGCCTTTGGGCTTTTGGATGAAGTAATGGGCCTGGCCCATTGAAGCTTTATGAAACCCTAATTTATCTTTATATATAAAACATGTCGTTGTATTGTAATCTCATCCATTTGAGCTTAATAAAAATACCTAGTTGCAGAGAGTGGACGTAGGTCATCTTTACCGAACCACTATAATTCTCGTGTTCTTATTGCTTTCGTATGCGTACGTGCAACAGTATGTTTATTTCTGTTGCGTAAAAATACCTAACATAAACTTGTTTATACTTCAGTTTGAATGTGTTTAGTAAGAACACTTATAGTAGTACCAACTAAAACTTAGTTGTTTATATTCAAACCCTATCAAAGCACTTATTTACTAAAATCTGTTGCTGTCAAGCGCAAGCGAATACCCAACAACAATTATAAATGACAAGATAACAACAATTAACATCAAAAATTTCAAGGGGTGTGGGACAATTACCTCCCACTCAACTATCATTCTAATTTGAAACCTAATATACACACATATAAACATAAATATTGAAGCAACTAAAACTCAGCCAAATCAGGTTAAAAAAAACCATATTGTAGCAACTTGATAAATGGGTATGTATCTGGGTTTTTTGATGAAGATTGAAAATTAAACAAGTATAAACCTAATATCAAATAGCAATGGACGTTATAAAGTAAATATCTGCAACAAATTCTTAACATCCATGGTTGTTTTACTTTAGTCCTTAATTTTATCATCAACTTGACATAACCTTTAACCAAATTTAGTCATTTTTCAAAGTTCAATCTATAAGTATTACTCAACATTCAACTCGAAGCATCTACCTTCCAATATCCAAAACTTACAACCTAATTCAGACTCCATTTCATTGAATCCTTATTGCTCATTGACATTGTAAATTACAAACTCACATTACGTTACAAAGTCAAAGAATTAGAATAATGAAAATACTAACCTGCTTGAGATTAAGGCGATTAACTTACGGTTAACTACTTCAGTGGATCCGATGGGTGCTAGTACTGAATGATTTGGCTTCTCGTGAAATCAAATGACTTTTGCTTCCGTTAGAACCGAATGTGTTGTTAGGGTTCCAATCGATTTTGTTTAGCTGATACTTCTTTCCAAGGGATGGGGAAGGCTAGGGATGTTCGTCCTCTCGATTAGGGTTGTTTCGGTGGTTGTGCGGTGATGTTCAGTGGTGTTCCGGTGGTGTTCATCGCGATTGTATGTGTGTGCATCATCGATAGTGTATGTATGTATAGGTTTGATGGTGTGTATATGTTGTATCAATTTTGTGTGTGTGCTGTCATATATAGATATATAATGTGGGTGTCGTGTGTGTGTTGCGTATGTTGCGTGTGTTGTGTGTGTCTGTGTTGCGTATGTTGCGTGTGTGTCGTGTGTGTGTCGTGTGTGCGTGCGGGTGTGTGTGTTAGTGTGTGTGAGTTTTATGTGTATGTATGTTACTATGTGTTCATGTAAGTGTCTAATCTTGTGTGTGTGTGTGATTGAGTACGCGTATGTGTATACATCATGTAGTGGTGGCGTACGGAGGTGTGCGGTAGGTGTACGGTGGTGGACGGTAGTTACCCGGTAGTACAAAGTGTGTGTGTGTGTTCAATTGCCGTATGAGTATGTGTGTGCGTCGTGTGTGTGTTGTGGGTGTGCCCGAGAGTGTGTGGGTGTACGGGTGTGTGTGGGTTGTGTGGGTATGGGTGTGTGTATGTGTGTTGTAATCGTGTGGGTGTGTGTGTGTTGTGTTGGTGTGTGAGTGTGTTGTGTTGGTGTGTGTTCTGTGTGTGTGCAGTGTGTGCGTGTGGTGTGTGTGTGTTCAGTGTGTTCAGTGTGTGTGTACTCCGATTGTGTTGTGTGTGTGTGTGTTGTGTGTGTTGCGTATATGGTGTGTGTGTGTGTTGACATGAGTTGGGGTGTGTGCATATGTAATGGTGATGGGTGCATATATAATGTGTGTGTTAATATGTATGTGTGCACAATATGGGTGTCATGTGTATTATGTGTGTGTGTGTTATGTGTGTTACATGTGTGTGATGTGTGTGAGTTGGTGGGTTGTGGTGTGTGTGTAATTGGGATGAAGGCGCACATATATTGTGTGTGAGTGTGCTTGATGTATTGTATGTGTGTATAGTTATATGCTATTGTGTGTGTGCATATGATATATATATATATATATATATACGTATATAATATATATATATATAAGTGATGAGAAAAGTAAAAATATATTGTCGTGTGCATGTTAAGTGTGTTTGTTTAGTGTGTGTTAATTGTGTTTGTGGTCGTATGCAAAATGGGTATGGCGTGCGAGATTAGTAAATTATAAACATATATTCATAAAGATGAATAGTAATGAGTGTATATGATCTAATAAAATATACAAAAATATATGCACGTTTTTATTTATGTAAGTAGTTAATTTAATTATATAGATGTATATATATGTATTTTGTGTGTATATCGCGCATCGAACCCGAACCAACCCATGACCGACCGGATGTATAAATGCTCATTAGACTTGTTTCAAGATTCAATTACCTTTAATTATAGGTGTTTGATCGTTGGTTTGCCTCACTCTAGAAGTCCTAAATTTCCATACTTTCGTACCAAATCAAGGTGAGTTTTGTGGTCCTATTTTTATTACAACTATTTACAAAACTAGGGAGAAAAGTATGCTTACCTATTTTTCTAGTTGTGAACTCATTTATTCTTTTGGGACTGCTGTATTTTCTGTTTTATAAGTAATTATCTGGTACATGCATGAGTTATCTGTGTAGTTCTTTATTCACAACTATTTAACTCCGGTGTTGGAGTCGACGGACAGGTATTGATAGTAATATTGGGTTGACACCCCCACTATTATATGTTAGTATACTAGTTTGGACTGATTGTGGCCATGAACAGGCCCTAGGATGAATACGTTCCGATAAGATCTATGTGTACATCGTAGGTTTAGTTGCGAGTCTCATGATTACATGTGATATTACTTGCTCATGACTGAAACACCAATGTCCTACAAACTATGTCACAACATCATTTTATTTATTATTTAAACATACGAACTCACCAATCATGTGTTGACATTTTGAGCATAACTTTTCAGGTAATCAAAATCGTTAAGGATTAGCTAAAGTTGTTTCCTTAGTGATGACCCTAAGGATTGAGATAGAACCGCTTTAGTATTTTAGACAATAATTGTTCGATTTGTGTTTATCATTTTTGAACTATTTTTGCTTATACTTGTTCCCGGGTTGTGGGAATTTAACTTGATCTTACTTGTTTAAATATGTTTGTCGTGAAATTGACTAATCATAACACAAGTCACCGTTTGTGTCGGGTGATGTCATGGCACGTTGTTTACATAATTTAATGCATCTTTATTAATTATCAATGTGTTTTGACGTTTCCGTCTGTTACACACTCGTGTTTCCGCTATAAGCGAGGGTGTGACAAAAGGGTATTTTACACCCGTCTAATGAAATATTTAACGGTCGTTTGACCCGGTGACGAAATGTGTTACGTATGTTCAAACCTTTGGACTGAACCTCTAATTTTTTTATTTTTAGGGGCGAAAGATGAAATTTGAGTAAACGTGAGGCACCATCCGTGTAATTTACTCTAAATTAAACCTTATTTTAAGGGCATGATACTACCTACCAGGGTGACCCTACACAACCCAATATCTCAATCTAACTTAATTTTTCATTCACATTCCTAATCCAACACAACTCAACCATTTATTATTTTTTAATCTATTAAAAATTAGCAAGTTAAACAACCAATAAAAACATAACATGTGCAAGAATAGTTAAAAACAAACCCCACCAACCCTGGGTTGCCACACCAATCATTTGAAGATTGGGTAGTGACCTTGTTTGATAAAATGTCATCATAGTGGGTAGTTTGATGTAGGAGTCAAATAAAATAATTTTTTACTTTTTCTTTAAGTTTTAAACATAGTGCATGGTATACAAAACCTAATGGGATTGCTTTGAGGAAGGGAGAGTGATTTGGATAGGAAGATTGGAAGAGAGCACCGATTCATATCATATTTCTAGTTGGAGAATGAGTTTTGCGGTTCTACTATAGATCTCTAAATATAAGGGTTTAGTATACTACCCTGTAAAAATTTAGGGGGTGAGAATAGAGACCAGAACTGGATGTGGAGATAATTATATAACTTTAATTTTTTCCTTATATTTTCAAGATGGAGATATAGATAATACATGACCCTGTTGTGAATGCTTTGCTTTAAAATAGTCCAGTATTAGGTGCATGATTAAGGTAAGTGAAGAGATTACATATGCCCAAAAGCAAAACTATAGATGTAGGTTTTAGAAAACCAAATTTGTGCTTAAGGGAACACATAAGAACAACAAATCCTTGTAATGCTTGCTAGCACTACATCTATCAGTTCCAAAGAACTACAGTATCAAAACTGTTTTATGTTTTCTGTGATTGACTATAGTTCATGAGTTACTCATTCCTAACTATAGACTTCACACAGCAAAGAAATTACCTCATGTCTATCATCACTAATTACCTTATTTTGATCTAGTTATCAAGACTCGATCAAAAACAATTTAATAAATCGGTCTTAGCTGCCTTTATTGTATTAGGCTAAGTAAGGTTGTCTCCACAGGGAATTGGTGGAAAGTGCTTAACTAAACTAAAACTAGATTACGTACGTGAAACTTGAAAGCAAAACTTAAGGCATTGAATGATTTGTACTAACATGATTATGAAAGCAACAAACTTTTAGAGAGATTTTAATAATTAGCAAGAAAGTAATCACTTTCAGGTTTTCTATTACGCAAGATCAACAATTGGTATTTTAAACTAGGGTTTGCTAAAACACAATTTCCAAGATTTCAACTTTTGATTAACATAACAACAAATGATCAAACTTTAAGACTCGTTTATTCACAATGTTATTAATTTGTCTATATCAAGTTATCTACTTTTCTCAGTGAGCTAACGATGCAAGAAAACTAAAAACTGATGATAAAACAAATAACTTTATTTATAAATAAACATTTTAACTTAATCAAAACGTGTAATTACATTAAAAAGTCAAGTGTCAAAGCATAAACCATAATGACACATACCAACTATCTCTCTTAACAATAATCTTTCACCCAAAAGCAACCACCACAAACTTCGCCACTCATCATCTTCATTATGTCTTCAATCTTGATTTTATGATGAATTTGGATGATTTGGAATGATGAAAAGAGGTTCAAAGCGCTGAATTTCATCCAAAAAGACGTTCTTGGGGATCAAGAAAAGTGTCCCTCTAAACCCTAATGATTAGGGTTTAAATAGGATTTAAAATTTGAACTAATCCTCCAATTATCACGTTAGACCGTAACATACGGCCTATAGACCGTAGTTTACGGTCTACCTTCAATCAGACGCCCAAACCTTCTGTCTTACGGGTTCCGGATGGAGTTAGCATAGGGCCGTAAGTTACGGCCTCAGGCCATAGCTTACGGCCTCCCTGAATTTTACACAATTTTCTTTATTTTCAGCACCTTTCAAGTCATAGTTTTGCTAACTTTCGTAACTTCTTAGATAAGGTATATTAAGCTCCCTTTAACTTACATTTCAAACATGCAATAAAGTGATTGTATTGGATATCAAAATTAGATTAAAAACGTAGTTTTAACCATCTAAAACTCATACATATCATCAACACATCATCTGCCATCACTAATCGAGATATCAAAACTCAATATCAAATTCAAACCCTAATTCAAGAGCAATAATATTTCAATCAATCGAAGCAAACTAAAGAGTAATAATCGACTAAACTTACCTTTGATTATCAAAAGGAAACCACTGATCAATCAAAAGAAAAGAATAACAAGGGAAAGCAAGGACGGGTCTCGTGGTTGGAGTCATACCTTTGATTGCCCAAATAAAATTTTCAAAATTAAAGTATACATAGTTGTAAGTGAAGTTAGGGTTACCAAATTCAAATTAAACTATAAAATATCCAAATACTCAAGTGATGATATCAAGTCAATGATATTATTTTTATTCAAGAAACATAGGAAAATAGACATTTACCTTACAATAACTCATAAGATTTGTATTTTTCTCTCAGGTCATCAACTTAAAACATTACCACATATTTTTCTTTCAATTGAGTTCGTGAAGTGCAAGTGTAAATCCCAAACTGATTAGGTTTTTTCAAACGAGTCAACATATATTTTTCTTTCAGTTGAGTTCGTGGTGTTTCCCATTGAACCCTCCTCTATATATATAGTGAGGTTCAATGGAGAACATCAAAAAATAAGGAATTAGGTAACCAATCTTAGGCACATATTTTAATTCAAAAAAGGCAAAAAAAACCCTTATTTCGTTGTAATTAAGAAAAAGAAAAAAAAAGTCACATTGATTCTCTTGTGAAATAAACTTTTTTTTTGTGAAACACATCGATTTTAGTTGTAGAATATGATGTTTTTTTATTTTTTATTTACTTCTCTTTTTCTTTTTACACTGAAATCGTATGACTGTGTTTTTATTGCTTGTTTTCTTTGAATTTTCTGGGAATTAAAATGTATGGTTAGAATTGTTTCCCAATTTTTCTCTTTTTTTGATGTTTCTCATTGAACCCTCACACACACACACACACACACACACACACACACACACACACACACACACACACACACACACACACACACATATATATATATATATATATATGAGAACTAGTTTTAATTTGAGAACTTGAGAAATAATCACATGTTTTCTTTATACGCCTATGACTTTTTCATACGATATTATTTTTTTTAAAACAATTACACCATAATATCAAAAATTGTTTTTATATTTAATCTGGATAAAATATTCATATATCACATATATGCTACATACATGAGTATAACAAAAAACTACATATGTTGTATCGTAACACTACACATATGTAGTATTAACGTATAATTTTTTTTTCTTTTTGATATAGACATATTATACTCAAATTAAAGACAAACAAATTTGTTTTCATGCTACAGAAGCTCAGGCATTCTTTCTTAGAACATAAATTTAATAGTGTAATTCTCAAGTTCTCAAATTAGAATTGGTTCTTAAGTGAACCCTACCCAATATACACACACACACACATATATATATATATATATATTTGTATATATATGTGCCAATTACTATACAAAGTGTAAATGTCGTGCGAATCGTTCGAAGTCGTTAGGACGTGAGGTAAGTTAAGCATAGAAAGTACATTAAATTATTCATTTGGGTTACAATTACGCATAAAAAATATATAATTACGCAAGTTATATTCATTCAAGTTATATATATTATTATGCAAGTTATATTTATTATTTTGCAAAGTAAATTATTTATGTTATAAAAACAATTACGCAAGTTATATATATAATCACACAAGTTATATTATAATTATGCAAGTTATAGTATAATTACGCAATTTATGTTTATAACAACACAATTAATAATTACGCAAGTCATACATACATCATATAAATTTATTTAAAAAAATATTGGTCTTTTTAAATATAGTAATACTATACTCAAATTGAATAGAATAAAATGCTCACTTTAATGGTGTAATTTTCTCAAAAAATAATGTCATATAAAAAAGGTATATGCGTTTAAAAAAACCGAAGGAATTTGAAATAAGTCAACAAATGTATGCTATTTCCAAATCTACCCCTTCAAACCCCTTTCTTGTGTGATTATTCTATCTTTAAACTGAACCGTTTATCTTTTAGATCAATGGTTGTTATTACTTCGTACACTTCTCATAAAAATAACACTTTATATGGTAAAATGTTCATATATATATATATATATATATATATATATATATATATATAGGATGGGGTTCACTTGAGAACTCATTCTAATTTGAGAACTTGAAACTCCTCTTTTTAAATTTAAACATATATAACTTTTTCATATGTTATTAGTTTTAGAAAAAAGTTGCACCATTAAATCCCAATAATTTATGTCTTTAATTTGAGTATAATATTGTTATGCGAAAAAGAAAAAAAACTTATACGTCAATACTACATATGTAATATTATGATACAACATAAATATAGTATGATGTACTACACATAGGTAGTTTGGTATATTACATTTATGCAACACATATGTAAAATAACAATATCATACTTAAATTAAAGATAAAACAATTTTTGATTTTATAGTGTAATTTTTAAAAAAATAATAACGTGTGAAAAAGTTACTGGTGTTCATAAAAAATTGGAAAGAGTTCTTAAGTTCTTAAATTAAAAATAGTTCTCACAATGATACTCTTTCTCTCTTTTTATATATATATATATATATATATATATATATATATATATATATATATATATATATATATGGGGTAGAGATCAATTACAAAATAATATAAATTATACAAACCCTTAAGCTAAATCACAACCTTGCATTTATTTTTTACCAATGGTTCTTGTATTTTATAATAAAAAAAATGATAAAGGTGTACTTTTATAGCTCTAAAGCCACTTTTAAGCTTTTAAGGAAATATTGGTGTCTAATACTATATGGGTCTCAAAGCAATTTTGTCCTCAAATATTATTTTTAGATTCTTAAAAAAATATTTAAATATATGGTAATTTGATCTTGTCATATATATTCTCATTTATAAATAAAAAGCTATTTAGTTGTATTTTGTTTTTTAAAAACCAATAACATAAAGTTTATTTAAAAAAAAGAGTTAAATACATCAAAAGGATTAAATATCTTGAAACTTTATGCATGAACCTAATAAATCATTTTACATGAAAATAATTACTATTTTATTTAACATAGTTTATCATTTTTATTTAATAAAAAATTAACTTGTCGAAATGGACAAATAAATAAATTACTAATCAAAACAATATGCGTAAGTAATAACAATTGAAACTAGATACTCTTATTATAGTAAAAATTATCGGTCGAAGTGTCAACGAACCTCTTCGTTTCTTATAATTTTTTAATAACTTAAAAACTAAATTGAATATTTTTTGTCTAACTTTTGTTTAGCTTGATCCATTTTAGATTAATATATTTGAAACGACGCATTTATAACTGAAAGAACTCATTGATAACACTCTAAACTATGTTTGTAAATGTTAATTTATAAATAGATAAATGTCTCTTTACACATGTGTATATTTAACTTTATACATATGTAAATATAGTTGTGACTTTATATATTTCTAAAAGTGATTAACATATGTTAGTTACCCTAGAAAACTATGTCTAATTTTATTTTTATGGAAAACTCAATTTATACACTTTACACATGTGTAAATGGTAAACTTTATACATGTGTAAATGTTAAGTAATAATTAAATATTTGTTTTGACACATGATAATAACTATTTAATGCATTTTCTAGTTTTTAGTGATATATTTTTTTGTTGGATTTCAAGTAAAGGTAGTTTTCACCCGCATCAAATGAGAAATGCAAGAAAATTTTAAATATGCTAATAGAATAAATTATATTTTTCGTCATTTAGGTTTATAATAAATTTCAGGTTTCGTTCTTAAACTAAAAAAATTACTTTAAACGTCCTTTACAATTTAATTTTGTTACAATTTACGTCATTTCCTCTAACGGACTTTAATTTTATCCGTTAAATCAAGTCATGTGCCTTGCATGAGAGTAATTTAATCTTTTTTTCATTAGTAATTAAAATGGAATATTAGATAAAAATATAATGTATTAAACCCCAACCCACTCCATCCACCCTCCCTTATTGTAGTCACACACACACACACCCTCTTTACTCTCTCTCTCTCTCTCTCTCTCTCTCTCTCTCTACAAAGAATACCCCAATCAACCACCGCCACTAGCCATCGCTATTGCCATCATCAGCCACCACCATTTGTTACTGTCGTCCTCCACCATTATCGGCCACCACCACTTGCCACCGCCACTCCTTTGCCAAGGCGAATCGAAGTGAGTATGGAGGTTGCGAAAGAGCAAGTCCATGATGGAGTTGTAGATATAAAAAAACCACCATGTTTACCCTGGTACAACTTTTACTTAAAAACCCATTTCTTACGTTTTTATTTTTAGTTACGAGTCGGGTCAAGTATAAAACGATTCTGTGCATATTTTTATACATTTTAAAATGACCTATATTTCAACATACGCCTACATTTTGATGTAAGTTTTATTCATAAATGAATCTTGTCAAATATAAAACGTTTTTATTCAACGGTATAAATCCGAGTTAGTTAGTTACTCTACGCTTTAACATAAATTTAGTTCGAAAACGAGTCGTGATGATTGTAATCCATGTGTTTTTTATGTATGATTTGATTTAGTCTGCTTTTTGATATAACTCTTTGAAAAAGAGGCGGGTGAATGGTTAGTCTATATATTTTATCACACCATGTACAATGCTGCTGCAACACGCGACTGCTAAAATACTAGTTACTAGTTTATAAAAAATGTAGATTTAAGAATAACTTAGTAGCGTATGAGTCCTCCTTAAAGAAATGAGAGAAATTAAAATAAATAATTTATTGAGTAAATTACACGAATAGTCCCTATGGTACGTCTAAATTATGGTTTTAGTCCTCAAGTTTGGGAAATTACAAGCTTAGTCCCAAACTATGCATAAATGTAACATATGTGGTCCCTAAGTTGGATGGAAATTAACTTTTCTATTTAATATTTTTAAAATGATCAAAATATCACTAAATTAACAATAAAAAATTAAAAACAAATAATTTAAAACCACCTACCCATGAGGGACCCACCACCCATCCCCTTCACTTCATCTTCTACAACAAGAAACTACCATGTTTTCTTGCCGGCCACATCTTCCCACCATCACCATCTTTCATACGATCATCTCCATTGTGCAACATTGCTACTTCCGACATCACCAACGTGCAATGCCACCACTAATTCCACCATCACCATTTGTGTTACTCTTTCTTTTTATTTCTCTTTATCTCTCTCTCTTTATCTCTCTCTCTCTCTCTCCCTCCCCTTATGTGTGTGTGTTTTGAATAACCTCACACCACCATTGCTCATGATGCCTCCAGTGCTCACGCTTGTGATGGCGATGATTAGGCCTTGTTTATCCTTAAGATCTAAAACACGATGGCTACAATCATAACCCACTCCACCCATATCGCAATGTTTGGTGCCGACGCTTCTGTTTTTCCAACATAAAATGGTGGTATGTGGGCCTGCTCGACGTTGGCGTTGTACTTGTACGCATGGTGGAGGTGACGGTGGGGAAAATATTAGGGTTAGCGGTGTTGGTGTGATGAATGACAGGAGGCTGTCGCGGTGTTGGTGTGGAAGATGATGGGAGGTTGCCACGAAGCTGGTGTGGTGGGCAACAGGAGGCTGTCGCCGCCCGCTCATGATGTTGTGTGGGTGGTTTAGTGTAACACGTCAACTTAACAGAAAAAGTTAACTGTCTATTAGGGATCAAACCTGTTACGTTTATGCATAGTTTGGGACTTAGCTTGTAGTTTCCAAACTTGGGGACCAAAATCGTAATTTGAACACACACACGGAGTATCCGTGTAATTTACTCTAAGTTATTTATAAAAATATTATTTTAAAACCTATTACTTATCATACCATAAAGTCTTATTTTGAGGGGTAATATTTATGATAAATTTTGCTCTTCAACTAAATGGTCATGGGTACAAATTGTAGATAGTGTATGTACGATAAACTTAAAAAATAAACTAGACACAAAGTGCAAAGATGTGCGTTCATCGGCAAGAAAAAAATGTCAATCATACTTATGCATTTAAATACCTGTAAGAAGTATCTTAATTGTAAACTAATTACACCCCAATAAAAAAAATTTGAGTTAAAATTTTATAAAGTTACAAAAATATTTATTTTAAAAGTCGTATAAGTGTAGAGTCAAGTCAAGACTCTCGCTTACTGTCAAAAACACTTATTTATTTAAATCATCAGCAATTATCTTTCTCATAAAATAATATAAAAGTGATGGTTTGAGCTTAAGATATAAGATCTCAAGTTTGAACCTCACTTAATGAAAGTTTTCTTATATTAATAAATATTCTTAATGATGGTGTTCTTGGATAAATTATGTTGGAGTATTAAAATCAGTTTGAGCTGTTTACATTTTATTTTAAAATCATTTATTTGAGTGTATTCTTATATTTTATAGTAGATTTCTTACATTTATGAGTGTGTTTCTTATATTTTAATGAATGGTTGTGAGTAAAAAGAAAAAGAAAAGTTACTGTTTAATTTATATATTTGAGGAATTACTGTTCAACCCTTATAAATTTTTTAATAGTTTTAAAAGTGTTTGTAAGTAGAGCAGAGAGAAAAATAATGATAAAAATATAAAAAATATTATTTAATTGATAATAAGAGTGAAAAATTAGTGTTTTTAAGTATAGTTATAAGGATAAATAAAAAAAAACCTGATGTGAATGCTCTAGGTTCCATATCCTTATATTTATAATTAAACTAAAAAAATACTATTTTTTCCTTACACTTCTCAATTAAATAATAATTTTTTATATTTTTATTATTACATTTTCTATTTTCTTTACTCAAAACCACTTTTTTCTTTACACTTCTCAATTAAATAATAATTTTTTATATTTTTATTATTACATTTTCTATTTTCTTTACTCAAAACCACTTTAAAAAATAATAAAAAATTTATAAGGGTTGAACAATGATTTCTCAAATATACAAATCAAACAGTAATTTTTCTTTTTACTTCACTCATAATCATTTTTTAAAGAGAAAATTGCATAAATAGTCCCCGTGGTTTAACCAAATTATATGTTTAGTCCCCAAACTTAAAAAATTACAAAGATAGTCCAAACTTTTGTGTAATCATTGCATGTTTGGTCCCTGGCATTAAATTCATTAATTTTTTAAGCATTTTATAATATTTAAATTAACTTTTATATTTAATTTTAGGGACCAAAAATGCAACGGTCCACATAAAAGTTTGGACTAACTTTGCACTTTTGTAAAATTTGGGGACCAAATTTGCAATGACTACACAAAAGTTTGGACTAACTTTGTAATTTTAAAAATCTGGGGACCAATCATGCAATCTGATCAAACTACAGGGACTATTTATGCAATTTTTTTTTTAAAATATAAAAAACATACTAACATAAATATAGAAAAATAATATGAATGCTTTAAGATAGCTAAATACTATTAAAAAAAGTTTAAATACATCAATTCAACATTTGTTTGAATACAAATATAAACACTAGGAATATATTAACACTTTAAAAAACGAGAACGAATACAGATGTGATTTTGGATTTGATGCTTGATAGTATGTAAATAAGATCCCCCATCTGGTCATTCTTGTCTGTATTAGCTTACGAGCCTGCACATGGCCATGTATACCCGAGCCCCTTCTTCTCTCACCTTCAACCCCCCTGCAACTTTCCGCCATTGAAGCCCCCCACGCACTTCGATACCTCAATCCAATACCCCTTTAAAGATTCCCACAACCCAATTCTCAATCTCCACCATTGTGCCATGGTGTTGCCACCGTCATCCCTATGGCCTCTCTCACTCCCGGTGTCCTCTCTAAGCTCCTGCAGAACCTAGACAACCCCACCGCCAAAGTCGCCGGAGACCACCGATCCCCCCTCCTCCAGGTCATCGGGATCGTCCCACGAGAAGATATCTTCGATTTTGATAGGAGGAACAAAGGGTTTTATTTGAGGGTTTCGGACTCTCTTCACTCGGCCTACGTCTCTGTTCCGGAGGCTGATGTTGATTTGATTTTGGGGGATAAGATTCAATTGGGTCAGTTTGTGCATGTGGGTCGTCTCGATCGCGGGTCCCCTGTTCCGATTGTGGTCGGGATCAAGCCGGTGGCGAAACGGAGGCCGTGTGTTGGGGACCCGAAGGATTTGATTTCGAGTGATTTGTTGGTGAAGAAGAAGAAGAAGGAGAGTGATTCTAGAAGGCTTTCGTTGTCGAATGGGAAGATCGGAGATTTGCCGGAGACCAGGAGGTTGAGTTTGGATTGCTCGTCGAGGAAGGCTTGGGACCGGAGTCCGGCGCCGGTGGTGTCCCGCCACCGGAGGTCCGGTTCGGAGGTGAATGGTGGGTCGGGTGTGAAATTTGCAGAGCCTTCGTCTCCAATGTGTTCTACTCCGGTATGTCTCGATGTTCTTACGTTCATCTTCATTGTTGTTAGTTGTTACAGACTGTCAAAAGTGTTCATGATGAAATTGCTCCATTAATGGCCATTTGAATAGCTTTATGGAATTTGTACGTTTGTCTGTTGGTATCTTGAAGCAACCATTAATGGTTACGGTCAACAGCATTACCATATTCATCATTGTTACAGTGAAAAGTATTCATGATGAAATTGCTCCATTAATGCCCATTTGAACAACTCTATAGCATTAGTACATTTATCTGTTGATATCTTTAAGCAAACCATTAATGGTGATTTTTGTTTGTTGTCTGCTAGATTGCTTAACAGTTTTGAGATATATTTGTCTGGTACATTGTAGTATGAATTTTAATACATCATTACATCTTGATATTCAGGTTCGTTCGGTTAGGAAGTCTGCTTTGATGAAAGATGTAGCTCTAAAACTGCCGAATTTGAATCTAGCACCTCTTAAAAGCAAGAATGTGATGGTTTCTGAAAGATTAATGGGAAAACCTATCAAAAAGGAGTTGAAAACCTCATTTGACAGTATACCGGTACCTAGCAACCTTATGAAAGTGCCTGTCAATGCAAGAACATGCCCTGATTCGAAAATCTCGTGGGATTTTATGTCGCCTACGATTCGTCAACTTGGAAAGGTATTCAAGTTGTTGAAATATTCAAGATTTGATCATAGATGGTGTCCATTTCCACTTTTTTTTCACTTGAAAATAGCTTACTAACCAATAACCAACCCCCAATTTTGAAGCCCCTGGTCATTCTTGTTTATTTGAGATTTCGATTTGATGAGCTAATATTTATTTGCAACATGATACCTCTCAGGATGCTATTTCCTATAGGAATCTGGCATGTTCATCTGCAGTAGATGCTTTAAAAGAAGCTTCAGCAATGGAGAATATCCTTCAATGCATGAGGTACTAGTTCCCCTGCCATTTGCTTGTGTCTAAATTGCTGTATATGAAGTGTATGATATTAATGATAGCAGTCAACCTTGGTGTTAAAGATTCATGGCATTGCTTTAAAAAATGGATTTTTATAACTTTCTAATGTTGAAGCTTTTTAGCCAATACTAATTATTTGGTAATCTTTTATTTTTATTATTATGCAGTCAGTTTGCTGAAATATGTGAACTTGCTGAGACCTCTAAAAATCCTCTTGTTGAACAATTCTTGAACTTTTATCAAAACCTTCAAGCGTCAGCTGCGGTAGTCAACTCCTTAATTGACTCAAAGTCAACTATCGAGAAAACAAAAGGTCAACCTAGAAATAGTGCATTATGGGTGCAAGCTGCTCTAGAAACAAACCTTGGAAAATTTACTTTGTTTACAACAGAAGAAAACAGAAAGCTTCAAGATAGTGACAGAGATTACCATATTGTCCTAGACAACGCCTCAGATAAAGTCCAAGTGGAAAACCGGTCACCTGGAAACAAGAAAGTCCTGAGAACCCCAGAACCTGCTGCTTCCAGATTCAGGCGTGGGGCTGCTCCCAGTCCGACCATGAAAAACGGAAGTCCCCAAAGGGTAAAATGGTCCAAAGGAAGCGGTTTAAAGGAAACTGCTAAATTGGGTGAAGAACTGCTTGTAATATCAAGGAAATGGTTTTTGAAATACTTGGAGGAATCTTTGAACAAAGGGTTTTGTTTAACAAAAGGAGAAGATTCTGGCGTTGCTGTTGGTCTTTTGGGTCAACTTAAGAGGGTTAACCAGTGGCTCGAAGATTCGGTTTGCAGGGATGAAAATGTGGAAAAATTAAGGAAAAAAATATATCGTTTTTTGCTAGATCATGTCCAAAAAACAGCCAGGTAGTTTAGTTCAAGATACAGACAGATGATTTGCTGACTAAAGATTTGAAATTTTAGGTATGGGGGCAGATATGTCATTTCACATCATCAAGAAAATAGGTTTTTACAGTTGTGTTTCTAACCAAAACTAATGGAAGGATATGTAGGTCAGAGACTAATGATTGTTGTAGCTTTTTTTACATGAGTTTTGAGTGAAATGTATGAAACTTAGTTCCCCATTTAACCAATACAATGTTGAAAATTTGAAGAAATTTCCACCATTTATGTTATTTGTCTTCTTTATTTTGCAAAGAAAGTTTTTTTTTTTTTTTTTTTTTTTTTTTTTTTTTTTTTTTTTTTTTTTAATTTACAAACTTGTGATCTTGTAAAGATTATTCGTTATAAGGGTAGACCCAATGCATAAAACTCCTGTATGGAATGGTTGGGGGATTGTCAGGGCGACTTAGACCCGACTTATATATTCTTACCCTGCATTTATACAAGAGACTGTTTTTGTAAATCGTTATCTTCAATTATCATAGCAAGTCTTAAAGAGAGAGGGTGGTTGAGCAAATGTGTGTACACATGCTTTCTTTAATTTGTACAAATGTAGTTTTGAGTGACTAAAAAGTGTTCAATTATTTGTCAAGAAAAAGGCATCCCTAGATTTTGAAGAAGGTGAATATGTTCTTGTTGTCTTTGGTTTAAGCTTTGAATTGGTAGACTTGGCCATTGCTTTCATTCCTCTGCAGTATTTCATGTGGATATGAAGCTTCTCTGGCTTGAACTGCCTCCCACACTGCCTGCATCAACCATACCGAATGTTGGGTCGATTAGCATGTATACTGATTTTGATGCATAGAGTACAACCTCATAATGCATGCTTATACCTAGTGAAAGTGTTGCAACATTGATGATAACACCACATGCACTTATGAAAGTACTAGCATCTATTATCACAAGGCCACAAACACTACTAAAGCTGTAAGAACCAATGCTTTGACTTTTTTAAGTCAAACATATTGTTTTTCAAACTACAAATACTCATGATTTGTAGCAGATATAACGCCAACTTCATATGTATCTACAAAACCTAATTAAAATCTCAACGGGTTTGTCGAGCTTTTCAAAAGCCCCGAAAACTTTCATGTTGATTTCAAAATGAAAATATGCACATTTGACTTTAAAAGTACCGAAACTAAGAACTGAACTTACGAGCATATCGGTCCATTGACAGGCCTATAAGCGGCTCCATAAGTTTTCAAGTTACTGTAGTCATCTGTCTTGCCTTTCTTCGATCCATCATTCGCGTCAAATCTTTTCTCAAAGCCTGTCAACTTCGGTTCTTTACACATTTGCCCCATGTAATTTTCTTTACCATTCTTCTCAGAAACCAAACTTACCATAGAACTTCTGCTAGCATTTCTTTTATTGATCACCACCACCGCCTTCTCATGGGTGTCGGCGGTCCCACAAGTGATCCAGTTTCGAAACATGCTTGACTTTCGACCTGATTTCCTAAACGAGTAAGTTGGCGATAAACCTCCCTTGAAACAACACGATTCACTTTTATCATCAGCTTTCTTGCTGTTGCTGTTATTGTTGTTATTATCATTTGTATTTTCATTTAAAAACGTTTCGTAAAAGGAATTATTCTCGTTTTTGTCGTCTCGGCTTTGTGTAACTTGTCTGTCTTTGTTTCCATGTTGATTCTTTGTTGTGTCTTCGGTTGTAACATTGGAGCCAAATGAAGATTCTTCTATTTCAATTGATGTATTTGATGAGAAATTATCTTGAGAATATTCTTTTCTCATTGAAAGGTATTTTGGACCCTTTATATTGCCTTCAAATGGTGGTGACGTTTTTAACTCAAAGACTTCTTTCCCTTCCAATGAATTAACGTCTATTAATCAACCAAATAATAAATTAGAATTTCATGTTGTTGGCAACAAGAATATGTTAAAAGAACAGACAAAACAAAGTTAAATAAATAGTTCATTATGGGACATTTAATTAATTAGATAATTAATTATCTATTCTTGAATTAAATAAGTAGGCAAAATTGTATTATTATATTGTGCCGTACAAATAATTTTAATATTGGCACACAAAAATAGGAAAGTACATTTAAGTTCATAAAAATACAAGTAATATGGTGTCTTTTTATATGGAAAATGATAAACAAATAAAAGAAGGAAAAAAGATTTACCATTGTTTAATGTTGTTGAGGAGATTTCTGATCCTTTGAGAACATATTCATTGTCACAAATTGGGGTAATGAGGTCGTCATTCAATAGGTCTTGCCAAACATATCCTTCTTTGTACCTTCTATACGTATTTTATTTATTTATAAAGAAAAAACATTGAATTAGTTACATATTTGAAGGTTCGTGATGTTAAATATTTTAACTAACCTAAAATAAACATTTATCATTTCTGACGGTACTCTAATAGTCAATATCATAATGTTATATTTTTCAGTTTATAAAGATATAAACAATAGAATCATAGGGGAAGGATCAAATGATAATTCATTTTTTTTGCGAGAACTCTAGAAACCAATATGAGCCATTAGTTTTCAATGGCAGAATGGTAAATAAGATAAATATAATATAAAAAATTATAAAACAAAAAATAAGATGAAAATGAAAAAAATAAATACACAAAAATGTTCTCTCGTTTCCCTCTTCCAAAAAAAAAATAATTTTTTTAAAAATAAAAAAAAAACTCATTTTTTTCCGAAATTCGTTTTACACATGTGTAAAACCAGATTTACACATTTGTCAAACCAAATTTACACATGTGTATAACAGGATTTACACATGTGTAAATAACAGGTAGGTGATTTTTTTAAAAAAAATATATCAATATTGTAGGCGTTGAAAAGATAAAAAAATACTGAATTTTATGGTGCAATTTTTTTAAAAAAATCATGTCATGAAAAAAGTTACGAACGTTTTAAAAAAAGATGAAAATGGCATGTGAGTTGCATGTGACTTAATTTGTGTAGCTGAGATTGATTTCTAGAGTTCTCACAAAATAAGGTGGTTATCAAGATAACCCTACCCTAGAATCATATAAGGATATATAGAGATGACTAAATGTGTAAGAAACTAAGAATTAATCATTATTAGTTGTGTTTGTGGCCTTGTGGTCTAGTGAGTTGGATTGATAGATCCTGAAAATTTAACACGAACATAGAACAACAAGAAACCAAAAAATGTGATAGCCACATGGAATCGAGCATAATGTGCGTATCCATGTTTCACCTAAATGATTATTTTATCCGTTTACGTATTAATACTGAAAATCTACAAATTTACACAACAAAATACCATGCAATATGCATTGAAGTGTTACATTTAAACAAAAAAATACATTTATCTTTTAAACTTTACAAAAAACATTCAACTCGAACCTAACAAGTAGACTAAAATCACATCCCTTACGTGATGGTCCCTTTTCACCAACACCATAACTAAAGGTCAAAACATGATTTTATTTATATATATATATATATATATATATATATATATTATATTTATATGTTCTTTTCATTTAGTTGTTCGTATTTGAACTCACTCTAAGCTAATTAAGTAGAAAAAAGAATTAAAAATAAAAAAACAAACCTCTTGTATGACCAAGCAAAACTCTCTGGCATGTCTTTTCCTCTTAGTTCTGAAAGCCACCTCTTAACATCTACAAATTAATAACTTTTTGATGAGTCGTAGAATGTACGTCTTATTTTTTAATTTAGGATAATTATGGTTGAACAAATTGTAATAAAACATGACAATCACCTGACCCACTTATAAGCAATACGTTTACACCTAATTTGTGTTACAAATACATATGGTATGTTGTATATCCACAATGCAACGTGTATATTTAGTTAAAGAAATTATTGACCTCTTAAATGTACACCATGACGATAGTGATGATGGATACGAATGAGATGGGGATCTTCGATATGCCCATTGCGACAGAGGAAATAGACGATATGAACTCTTCTCATTTGACCACTGTCACCAGCAACCGCGACAACTTGTGCTTCCATTAATCTTCTGTAACGAAAAAAGACAAAACAAGACAAGACATCAATAAAAAAATATTTCTATTTAGCATTAAGCTTTTGGAAAATAACAAAAGGAAAACTACACAGTTTAGACATGATATAATCTATATGCCACTTGTGGACTCCGCCTCGGCCAAACTCCTCACTTGACCATGCCTCTCATCCGGACAGATCCGTCAAGGCGGGGCATATATTGGTTCCAAAAAGAGGGGTGTTTTCACTTTTCGATTCAAAAAATAAGTAAAATAAAGTTTACAGAATAAAAATAAAAAAGGATGGAATTATAAATTTCGTATGTACGTGGGCACCATTACTAGAAAAAATATTCTCCAAACGTAAGATCATTTTTTTCACACTAAAATACACATATAATGAGACAAAGGCTAAGATGAACTTATTTTCCATCGTTTTGTCGTTATACATAAGAAACTTACGTATACGCGCCTATGTTGATTCGAACACACATCAAAATAGTTAACATTTTTAAGTTAACCATAAACAAATGTTTAAACTTACTTAACTACTATAATAATAAATAGATTAAGAGACAATCATGCTAAATTTCTCACGAGAGATCATAACATAATAGAAGAGTTGTGTGTGCTCGTTCTTTTTTATCATGATCTAGTTAGTAAAGAAAATAACTTATTATGCAGTTATGCACCAGGATCATTTCAAGAACTCAAGAGCGATCAAGAGAAATAGTTCATAGGTATATATTGACTAAATTGGCATGTTAGATCATGTAACGTAACATCGATGAAGTGAAGGAGACTTGTTGTCAAACCTTAGAGAATGAAAAAAAGGTTGGGTTATACAAACACTCATTTATGTTATTGAGACATCCTATTGTCTCTATCTCTTTCCATGTATCTATATGTATGTATAGAAAGATATAAAAAGAATAAAATAAATTGGGTGTATCAATAACATACCCCATGAAAAAATCTTCAATGACTCATGTATAAGTATAGTTATATGTAAAAGCCATAAATCTACACCTCACGAAATATAAAGAATTTTCTGTAGAGTAAGCTATACTTTCTTTATATCAGAGAAACACTATTTATTTCTTTCAATCAACTAAAACATAGCCACCTAATTAAACTATTTATAAGATTTCATAATTATTTCTAAGCTAAATCTCTTTTTCTCAAAATTACTATGTTAATTTGGAAAGAGTTACTATATAGTTTTATTATCTTACTATGTTAGATTCCCATTTATTACACCGGTTAAATTATAAAAAAAATACAATAAATAAAATATCTTATATGTTAATAAGTTATTATTTGAATTTTAGAAAGCCATGGTTTGCAGATGACTTAATTTTATTAGATTTCATGAAAGAGAATAGCAATTACGTTCATTATTGATTTAAGAAAATAATTAGAAGAAGTATTTTATTTTTTTTAGGTTGATATTAATCAAAATATTAAATAAAAATTAAAAATAAATTTATTATGATATTGAATTAGAAATATTTTAGTTGCCTAAAATAATAGGCTAAAATGTTTAGGTGAAAATACTTATGTAGGGACTATAAATTTACGTCATATGTCTCTTAGAACTTTTATTTATTAAGTTCTATAAATAATAGAGTATGCGTGTGTGTAACCTATAGAACCGCTTAACAAAAATAAAAAGCACTTATAGACTAACGATTTCTAATATTCTAAAAACTAACAAATTAACACATCTAAATCTTATAAATAATAATGAATTAGTTAAATTTAATTATAAATAATGTATTTAAATAAGAAAGTTATTGGTCAATCAAAAGTTATCATACATTTAACGTTTAAATTTAAAATCATAAAAAATATAAAAATGTTTAAATGATATATAATCAGTTTAGGAGTTTAAAAAAATGTAAATTAAAATACATAAATAAAAAATAAAAATTAGTATCTTTAGATTTAATAGAAATAAAAAGAACTCTTTCTTAATTTATTAAAAAACTATTTAAATCCAAAAAAAATTTAAATATTATTATAAATTAATATGATTATTTAATAAAAAAGAGAAGTGATAAAATATTTAATGCGGATGATTGTAATGCTGACACATGTCTTTTATAGTTAATTTTTTATTAGATTAGTAATATAATGATACTTAAGTTTGATTCCATGTACTTTAGGTTTTAAGCAACCTAGTTAGTTTTTAAGTAAACATAAATTATCCAAGTGATAATAATAAATAATATTTCCATTATTTAAAATCGATAGATTCTTATAATAGTTTTAGTTTAATCATTTTTTAAAAAAGTTAAAAGTTATGATTTTCTAATCTATAAGTTTATGACATTTTGAAACTCTCAACGATTTATTATATTTAATAATTGTTAGTTTATTAAGCACTAATAATCTAAATATCAAATGTGAATCACTATTCAGACAAAAGTTCAGGATTTTATTATGGGTAATATTGTTCTATCTCAAGCCGGTTGTTAATGGTTGGCTAGATAAATTAATAAAGTAATATGAATGGTAAAAAATAATACTAACTAGATATAAATAATGACATATACATGGTTAGGTCGATATTGATGTCTTCTGGACTAATTCTACCATAAGTTCAAAGTCGACATATATACATGCTAATAGTTTAAAGCAAGTTTCGATCATACTAATAGGAATAGTATTTTTAATTATATACGTTTTTAATAAATAACTAGTCATAGAAAATTATAAATAATAAAATGTCGTGCTAAATATTCTATTAAGTCTAAAGTTAAGCATGCCGAATATATTATGTGACTAAAAAAGCTATACTTTCGTAATAATGTGTCATAAATATTTTCTACTCTAATAAAAAAGTATCGTGTGGTGACACGTGGCGGCACCATATTGATTCTCACCAAAATTTTCTCGTTTCTTTCTTCTATTAAATAATTACCTTAATTATCAATAGTATTATTTAACTTTTTTTAGAACAAAAATAGTTTTTTTAATAAATTTAAAAAAAGGTCTATTTTATTTTTAAAAATAATTTTTATAGAATAAGAAATTTTTACAAAACATCAAACTTTTTTCAAAATTAGTGTTTTCAAAAAGTTAATTTTTTATAAACAAAAAATAATCAAAATTAAAATTTATAATAAGAAAATTTTTAACAATAATATTTTTTAATACGGTTTGTTTTGAAACAAAATATTTATTATTTTTTTTGAAAAAAAATTAAATTAAAAGTTTAAAAAGTTGATATAATTGTTTTATTAAATATTGTTCTTACTATACGTAATTTCAATTATAATTTATCATAAAATATCGTTTTATAGTTGATAAATTTTTATTATATTTAATATATTATTTTTTTAACCCGTGTAATACACGGGTTTATTAAAACTAGTTGCTAAATATACACACATTTTAATAGTAAATGGGTTGATCTTGCCGTTATTAAAATAGTTTCCACCTATCAAACCGACTTGTTTGTCTGACGTTTTGTTTTATCAATTTAACCTTAATAAAAATCAACTCTCGTAAACCTATTTTCGTATAAATAATTTGGAATAGACACCATAATATAAAAGACTAATAATTGCAACCAACATGGAATTGAATAAGATGTTCTTTATCTTGTAGAGAGTTCTAGTATGCAATAAACTTTTATTAATAATATACAAATCATAAAGTATATTTCACCCGATAGATAATCATGTAAATCTTTTACAAATGACTGGTCGTGGATTTATTCTACAAAAACATGCTCATAACTCTTAAATCTAACCTTTTAAGACGGACGCGAACATGGTTTAGAATACACACACATATGCGGTCATATAATGATAAGTGTTTTTGATACACAGTTGTAATTGGTTAAATGCATAATTGTAATTATATTTTACGTGTCGCTAGATTACTTTATATGCATCGTGGGATTGGTTTAGACATATATTTGTAATTATTTAGAGACACTTTTTTAATTGGACCATTAAGATACACCATTATATAATTAACACTTCATCAACATATTTTTAAAAAGTTGTATATACACACACGTTCATATGATAGCCAATATTATACTAGTGGAATTATACAAGCAAATCTAAAGAGTGTTTCGATCTAATATGTAAAACAAATTGGTTTATTTTGTTTTTCTCCAATCTTTCTTTGATTTTTTCTTCTCTCTTGAATAATTTTTTTTAAAGTATAATATGCACATATGCATGTAGCGTAATATGTGGATAATTAAATACTATCAAGCTACAACAAACCTTTTAAAGGATAATTTCAAACATATTGAAATCCATATACATTATATTCAAATTATATAATAAATCTAACAAGGATTAAAGTTGTTCCGGCAATTGTTAACATATTATTAGTTATTAGTTATAAAATAAACACAAATGTAAATACATTTGTACATAACAATACGTACTACATGTACTCAAAGTAAAATCAAGGTTTTTAATTTTATCTTTTATCTTTTCATATAAGCTTTCAGAAAATAATATTTATTAGTATACAAAAGGTATTCGTGTTTAAGAAAATTCAAAGAACTAGGCTTAACATTAAAGGTACTCGTATTTTGTTTATAACACTTTTTACTTCATTATTAGTTACGATGTTGTTACCACCACAAACAGTATTTAATTATGATGTTCCAAAATCACTTAGTACACTTCGTATTAAAATATTTATTTCATACTTATTAATTCTATATACATACGTACATACATAATATACACATGCATACATACATAAAGAATGATAAATCTATCAATACTAATAAAAAAATATTTTTTATGACACATGTCACAATTATAAAGCTTCTAAAGCTTATTTTCCTGCTTCTCTCTCCTAATTAATAATTGCATTAACTACTAATAATTTTATTTAAGGTTAAAAACATTTTTTATAAATTAAAAAAAGAGATTTTTTACAAATTTAATTTCCAAATATACAATTTTTTATAAAATAAGAAATTTTTCTAAAAGATTAAACTCTTTTAAATATACGAAATATTTTAAACTTGTGTCTTTAAAAAATAAACTTTTTTATGAAACCAAAATGATAAAAATTCAAACTTTTCTTAAGAAAATTTTTGAAAATAGCATTTTTTAAAACATTTTGTTTTGAAACAAAAAAACTTTCAAAAAATTAAACATAAAAGTTTAAAAAATGATATCATTGTTTTATTATTTAAAGTAATTAATCGTATGTAATTTTAATAATATCATATCTCAAGATATTGTTTTATAATTCATAAATTCTTGTTACTAATTATTTAATGTTTATTTATGCAACCCGTGTAATACACAGGATACTCACGTAGTTACAATTATATTTGCCAAATAAAAATTGTCTTGACAGATTAATTACTCCGAAATTAAACAAGAAAAAAATCTTAAAATTTTTACTAAAAATAAAATGATTCATACTTATAGAAACTGATAACTCGATCATATAATTGATATCATATATGCAAACTAGAATGAAGAAATTGCAAACCTTTTGAAGCTACACTCCATCGCAAAACCTGGTTCTTCCATGACCGCCGCAAGATCAGTCTTGATTTTTAAGTACTACTGTTCATAAAAAAATTTAAACTAGAATATTACCAAGATTGTTTTGCTCAATATTTAAACAAACAAACCCACACAATATGATCACACTCTAAATATGTTTGTTTGTTTGCTCGCTCAATATACATACATTAAACACAATTAAAAGAATAAAATTAGCTAGTTAAAGGTGATGAAAATTCTTACATATGATATTTTGCCTTTGAGATAAAATTCAGAAGCACGTAGCAGCTATATCTTGATTAGTTGTCCCCAAAAGTTGTGATTAGAAAACGTACTTTATTTGGATGATGATCTCTCTATGTTTGTGTGTGTGTGTGTATATATATATAGACAGACATAGAGAAGACATAATTAATTAAGAAGATGGACACCAAAAGGTCGTTGTTAAGGGTTAAGATGGTGGTTGTTGATGGTGAAATCCACGCAGCTTCTTCAAAAGTCTTCGTGCCGTTTCAGCCCAGATGATATATATGATGCTTTATAATATAGCTTAATACACACGTATGTATATATAAAATCAAGTATTAAGGTTTTTATCCTAATTAAAAACATGACAAGATTCTATTCACAATGTTTCTACGCAACAATCCTTTTTACTTTTTTTTTTTTTTGAATGGCGACATAGTATTAAAAACAACAAACTAGAGCTAGAAAGGAAACAAGAAAAAGGAAAACACACACTTACAATATTGAAAATTTTACCTAATTAGTTTTTCACCGCCCTCGTATTGAGACAGTATTATACGTGATGTAATAAAGTATAGTCTAACAATCGATCCGACTTGTCTTCAAACTAAATTCATGTCGAACAATAAAATAACTCAAATTTATACCATTGAATGACAGCGTATCATACTTGAACCGCTTCTTTTGCAAACAAAACTATGTTGAAATGTAAACCAAGTTAAAACGTACATAAAAAAACACATAGATAATAATCATCCCGACTCATTTTCCGAACTAAATTTACGTTGAAACGTAGAGTAGAAAACGCTCTGTATTGACCTGAGTCATTTTTGAATAATACTTACGTCAAAACATAAGCGAATGTCGAAATGTAGATAATCTCAAAACGCATATAAAAATATGCACAAGAACAAATTGACTCGAATACCAATACGTATCTAAAAATATGAACGTTAAAAATTAGTTTTTTAAGTAAATATTGTACTAAGATAAACCCGTAACCTTAGAAAATTAAGAAGGTCAATGTGACACGTTAAAACTGACTTGTCAAATTTGAATTCAATAAACAAATATAATTTAATAAACAAATTTATTATTATTTATATATTATTATTATTGTATAGTTTCATAAATAAATATAGGGGTATGTTATTGATACACCCAATTTATTTTATTCTCTTTATATCTTTCTATATATACATATAGATACATGGAGAGAGATAGAGACAATAGGGTGTCTCAATAACATAAATACATGTTTGTATAACCCAACCCTAAATATATTATTATTATTTAAATATTATTATTTTAACTGTCGAATTACACTTGTATTAATATGGAAGCAATTATTCCACTCTAAATGATTTAACTTACCCCTATGTTTTATCCATAGAAAACCTAAAAGTTGATATGTGAATGGTACTATGGACTGAGATCTCTAGATTATTCTCCCGTCTATTTAAAAAGAAGTTGAAAAATAGCTTGTTTAGGTGTATTTGTGGTTTTGTCACACATGTTTCTGATAATGTTTTTAGAACCGGATTGGACGTTGAACTGGACGTCTTATTGGTTTGGTGGTCGTATCGGTTGGACCGGTCGGACCAGATTTAAGAACCGGATGACGTCATAATTATATATATAGTATATTATATATATAGTTATATACATAATTAAATATAAGTAATTTATATATGTATTTTATAGTTATATATAAAACTTAACTATATTTTTATATCCAGCATACTAATTTATGGTTCAACACCCCGTTTTTACCCATTAAAATTAAAAAAATAAAAAAATACAAAATCCGGTCCGAACCGGTCCGGTTTCCCGGTCCGACCAGCGGTTCGGGATGAACCGGCCGGTTCGACCGGCCAAAAACGAATCGATGAGAACCGGACCGGCCACCTAGCTGATTCCCGGTCGAACCGGCCGGTCCGATCCGGTCTAAAAAACATTGGTTTCTGATATGTTTATTTTGACCCTTACAATAGTTGTTTAAAGGGGAAAGAATTAAGAAAGCTTTCTATTTTTTCATCCGATTCTTTTGTAGAGAGAGAAAGATCTATTTACCTGTGTACCGTCGTAGTATTCTGTCTGTCTTGCCACCGTCTTCATCGCCACCGCCGCCGCCTGCACTATCACCTCATCATGGAAGAAACCGTCGGTCCATCAGCCGACGATCTTCAATTTGTTTTCAATGCGACTTTTAAGTGTGGTAGGTTCCGGCGGTGGTGGAAGAAACCACAAACAACGGTGGTGTTTTTCGGGATTTGGGGGTGGCGGTAGTGGTGAACAATTAAATATAAAAGGGATTTTTGCATCATACTTCTACTCTAATAACTAGGGGGATATATGTCAAAAACACATTGCTTTTCATAAAAAATTTCCCGCTACTCTCCGTTATTAAATATTTGCCTTATTTACTAATAATAGTATTTAACTTTTTTTAGATTAAATATAGTTTTTTAATAAATTAAGAAAGAGATCTTTTTATTAATGTTATTTAAAAGATTCAAATTTTTATAAAATAAACATTTTTCTAAAACATCAACCTTTTTAAAAATACAAAATATTTTAAAATTAGTCTTTTTAAAAAATAAATTTTTATAAACCAAAAATAATTAAAAATAGGAGTTATAATAACGAAACTTTTAAAATGATATTTTTAATATGGTTTGTTTTAAAACAAAATGTTTAATTTCATTTGAAAAAAAGTTCAAAAACAAAAGTTTTTAAAAAGTTGATATCATTGTTTTATTACTTGTAATTCTTACTAATACATAATTTTAATCATATATTATCTTAAAATATTATTTTATACCTAATAAATTTTTATTATATTTAAAATTTAGTTTATTCGATCCGTGTAATACACGAGTTTACTAAAAGTAGTTTTTTATAGTTACCAAATGATGTTGTCAATTAAAATTACAACTAAAGAGTAAATGATTATCTCTTCCAGCCGCATATTGCAATTCCCACATGTGCATTTGTTAAACTTAAACCCCTTTTAATTAGTTGATCTTTTAGTGGTATTCTGTTTATTCTAGCTCTTCACATAAAAATGTTTATCTTAATTGGAACAATCCAATTATTCCATTTAAATTATCATTCAAAAAAAAAAAAAAAAAAAAATTTACATGTTACGAGATTGTTGTATAACTTGCCTAATTTGAGGGGATCAAAATTCCTTAGCCACTTGTCACATAGTTTTTTTTCTCTAAAATGATGTAGTTAAAAATTTTTAAGATCGTTCTAAAATGTTTAATTATTATTGAATTAAAATAGAAATGTTTTTTTTATTTCATTTCAAAATTTTAAATCCAGATGGAATTTTTATTATTTTAGTTTTTTTGTATATAGTTTTACTTTTTCTATAGTAATCTTTTTGTCCAGACTTTTTTTTAATTCCTGTAACATGGTGCTTAGTATGAATAATATTTTATTTTCTTTATTACAATTATAACATCCATGATGTACAAACGTTTCAAAATATAAAACCATGATTTACGACTATCACTACGAAAAAAATTACTCGCACTACAGTATAGGTTGAACTTTTTGTTTACTATATAACAATACTAAAGGTCTTCACTATTTACAAAATGTTATATTCCTGCATGAGTTTTTATGATTCGTTCAAAACGAATAAAGTCACACGCTAAGTAGCCTCCAACAACAAATGCTAAATACTTAGACAACAACATGAGCTGTCACGCGCGTTTTATTCACCTCGAGAAGACTTTCATTCTTAGTTATTCTAATCCTTGATTAATCTTGATTGTGTTAGTTGTTAGTGCTTTTCACTTGAATTCTATTTGAAAAAAAGTAGCGGTTTAACGAGCTAAAACGTTCGGATCTTAATATAGACGTGTTTATATAACAATTCTCCGTGGTAAAAAAATATGTTATTACTTTTGATAAACTAATCTGTCGCAACACGCCAGGAAACTTTTCTAGTTTCCATTTAAAAACCTTTAAAGAAATAATGAACATTTTGATTTAAAAAAGCTAAAAGAAATAAAAAATATTTCTCTCTTAATAATACGATTAAAGATTTGAAAATCATTATTTCATTCTTATAAAACATTCTGAATAATCAATGAATATTCTTTAATGAATATTCTTTGAAAACTTAAAGAAGTTCTATTTTAAACATTTCTTGAAATATAAGATGTGATTTCTAAAATAATTAAAAAAGACATTAAAAAATCTTTTCTAAAGTAATCAATAGAAATAAGAGTAAAAAACAAAAAAAAGTTTAAAATGGGTGTTTGTATCTAACCTAATAATTCTTTACATGTGGTGACACATGTCATTACCACAAACCCTCTTATCTTAGTTTTCTCGCCCAAACAATTTATTTTATTTTAAAACATCAAATAACTAATTCTCAAACTTTTCTACTTTTTACTTTATATTATAAATCCATGTTCTTTTTTAATCATTAACTTCTTAAAAGACATTTTATCATTAATTAAAAACTAAGTATTTTGATTAAAAATCTAATTTTTTAAAATTAGAATTTTCTAAAACTATGAATTTTATCTAAAACAACGAAACTTTTTTAAATTATGAAAAATTTTAAAATAAATCTTTTTAAAAAATTAAAGTTTTACATAAAAATACTTTTTACAAAACAAATCCATAGTTTTTAAATAGTGAGATATTAATAAACAAAACGAAATTTTTTCAAAACAATAACTTTTTAAAACGAAAGTTTTAAGAATAGTAAAAGTGTTTTATCAAATAATTAAAGTAACTTTATATTTAACGTTTTACAATCTCTAAATATTCGTTAATAAATATATAGTATTTTTTCTTATTTAACACATATAATACACGGGGTTATAACGTAGTAATTAATGTATAATACTAGATTTATGTAATCAATTATGGATCCATAGAGAGGGACATGCAACTGGCGGGATCCAAATTCCAAAACCCTTAAAAAATGATTATAGGTAAATATGTAACATCATCCATGATTCATGAGGATTATTTTATGTACTTATAAAAATATCTTTGTGACATAAAATTAAACATTTCAAGATTGTGCCTTTTTTATCTTGGCCTTTGGTAGTCGGTAATAAGTTATAGGGGTGTTTAAATTCAAATATACGTATTTTTAAATATTCAAATTTAGATTTTTTAAATTCTGGATAGTGAGTTGTTATATCTGAATTTGAATTTTTGGATTTAGATTTGGATATCCAAACAAATATCCAAAATTTTAAAATATATTTATTGTTTAATAATTTTTAAATAAATTTAACACTTTTTATTAAAAATTCTCTCGCATATCCAAACTATTTTAAAAAGTATCCAAATTATCCAATAAAAATCAAAATTCTTAATTTATAATTATTATTAATAGTTTTTTAAAACATATTTTGGATATCTAAAATTTCAAAAACACTACTAACTCATAAAAATTCGAATATCTGATTTTTGGATTTTTCAGCTTTGGAATTTTGGACAATTCGGGTTTGAATTTGGATCTTTTTATATACTCCTAATAATCAATGTTCTCAAAAAGGAAAAAGAGTTTACTAAAATAATCATTATCGAAACATGATTAAAAAATAATAAACCAAAAACAATGTAAAAAGAAAAAAAAAAGTTAGCTAGAAATTGGTGAATATGAGAATTTAATTTTTTTATAGTTTTTGTAAAGATAGGCTAACATAGTTAATCAATAATTTATTTTTAATAAAATAAACTAAAATAGAAAAATTAAAAAAAAAAAATCTTTAAGGGAGGAAATATATGCAATGTTGGTTGTGAATTGAGTAAATATACAATTGAAAAGATTAAAGGTGGAGATATATGTAATTTTATTTTTGAATTTAGTAAACATGCAATTAAATAGTTGTAAATATGCAATTAAATAGTTTAACAATTAGCTATATGCAATTGCCCCTTTTTAATTGTTCATAACGTTTATATACGATATTATTTTTTATATAAAAATAATATAATAATCAAAAGGGTTTTTATCTTTTAAAATTAGTACAACATCATTATATAAAAAAATAATAAATATTTTATGTTTTTTAGCTCATATAAGATATGCTCGTTATTGTGTGTTTAATGCAGTTTCTTGTGTTTTTCTGTTTAGTTAATGTGTTTTCTCTTAATACTATTGCGTTTTTTAATAATGAATTGCAAAAAAAAAAAAAAAAAAAAAAAAAAAAACATAATGGTAAAATAACACTACTTTATAATTCTAGTATGTAAAATACAATAATAAATTAACAAGTTAATTTAATACATTAAAAACAATAACAAATGACATAAAATTATATAAAACGTAAAATACAATGATAAAATGTTTCATATAGTTTTTGCTCGTCATAGTGTTATCCTAAACATAATGAATTTTGAAAAAAAATTCATGAAATAACATTATTGTGTATTTACAATTGTAAAACATAATAATAAGATAATAAGAAGGATATATAATATATAAAAAAACAATGACAAAAGTAACAAGTAATAATGTAAAAATAAACACAATGATAAATATATAAAACAAATGATAAAAAATATTTAACATAATTAATTGATATATGATACAATAATCTTATGCACACGATAGAGAAAAATATATAATTTGTTTGTGTTTTAGAGTTCAAAGGAAATGATAAGAAAACTAAGTTGTTATGTGTTCCAAAGTTGAGAGGAAAATTAAAAAAAATTATAATTTTGCCATTATACCTGTCTAATATTTTATTAAACTAGATTGAATGGCTAAAATGATAAATTAGTAGATTATTAAAGGTTCCTTCAGATTTTAGACAAAAGCCAAGAATGAAGATCATTAAAAATCTTTCTTTCAGTTCCTTCTACTTCATTCGATAGAAAAACTTTTGAACACACATACTTTTCATGTTTTTTTCATTTTCTTCCACATCTTTCTTAAAAAATACTTGGGAACACAACGTTAGATATGTTTTAACATGTGTCACATTCTTAGGCAACATATATCTTAAATATGTGATTTTAAAATGTCAAAATAACTAATTCTCAAATCTCTCTTCGTTTCTCTCTCTCTCTCTCTCTTCTTTCCTCTCATACTTATTTAAAAAATCCAAATTCTTTTAAAAATCATACTTTTTGAATTATTAAATTGTTAAAAATAAATATTGCCTAAAGATAATCATATATAAATTAAGTATCGGCTAAAGATTAGTATTGCTAAAGCAAATTTGGTTTTCAATTAATCTGATCAATAATAAGTATCGATTAAAGATAATGATCTTAAAAAAAAACATATGTACATGAATAAATATGACTTGCATATAATATATTTTATTAATACATAATAATAAACAATTTGCAAAAGATACCAACTTTGGTTGCCTAATGTGAAATGTGAATAAGTTTCCTGTAGGTTAAAAGTTTCAAATTAATATAAACTAAAAATATCTTCACATCCATGGCATGCGTAATTACACCACAGACTTAAATATGAAGCCAGAATACAAAAATATCATAACGGCTATTATTCTGACTTAGAACACGAAGATATAAAGCAAACGAAAAGAAAGAAATAACATCAACATAACATACCAAACTTAGAAACTTTCCAAATTGACACAAGTTTTCACATATTTTCAAAAAACCCTTCAAATGCAATGATGAGAAAAAAAACTATGTAACGTTTATACACGAATCAAGTTTTATTTTAACACATATTTTTTTTCAATTTGTTCATATAATTTACAATTCTAAAATTTTGGAAAAAAAGAAGAAAATAAAAGTTAGTGGAATAAAAAAACAACCGGCAACAATCTAACTTGAACCATTGCCTCTTAGTAGGAGAGGCAACGCACTAACTCATCGGTTGACCAACTACTTTGTTAAAGATCTAAAACAAAAATACTTGTATTCACTCTCTAATTCTGATTTATTTTATAAAAACAAAGTGGTTGTCATATGATATCATTTGATTGACATTCAACAAAACCTAACCAATTAGAATCATTTACCAAACATAAAATTCGTAAATTAATATTATATGATTAATTGTTTTTTAAATAACTTGGAGGATCAAAAATAATAAATCATTAACACACACTAATATTTATAATTTATGCACGTTTCCTTTGCTTGTGTTTATGATGCAATGAAATAAATAAGGTACTTAAACAATATTTTATTACTAAACTCACTATTTATATAAACATAAATACACGTCATAATGCAAGCCAAATCATAAAAGAACAAATATAAAAATCACAAAATTTATGTGGCCAAAACATAAAAGCTAAAAATTACATGTAGCTAACCACTTTCAAATTATATAGATATATAACTAGGTTTTAGCCCACTTGCGTGTTATACGAGGCGTCACGTCATGATTTCAAATATCAAAACGCGGATACCAAAACATGTCATAGTGGTTGTCATTCTAACTTAAAACCGTAAGGCATCAAGCAAAATACAAAAAATATGTTGCAACGGTTGTCACTTTGCCATAAAACCTTAATGTGTACTTTGTCGTAAAAATATAATCATGGGTTTGACACCGAAAAAAACCAAAACAAAATAAAACCACGAAAAAAAATTTATGTGGCCAAGTTCTAAAAAGATGTTTAAATCTAATCCATGTATCCCCTCATTAATCTTCAAGGGTTAAAGTTAAAATACTTAAACTCTTAAAATCAAAGGTAATAGTATTTGGGAACTGATGGAGAATGGAGATGACTCTTTGGAGTTAAAGAATAATATTAAGGAATAGCAATGTTGTTAAAAAAATTTATTGGATAATTATTGGTGATGGTTTTTTTTTATCTTCAGCTTGGTTTGATAATTGGACTAACAGAAGTCCTTTAATCAACTATATTTCTCAGAAAGACATTATACCCAAAGGGTTCCTAATTTCTACTAAAGTTAAGAACATTGTAAATGACAATGGTTGGAATGTTTATGAGGCATGAAGATATAAATGATTTTTCAGTCTCCTTCTAAGATTCAATTAGGGAAAATGGATATTGTGCAATGGAAGAATCAAAAAGCGAAGCTAGTTGATTTTAGTGCCAAATCCATTTGTAAGGATATAAGGAAAAATATGGAAAGGGTGAAGTAGTCTAAGTTTGTGTGGTTTAGTCGGTCTATACCAAGGCACGCCTATATTCTGTTAAATATTTTAGTGTAATTGGATTGACTAATGACCAATTTGATTATAATATCTATCAAACAAGTCAGGAGGTGCGGAGTGCACACTAGTTTGAGTTTATTATGATTTTTCAAATCGAAAACCTGCTTAGGGGTGAAGCCCCTAAGCAATGGGGGTTCCAAGGGGGCAACGCCCCCTTGGCGGAGGTCCGGGGGCAGCGCCCCTGGGAGCGGGGTCCAAGGGGCGGTAGCCCCTGACGTGGTTCAAGGGGTGGAGCCCTTGGCTGGGGTAAAAAGTGTAATCTTCATATATGAAACTGCGTATGGTAGTTTTCATCCATTCCCTGCAAATGTCGATTCGGGATATTTTTAGTCATTCTACTACATTTTCTTTGTTCACGAATTCTCATACAAATCACACTAGTTCTTGAAATTGAGTTTTATTCGATTGAAAATTTGATGTGAACCCAAATAGTTCAATCTGATAGCGTTTCGCAATTTTCAATTTATCATGAATTTTCTACATATTCTATGGTTTGCATTTAAAGTTAGATTTCTAACACATGATAGAATGAAGACATAGGATAAAAATACTATTTTGAAATGTATTTTATGCAGTGCATGCCCTGATAGTCACAGTCACTTATTTTTTTATTATGAAATTTCTAAAAAAGTATGGTATCATATAAAGATCTTGCAAAGCTTGGGAGAATCCCAGATATATGGAACCTTATAGTTGAATATGTAGAACAAATGACCATTGATACATCTATTTGGTGTGTTATAAATAGACTGGTTGTGTTTGTTGTTGTTTATTATATATGACAAGAGATAAATAGTAGATTTTTTAGCAGCATAAAAGATCTTGGGAGGTGTTGTGTAAAGTGATCAAGGAGTAAATCAGGTTAATATTGATAGGTCTAAACATACATATATCTGCTCTCAAGTTATAAAAGTTGTCGAGGTTTTGGAATGTTTGTATGAGTATAATACTATCACGATTAATGAGGGAGATTCTGTTTAGAATGGGTAACAATGTTGTAAATGTGAATTTTCAGAGTCACTGGAAAGTTTGGTGTCATGTTATGTATGGAGGCACATTGATGATGAGTGGTGCAAAAGAGGGTATGAGATTGTAAATTTTTTTTGGTTAAGCTGGAATAGTTCATGGTGGCCAGTTGACCTAGGAATTAGGATATATTTTTGTTGGTAGAAGATTTTAATGTGTAAATATACCGATCGGATTGTGGTTGTGCTTCAGGTGTAGCATGGAGCTAACCACAAAGATGAAATCTATAGGTCCGACACTTATTGCATTTATGAATGGGCCTTATTACCTGGTATGGATATTATGATGAACTATAGTTGGCTATATTTTAGATCTATGTCTCAATCTTTATATTTCAATTCTAGTTATGCTGGTAATTTGAGAATTTATACCTGTTTTGGGGTTGTAAGATCATGAGAGGGTTGGATAGAGGATTTAGAACTACTAGAAAAAAAAAAAAAAATGGATTCTAAAGCGAAGAGCAAAGGTGAAGATGTTGAATGCTGATATGTGAATTTTCATTTTTGTTTTGTTGAGCATTATTTTGTTTAGTTGCATTGATAGCTTATTTAATGTTTGGTTGTATTTTGGTATAGGATGGTTTTCTCTTATGTAAATATTTCTTTTGACTTTGACCGGGATGTAATTAAAGTCTACATTAGTTTTAATTTGGTTTATAAGAGGTACTATGGTCAGATTTTTAATGATCCATTTGTTAGACCTTGGTACTTAAGTTGGTGTACACCTTGGGATATATCCCGAAGTCCTAATTCCATGTTGGTGTAATTCTTTTATTTTATCAATAATATTTTTCCGAGAACCGTCCCTTTTACCCATAAAAAAGAATGGTGGCACCAACATCACAAGACCATCCGTGTGATTGCTCTACATAGTCTCTTTATATGCGATTCAAGATCTCTAGGCTATGATTAGGATGGGTAAGAATATTTTTTTCTTATTTAAAACACACGAAAAACGATATGAATGAAGTTTTTATATCTCAAAGTAGAGCTATTTTTCTACAAGACCTCCCATCACCATAGTAAAATTTAGCTACCTATCTAATGATAATATGTTGTGGTGGATGGAATTAGATTTTTTTTTTTCTAAAAGAATGTAGGTGTAAAACTTATTTATTAGTATGATGTAGTTGGAAAAATATTTTCTAATATGGTGTTGTTTTCAATTTTTTTTGTTTCTCACTTCTATTATTGCTTACTACTTCACAAAAGATTTTTTATATGTTTTTTTTAATTCTTTTCAAGATGAGTACTTTAAATTTTCATGAAATGATTTTTATGTAGAGCGTATTCATGAAATTATACCTATATTAACTCAGGCGTGATTAAACAGTGAAATTTGCTTTACCATTTTTAATGATTATGGTGCAAGTGTTGTTTGCACGGCCTCTCTGTCTTCTCTATGTTTGCACCGCCTAACGAGCATCATCAGGTCGTTGTTTGCAGCCCCGCCGACAGTGGCCATTCTTGTCGGTGTTGTCCGGCTGCCGAATGTTGTTAGCTCCTCGCCGCATTGTGACAACCCTAAAACCGAGTTTAGGTGGTTTAATATTTCTTATGAAATAATAGTAAATATATATATATATAATAAAATGATTAAAGTAATTTGCCTTGATTATATGAATCATTGAATAGGTAATTGAGCATGCATGCATGCATGCATGTTCACGTACGTATGCATATGAATTGTATGATTACTATCTTAGAATAAAATGATTAGTTAGCTTTATATTAAATGCCTTAATTATATGTAATGTATTAAAAACTTGAACTTAATCAAACATCACCAAATAAGATTACATCAAGAAACATTGTATCAAAACTAAAACTAATAATCACTTAAACACCAACATAAACATAATCTTAACCTTACTCTTGGATCATTAAGACACTTATAAATCCGATTAGCAACTAAACTAAGTCATTAACTTTAGCCTAAAGACTAAGTGGTCATTAACTCCTTTGAAGACACCTAGCACAAACCTTACACCAAGCATCCCCCAAAGCTTGCCACCTCTCATCTAAGAGCCGACTAAGCACCCCTAATAACCACCACCACATCAACCTAAAGAGCAGGCTTAATGATGACCATCTCCATTATTTGGAGCTCGCGGCCGAAGGCTTCTCCACAACCCCATCAAACTGTGCACCACCACTCCCCACAACCACTATACCGCAGCCATCCTAATCGATTCCCATCTCGGTCTTCAATCTATCATCCCATACTTTCGGTTCTCACACCCATAACCATCTTATTAACCACCTCAAGAACATAAACCAAGTTGCTTCCACAAGCCTATGATCAATCTTTAAGCTCAAGAAACAAACAACACCAAACGGATCATCAAGAGTCTAGCCAAGCAATCTTTTTAAGTTCTTTTATCACCAACTAAGGTTTGATTCCTAAATTTATTAGATAAGAAATATGTATATATGTGTTTAAACTAACACATATAACCAACCCTTTAAAGTTGAACCATCAAGGGTATTCACAAAACCTCATGAACACATGATTTTTATCAAAAATCAGTAAGAAAAAGATTCAAAAACAGAGAGGTTGAAGGTTTTATAAAAATCAAGGATTTAAACAAAAATACAAGAATTAAGGGGTTGAAACATGGATACTCATAATAAATTAGATTAAGCACTTAAATAACTCTAATTGTAGGAATAAAATTTAGAAACTTGTTAGAAAATAATAAAAATATTAATCTGTAATTTATGAGGTAATAATATTGAGTATGTTAATTTATATAATTAATTCAAGGCAATGAAAGAAAAATTCTACACAGAAGTTTTGAATCTGAAAAAAATCTAGAAAAATTATATAATAATCCTTATATTTTGTAGGAATTTTTGAATAAATTTTATGATTTAATTCATATGTATGATTGAGTTTTATATTTTAGAATGTTCTGTAATTAGAAAATAAGAAGAAATAGCGAAACAGTTTGTTAAGTTATGAAAAATTTATATAAATTATAATATTCTTAATAGAATAGTATGTATGAATTTCAGAGTTTCTAGAGTTGCTTAACTATTTATGCTAATTTATGTAAAACTGGTAAAACTCATAGTAAATTGTCTATTACGAGTTAATAACCTAAAATTTTATGGGATAATATAAATTTCAGAATATTTATTCTCGTAAATTTTGGTAAAATTTGAAAACCTGTAGATATTTCTGCTGTTTTATTTGAATTTTGTAAAAATTCTAGAAAATTATCTGTAAATAATTATTAGTTGAAAATTTTACATGTTAATCTAGATTTTTGGATTTACTGCAATTAAAATTTGGTAATATGTGGATAGTTGTAACTACTGTTTTAAATTTTACTTGGTTTAAAGAAATAAGTGCTGAAAATTTTAAAAAAATAAGATTTATTTCTAACATATAAATATTTTATAGGGTTTTTGCTGGAATAAATGTGAGATTCATAGCCACATTTTTACATTTATAAGTTTTGGGGGAAAAAGCATACTATTTTATAATTGATGCTATTATAAGTAACACTTTTTGAGATATACTGTCATTATGCTATAACTACAATCATTAATTCGGATGTGGAACCGTCTGGTAATATAGGTAGCGCTACTTAGGAAAAATATTTCCTGCACCAACAGGATGAGTGTTGTGATGCTATATTATCTGATTTGTGATTTGTATTTGTGACAGTTATAAATCACTTGGCTTATAAGTAGATTTGGTTGTAATCTTATTTATTTTGCATCAATGTTTTTGTTTAGTAATTAAACCTATGTACTCATCAACATTATGTTGACTATTTTAAGTATGCTTTTTCAGGTAATCAGAATGACTAAAAGTATTATGTTTTCATTTGATGTGTACAATGGATGGGGTGAAGTGATGGGGAGAACGTGTGTCAAATTAACTGTGAACATGTATGATCTTAGTATAACTGTGGATGCGCATTTCCACTACTACTGAAGAATGTAGCAGTTAATAAGACACTTTTGTACTAGGGTTATGTTAAATTTTGTAAAAGTCTTATGTGGACTAATTTTGTATAAATTGTAATGTAACCCATGCTCATATCTATCTATATCAATATATGGAATGTTATGTTATATTATTTATCATATTACTTGTTGCATTTACTTTGTAATCAATGCGTTCTGAGCTAAAAAGTCATACCCAAGCATTTCATGCTTTCGCCGGGATGTGATAGGTTGGTATCAGAGCCATTGGTTATAGAGAATTAGGTATTATAAAAATACCTAGACTGTAACCATAAGCTCGTATAATAATAATTTTCAGCAAGATAAAAAAAAAAAACCTTATACATACATATTTTATGTGTTAACAAACCCTGATGGGAAAAGAATAAATAAGAAATTATTTATGATATCATGTATATATGTTTAAATTCTAAATTATAATTAGATAAAGGGCAAAATGTGTTATATTGTATATAAGAGAACATACATGATACGTGAATTATGTGACGAATTTATTTGACTAATTGTTTTGATTAATAATAATACAAGTAAAATTTATAAGAACTTTTGCAGCTATGAGTACTTATAATTCCGATAGCCACTATAGTGAAACTGATCCTTCGGAATGTTCGTACCATAGCAACCTTAAGGAAACAACACCAGAACCAGAGCCTCATAATAACATGGAAATTTCCCAACCCGAAACCAAGACTAACACAAAGCCAAAGTTTTATGTTCGACGTGCACCCGTAACCATCGGAGGTTATACAATCAAGACCCCTAGGAAAAGGGTACGATGTGGCAAGAGGTTTCCGGCTAAGGACTTAGGCGAACAAAACCCAGAAGCTTTCCTTCTGACATCTGAAATAACACCAGCAGCCCAACCGGATGACTCTAAAACTGAAGAGAAAGAAGCTGAACGACAAAGGTTGGAAGATTGTCAGATAGAAACAACCCAACAAATCTTTAAGAAGATTAAGAAGATACAAGGAATTTGGGCAATTCAAAAAGATGTCAAAAAAATAAAATCACACAAGAAAAATATCTTCACAAGGATATGGAATTGGGTATGGGGAGATTAGAGATATAGTAAACTTTAGCTTTAAACGTATAAGAATAAGAATGTAATGAAATATTCTCTTTATTTTGTGACAGCTAACTATTATGTTTTAGGTAAAACTTATATACAAATACATATTCTTGTCTCCTTAAAGATATTAATACGATTAAAATGTAGTGAAATATGCCGCCAAAAAGGAATACTCAACCTGTACGAAGAACTGCACGAGTTGGACGACTAAGAACTAGGCTAGGAGAAGAAAGTCCGCCGGTAAATACCACTGCAAACGAGAATGAAAGAATTTCTAAATTAGTGACTCAACAATTGAAAGCTGCAATACCTACATTAGTGGCTCAACTGCGACAGAACCTTAACTTCAGAGTTGCACCGCCTGGAAACGAGGAACCAGAAAATGCCAACATGGGAGAACACCAGGAGGAAGAAGTTGTAAACGGAATTAGGAAAGGATGTTCCTATAAGACTTTCATGTCATGCAGACCCCAAGAATTTGACGGGGAAGGAGGAGCAGTACAAGCCTTACGATGGTTAGATGAGATGGAATCAGTGTTGGATATTAGTAACTATGCTGATAACTACAAAACCATGTTTGCTTCGCATTCCCTTAAGGGAGAAGCACAATCTTGGTGGAAAATGGAGATTCAAACAAATGGAATGCACGTTATGAACGGGTTAAGCTGGGAAGAATTTAGGAACCTAGTAATTGAGAAGTATTGTTCTTATAATGAAATAGAGAAAATAGAAACAAAATTTTTGGCATTAGAAATAAAAGATGCAGCACATCGGGAGTATACTGATAGTTACAATGAACTCTCTAGGTTAGTACCACATTTGGTAACTCCAAAAGCAAAAAGGATATGAAGATACATCTGGGGTTTAGTACCACAGATAAGAGGAATGGTAAAATCTGCAATGCCAAAAACTTTTCAGGATGCAGTAACATTAGCAGGAAGTTTGATAGACGAAATGATTAGGAACGGATCGAAGATAAGAGGAAATGGAACAACAGCAATCCACGAAGAAAGTTTAGAGAAAATCAGAACAAGAAGGTAGCCAGAAACCCAGTAAGAAATTTCCTGGGAGGTGTTCAAGACAAGAAACCACAGACAGAAGGACAACCATGGTGCAATACTTGCCAGAGGTACCATCATGGTAAATGCATGATTGTGATTTGTTACAACTGCAAAAAGAAAGGACACATATCATAAGACTGTAAGGGACCTGCAAACCCTAAACCAGTTTGTTATCAGTGTGGAAATGAGAATCATTTTCACAACGAGTGTCCACAACTAAAAGGCAAAGCCCCAATCAACCAAAGCAACCCCGTGGAAGAGCATTTGTGTTGCAAGCTGAAGAAGCCCGACATGAACCAGAAGTAGTGACGGGTACGTTTCTCGTTAACAATCAGTACGCAACAGTATTATTCGATACAGGAGCAACTCGTAGTTTTGTTTCGAATACGTTTAAACCTTTACTTAATTTAACCTCAGAGAAACTGAAAAGTAAATATATGATAGAATTAGCTGATGGAAAGATAATTGAAGCTTGTGAAATTATTTCTAACTGTACTTTGAATTTGGATGATCATTGTTTTGATATAGATCTGATTCCTATTGAATTAGGAGGTTATGATATTGTTGTGGGTATGAATTGGTTAAGTAAAAATCAGGCTGAAATTATATGTGATAAGAGAATGATAAAAATTCCTTTGACTAAGGAAAATAAAACCCTCTGTTTATATGGTGAGAAACCTAGGGGAGCTATGAAGATAGTCTCATGTAAGAAAGCTCAGAAATGTTTAAGAAAGAAATGCTTAGCTTTTCTAGCTCATGTATTTGATACGAAACTGGATAAGATAAATTTAGAAAATGTTCCTATCATCAGTGAATATCCAGAGGTATTTCCCGATAAATTACCAGGTTTGCCACCCCCTCGTCAAGTAGAATTCAAGATTGAACTAGTACCAGGGACTGCCCCTATTGCCAAGGCACCATATCGTTTAGCACCGACAGAAATGAAAGAATTAATGAATCAACTTCAGGAATTATTGGACAAAGGATTTATACGTCCTAGTGTATCACCTTGGAGAGCACCAGTTCTATTTGTAAAGAATAAAGATGGAACTTTTAGAATGTGCATCGACTATAGAGAACACAATAAAGTAACCATCAAGAATAGATATCCCCTTCCTAGGATAGATGACCTATTCGATCAATTACAAGGATCTAGTTATTTTTCCAAAATTGACTTAAGGTCAGGATATCACCAGCTAAGAGTTCAAGATGAGGATATACCAAAGACCGCATTTAGAACTCGATATGGTCATTATGAGTTCCTTGTAATGCCATTTGGGTTAACCAATGCTCCAGCAGTATTTATGGACTTAATGAATAGGGTATGCAAACCTTATTTAGATAAATTTGTCATAGTCTTTATAGATGACATCTTAATTTATTCTAAGAGTAAAAAAGAACATGAAAAGCACCTAAGGTTAACTTTGGAATTACTTCGAAAAGAAAAATCGTACGCCAAATTCTCAAAGTGCGAATTTTGGAAAAGGGAAGTACAATTCTTAGGGGATGTGGTTAATCAAGAAGGAATTCAAGTTGATCCGGCTAAGATTGAAGCTGTTAAGAAATGGGAAAATCCAAAAACACCAACTGAAGTGCGTCAATTCTTAGGTCTGGCAGGTTATTACAGAACGTTTATAGAAAATTTCTCAAGAATAGCCCAACCCTTAACAGAATTAACTCAGAAAGATAAGCCCTATGTTTGGGGAAAAAGACAAAATGTTGCATTTGAACTCTTAAAGAATAAATTATGCAGTGCTCCTATCTTAGTCCTTCCAGAGGGAACAGACGATTTTGTCGTATACTGTGATGCATCACATCAAGGTTACGGATGTGTTTTAATGCAAAGAGATAAGGTAATTGCATATGCATCGAGACAACTCAGAGGAAGTGAGAAAAATTATACTACACATGATTTGGAACAAGGGGCCATAGTATTTGCACTTAAGATATGGAGGCATTATTTATATGGAACCAAGTGCATAATTTATACAGATCATAAGAGTTTGCAACACATATTTGATCAAAAGATGTTGAATATGAGACAGAGAAGGTGGGTAGAGTTATTAAGTGATTATGATTGTGAGATCAAATATCATCCAGGAAAGGCAAATGTAGTGGCTGATGCTTTAAGCAGAAAGAAGAGAACTAAGCCATTACGAGTCCGTGCCAGGAGAATGGAATTACGCTCGGATTTATTAAGTCAAATTCGAGAAGCCCAACAAAAAGATGAATTAAGAATTGTGATAAGGCAAGATAAAGACCTAGAAGCTATGTCAGATGGAATTCTGAGATTTAAAGGAAGAATTTGGATTCCTAATGATGATCTACTTAGGGAAACCATTCTAAGGGAAGCACATAAGTCCAGATATTCAGTACAAAGACTTGAGAAACCAATATTGGTGGCCAGGAATGAAGAAATCTGTTGCAGAATTCGTAGAAAAATATGATATTTGCTCAAGAGTAAAAGCAGAATACCAGAAACCCTCGGGATATTTACAACAATCAGAAATTCCAGAATGGAAATGGGACCAGATTACCATGGATTTCGTAACCAAATTACCAAGAACCTCAAATGGGTATGACACAATATGGGTTATAGTCGATAGACTGACAAAATCAGCTCATTTCTTGCCAATTAGGGAAGATTATAAGATGGAGAAACTAGCAAGAATTTATATGAAGGAAATTGTGTCTAGACATAGAATACCAATTTCAATTATATCAGACAGAGACAGCCAATTTACTTCAAAGTTTTGGCAAACTTTACACAAAGCATTAGGAACTCAAATAAACATGAGTACTGCATATCACCCGCAAATAGATGGACAGAGTGAGAAGACAATCCAAACATTAGAAGATATGTTGCGGGCTTGTGCATTAGACTTTGGTGGTAGACTGGTAGTTAGGATATACACTTACTCTTGATAGAATTTTCCTATAACAATAGCTATCATGCCAGTATAGGAGCAGCTCCATTTGAAGCTTTATATAGAAGGAAGTGTAGATCACCTTTGTGTTGGAATGAGGTAGGAGATAGGCAACTTACAGGCCCAAAACTCATACAGGAGACAACAGATAAAATCAGTGAAATTAAAAATAGGTTAAAAGTAGCACGTGATAGGCAGAAGAGTTATGCTGATAAAAGAAGAAAACCTTTAGAATTTCAAATAGGAGATAGGGTATATTTGAAGGTATCTCCATCAAAGGGAATCATTAGGTTTGGAAAAAGGAATAAGTTGAACCCTAGGTATGTTGGCCCTTTTGAGATAATAGATAGAATTGGTCCTGTAGTTTATAAGCTAGATTTACCTCAGGAATTAAGCAAAATACACAACACCTTTCACGTATCCAACTTAAAGAAATGTCTGACTGACGAGACATTAAGAGTTCCATTACAAGAAATTAAGGTAGATAAGAAACTCCATTTTGTAGAAGAACCAATGGAAATCATAGACAGGGGAGTGAAAAGTTTAACGAAAAGTAAGATTCCAATCATAAAGGTTAGATGGAATTCAAAAAGAGGACCTGAATTTACATGGGAAAGAGAAGAGGAAATTAAAGAAAATATCCTCATCTATTCGAGGTTAAACTGAATGAAAAAGAGCAACTACGAAGATGAAGTTCTCCACAACCTTTGAATATACTTACCAATGAATTTCGGGACGAAATTCTTTTTACGGGGGGAGAATGTGACAACCCTAAAACCAAGGTTAGGTGGTTTAATATTTCTTATGAAATAATAGTATATATATATATATATATATATAAAATGATTAAAGTAATTTGCCTTGATTATATGAATCATTGAATAGGTAATTGAGCATGCATGCATGCATGCATGTTCATGTAGGTATGCATATGAATTGTATGATTACCATCTTAGAATAAAATGATTAGTTAGCTTTATATTAAATGCCTTAATTATATGTAATGTATTAAAAACTTGAACTTTATCAAGCATCACCAAATAAGATTACATCAAGAAACATTGTATCAAAACTAAAACTAATAATCACTTAAACACCAACATAAACATAATCTTAACCTTACTCTCGGATCATTAAGACACTTATAAATCCGATTAGCAACTAAACTAAGTCATTAACTTTAGCCTAAAGACTAAGTGGTCATTAACTCCTTTGAAGACACCTAGCACAAACCTTACACCAAGCATCCCCCAAAGCTTGCCACCTCTCATCTAAGAGCCGACTAAGCACCCCTAATAACCACCACCACATCAACCTAAGGAGTAGGCTTAATGATGACCATCTCCACTATTTGGAGCTCGCGGCCGAAGGCTTCTCCACAACCCCATCAAACCGTGCACCACCACTCCCCACAACCACTATACGGCAGCTGTCCTAATCGATTCCCATCTCGGTCTTCAATCCATCATCCCATACTTTCGGTTTTCACACCCATAACCATCTTATTAACCACCTCAAGAACATAAACCAAGTTGCTTCCACAAGCCTATGATCAATCTTTAAGCTCAAGAAACAAACAACACCAAACGGATCATCAAGAGTCTAGCCAAGCAATCTTCTTAAGTTCTTTTATCACCAACTAAGGTTTGATTCCTAAATTCATTAGATAAGAAGTATGTATATATGTGTTTAAACTAACACATATAACCAACCCTTTAAAGTTGAACCATCAAGGGTATTCACAAAACCTCATGAACACATGATTTTTATCAAAAATTAGTAAGAAAAAGATTTAAAAACAGAAAGGTTGAAGGTTTTATAAAAATCAAGGATTTAAACAAAAATACAAGAATTAAGGGGTTGAAACATGGATACTCATAATAAATTAGATTAAGCACTTAAATAACTCTAATTGTGGGAATAAAATTTAGAAACTTGTTAGAAAATAATAAAAATATTAATCTGTAATTTATGAGGTAATAATATTGAGATGTTAATTTATATAATTAATTCAAGGCAATGAAAGAAAAATTCTACAAAGAAGTTTTGAATCTGATAAAAGTCTGGAAAAATTATATAATAATCCTTGTATTTTTTAGGAATTCCTGAATAAATTTCATGATTTAATTAGTATGTATGATTGAGTTTTATATTTTAGAATGTTCTGTAATTAGAAAATAAGAAGAAATAGCGAAATAGTGTGTTAAATTATGAAAAATTTACATAAATTATAATATTCTGAATAGAATAGTATGTATGAATTTCGGAATTTTTAGATATGTTTAACTATTTATACTAATTTATGTAAAACTGGTAAAAATCATAGTAAATTGTCTATTATGAGTTAATAACCTAAAATTTTATGGGAAAATATAAATTTCAGATTATTTATTCTGGTAAATTTTGGTAAAATTTGAAAATCTGAAGATATTTCTGCTGTTTTATTTGAATTTTGTAAAAATTCTAGAAAATTATCTGTAAATAATTATTAGTTGAAAATTTTACATGTTAATCTGGATTTTTGGATATTACTGCTATTAAAATTTGGTACTATGTGGATAGTTGTAACTACTGTTTTAAATTTTACTTGGTTTAAAGAAATAAGTGCTGAAAATTTTAAAGAAATAAGATTTATTTCTAACATATAAATATTTTATAGGGTTTTTGCTGGAATAAATGTGAGATTCATAGCCACATTTTTACATTTATAAGTTTTGGGGGAAAAAGCATACTATTTTATAATTGATGCTATTATAAGTAACACTTTTTGAGATATACTGTCATTATGCTATAACTACAATCATTAATTCGGATGTGGAACCGTCTGGTAATATAGGTAGCGCTACTTAGGAAAAATATTTCCTGCACGAACAGGATGAGTGTTGTGATGCTATATTATCTGATTTGTGATTTGTATTTGTGACAGTTATAAATCACTTGGCTTATAAGTAGATTTGGTTGTAATCTTATTTATTTTGCATCAATGTTTTTGTTTAGTAATTAAACCTATGTACTCATCAACATTATGTTGACTATTTTAAGTATGCTTTTTCAGGTAATCAGAATGACTAAAAGTATTATGTTTTCATTTGATGTGTACAATGGATGGGGTGAAGTGATGGGGAGAACGTGTGTCAAATTAACTGTGAACATGTATGATCTTAGTATAACTGTGGATGCGCATTTCCACTACTACTGAAGAATGCAGCAGTTAATAAGACACTTTTGTACTAGGGTTATGTTAAATTTTGTAAAAGTCTTATGTGGACTAATTTTGTATAAATTGTAATGTAACCTATGCTCATATCTACCTATATCAATATATGGAATGTTATGTTATATTATTTATCATATTACTTGTTGCATTTACTTTGTAATTAATGCGTTCTGAGCTAAAAAGTCACACCCAAGCATTTCACACTTCCGCCAGGATGTGACACGCATGTCCTCGCCTCGCCATTGGTGTTCGCTCTCCAGTCGCCGGCGGGGCCTCGCCACCGCCTTGTACCTGGTAGCGGTCGTGGGTTGAGATGTGGCTGGTTGTCGTCTCCAACCAGTGAGGGTTGGCAATGGTGGTTGTTAGATCACCGTTGTTGCCCCTTTGCTATTGTGTCCCTCAAATTAATGAATGCGGTGGCAATGGTAATTCGACCACCGTTTTTATCATGTTGTAGAGTGACTCTCCGATACCTATTCGTTATATCGATGATGACGAGGTAATGTTTTGGTAATTTGATCGTGTTGTCGGCTCACCGCCTTGATGTTGATCTCCAATAATGTTGGGTTTGTCGTTGTGAGGAAAATGATTTCCTTTTACCTTGATGTTGGTGTTGGGAATATGGTTTTGTTAATCATGAGGAGTTTTGCTCTTCTGAGATTGGTTTGTTTTAAAAAGTTGATCGTGATGTGATGATGCTTTTGTTGGGTGTGTTATTTAATACTTGGTTTTGGCCAATGATGTTGGGAATTTTGTTGAGTCGATGATGAAGAGCTATCGCTCATCTGAGACTAATTTATTTTAAATCTACCATCGTATTGTAAGTCAAATGCCTCAGTTGTGTATGTTTTCTATGACTGGTTTTCATCGATGATGTTAAGACTAGGAGATCGAGTGCGTTTCGTTTATGATTGTGTATGGGCTGTGCTGACAAAGGCGGGATGATTTCGGTTGTTTTGGTGTGGCTTTGGTATATGGTTAGCTAGGTCTAAGCCCACATTATTTTGAATGCCTATCACACGCGCAATGCACGTGGATGGACACAACAGTATTTTAATTACTTTCAAATTGTTTTACTAAAATCAATTTTTTATAATGCGTAATCATGGTATTAGAATAGAATATATTTTTTAATTTCTTTTAAATATTTTAGGTATAACCAAAGAAATGTATTCTAAATTTACAAAAGTTGCTACAAAAGTAATACTACAAATTACAGTTTACTTTGTGTTTTGTCAATTGTTCCCATTTCGTCAATTTCATTTCAATGAAACCTAAATGCCTGGAATAAGTGAATAAAATTAACTACACATGATGTAAAATATCTAAAATAATAAAGTATATGCTAATCTCATGGTACGGTTCGGTTTTATACAACTAGTTTTGGGTATAAACCGGAAACCAAACCGTTCGACGGTTTAAAATTTTTAAATCAAATGTCAAACAAAAACAGACTGGAAAACCAAAGCGATGACCGGTTTGTACGGTTTCATGGTTTTAAACCGAACCATTTTTGAAGATTAGAAAACACCTCTAAAATAAACCATTTGAATCATTTCTTTATCATGATATTTTGTTAATGCATCTACATTTTTTAAGTTTTTCACAAAAGTATTTTACCATGATTAAACATTTTAAAATATATTATTATAAATCTTTTTATAATAAATTACAAAAAATATTTCTCAAAAGTTAAAAAAAATCCTATTTAAAACAACATTCCTAGAATTTAAAGAAATCAGCTTTAAAAGAATTAGAAAAAAAAACTTTTAAAACATCTTATTCTTATGTAAACTATCCAATGTGAATAGAAGAGAAAAAAATAAAAAAAAGTTAAAAAAAAGTTTTTTTTGATATATATTTTTATAACTACATCATTTTAATAAATAAAATTTTAATTTACACTCTTTCGGTTAAAAACTCATGAAATTATGCTTGACCCCTTACAGTCTTGCCGTACATTTGGGTTTAAATGCCCATTTAGTTACCATTATTACTTTTGTTTTGAATTTCATACCGTTAAATTGGAAAGGTGGAGATAACATATTGAAACTAGTGTCCCCTATTATCACTCGTTTATCACTTGCTTAAAGTTTGGCACGTGTAAAACCAAGAGATTATGAATTCTACAAGGAAACTAGTTTCATGTGTGGTTTCTTCACGAAAGCCGATTCTCGTGTGACGTTGACTTGGATGGAACACTTGTAAATTTAATAACCTTTCATTCTTTATAAAATCTAGTTAGTTTACTTCTTTCTCCTCCCTATGTTTTTTTAAAAAAAAAAAACCCTGCTATTTCCAACATGCACAACCTGGTTGTAACTATACGTAACATCAAAAACCTATAAATATATCTTATTTTAGTGATAACATGTTGCCCTTTTATTAAAACGATGAAGGTTGATAACGTCAAAAACGCATACATATATCCTGTTTTAGTGATAACATGCTGTCCCTTCATTAAAACCGATGAGGGTTGATAAAGATTTAAATCCTTTACTCATCATCTTTTCTAATTGTTTATTATTATTTGATTGAGCGAGCCTATAAGCAAAACTAATGAAAATCAAAATTCTACTAACATCTAAATCATTATCCCTTCAAACCTTTTATACTGAAAATAAAAATAATAAAAATAAAATTCCTTAATGAATAATCACACACGTTATGATAAACTTTTGTAACAAAATAATCAATATTTCTCATCCCCACTCCAATTACTTTTCAGTTTAGGGCCTGTGGGACCTTCTTCACCCAACACTTCATTAGGAAGCCTCCTAACAAATTTGTCAAATGCACCTCTTAGCACCCTTGGCAAAACCTTTCTCACTTTATTGATCTCATTTGTAATGTTATAAGTTATTTTTGGACCCCATTTTCTACTATAGTTCAACCATAATGGTTCAACCACCACTCGCCCCATATACTCGGCTGCCACAACCATCGACGCGACTCCTGTATCCATCATCTTGCCCTTTGAGGCATCGTTTCGTATACCTATCCCGCCACTTCCTTGTAAAACCAACCCGGGCTTCAGGTAAAACGCATGACCATGCAACGATGCGTACGCCACAGGTTTATTACCAGTTCCAAATTCTATGTTTGAAGCATCAATCATTTGTCCTCCACTATGTTCTGAGAAGTAAACACTTTTTAACTCCCCATTGTAGTTACTAATCCTTAATGTCAAATGCTCCCAATCACCAACATGTTCACCTATTTTCCCTAGGGAAATATTGAAAATTTTCAGTTTTGCCCTTGCCGGACCGTTAAAAGGGTAGAATACCCACAAGGGTATATCGGTAAATGTCGCTCCGAACATTGGCTTTATGTGGAAATATGCACAAGAATGTGCCAAATCACCTTTCTTGACCCTTTCTTTAGCCGAATCATCGGTAGGTAGATCTAACCAATATGAGTCATCGTTCGAACCACCTTGAGGTAGGTTTGAGCCATCAGGTCGTATCGCGGTTGGTTCATTCTCCTTACCCTTTTCATACAACAAAGCTCCATTTTCAAAAAACCAACTGACTGAAGAGGGAAAGTATTCTTCATTAGGGTGAAAATAAACCACAGGTGAGTAAGCTTCAATCAATGTTTCAACTTGGGACAAATTGGGCATGGCTTTAAGATTATTTTCAACATTTTTCAAGCAATAAACCGGTGACACGTCAGCTTTTTCGCCAACATTTTGGACTACAAAAGATCCTGTTGACACACTAAGGGCATTAACACCTCTATCTATTGGCCCTGTTTCATACAAATTGAGATTGTTGGTATTGATCTTCTTGTCCAACCCCCAAATCCACCTATCAACTTCAATTGCATCAGCGTATATCGAGTGTACACACCGGATCTTTTCAACAGACGGTTTTGCAGGCGAGTTTGTGACAACATAGCCAACGGCTCTATACCCTTCGGGAGGCGTTGGCAGCCAAATGTAGCAGTTTCCGCCATCTTGTTTTAGTTTATGCGACTCGCTACTCCAAATGAGAGAGTAATCTGTTGGTTTAGCTATAGAACATCTTTGTGATGAAGAAGACTCATTTGTGGCACATTTTGCTGCAAGAGTCCAACCAAACAAAGGCCTGTTGTTGGGTTGGCTGTAGCACCCTAGCATGAAGAACCCGTCTGGTATCGAAGATGGTTCATAGAACGTCGCACCCTTGTTGTCGGGTCCGCCTTCAAGCGCCGACCAGATTTTGTTAAATGAAGAGATTTGACACACTTGCAACCCTCCTAAATCAATAATTCCAGTTGCAAAACCATCCCCTATCATCATAGTGAAACAATACCTATCATTAATCTTGATCACTACAAAGATTACGACAGACAAACAGACAGACAAACAGTAACACCAAATTTCGTCAAAATGTCAATATATAATATCAAATTTTGTATCTAGATGATTTTTTATAAGAAATTACCTGGAGGAAATTTAGGTATGGGTGAAGGAAGCTTGAATATGGATTCAATGGGCAAAGGCTTTTTACCTTTCATGAATAGATTTGCCAACAAACTGAAGAACAATCCCATATTTTTTCTTTTTTCATAGGAGTTAAGAATACAAAGATTTACGAGTCTATAGAACAGATCCTGCTGTTATTTTTCTGTTATAATTAAAAAAAACGACATATATATAAGTTAACAAATTAAACTATGGAGAATTGCCTAACGTGCAAGGTATCCATGTAAATGGTTTTGGGTAAGCCGTCTAAGATATCATCGCTACCCTACTACATATTCCTCTTTTTGGTTGCTTTAATTCTTTGTAATATTTAGAATGTTTATTAACTTAAAGTGTCACGAAACCACCATCATCTTATCCCTTATGGAAAATTCAAACTATTTACTATTGAAACATTTTAATTTTTTAAGTTTAGGTAGTTTGCAAAAATTGTATTTGGACCAATGGGAATGCGAAAAAGAAAGGGAAAAATGATCAAAACTCGCAAAATTGATCACTATAAAACCTTGTTAACAAATTAGTTTATTATGTATTGTTGGTTTTATTGTTTATTTTAAATTTAAATAAGCTAAAAGTGTTGTTATCTTGACCTAATATATTATTTCAATTAGTATTTTATTATCGTCTTAGTTTTAGTAAACTCGTGTATTACCCGTGTTGAACAAATAAAATATTAAACATAATAAAAATTTATCGAGTATAAAACGATATTTTACGATAAAATATAATTGAAATTACGTATAGTAATAACAATATGTAATAAAACAATTATATCAACTTTTTAAATATTTGGTTTTAGAACTTTTTTTTACAAAAAAATAATAATAAATATTTTATTTCAAAACAAAGCGTATTAAAAAATATCATTTTTAAAAATTTTCTTATTATAAATTTCAATTTTAATTATTTTTGTTTATAAAAAATTAACTTTTTTAAAAACACTAATTTTAAAAAAGTTTAATGTTTTGTAAAATTTCTTATTCTATAATAATTATTTTTAAAAATAACATAGATCTTTTTTTAAATATATTAAAAAAACTATTTTTGTTCTAAAAAAAGTTAAATAATATTATTGATAATTAAGATAATTATTTAATAGCAGAGAGAAACAGAAGATTTTTGGTGAGAATGAATGTGGTGTCGTCACGTGTCATCCTAAAATACTCTTTTATTAGATTAGAAAGATATATTAATAAAAGAACGTAATGATTAGTATTTTACTACTCTTTACAGCTGAGGGGTATAACTTCTTGATGCGTGTTACCACTTTTAAGTGTGGTTTTCGGTTCCCCAGACCCACCTGCGTAGAGAGAGAAATCGGGGCTGATGCTCTGGATGCCGATGCCTGTCATTGTCGGAGTAATGCCAGTCAGGCAACGTTGGCTCCCTGTCCACCTCTCTCTCCTTTAGGTGTGCCGAAGTACGCTTGGTTTTGCATTTTGTACAACCTCCTGATGTGTGTTTGTGCGTGATGCCCCTTTTAACCTGTGTAGAGATAGACAGACATCGGGGTTGGTGCCCGTCATTGGCGGTGTTATGCCGGTTAGTAGACGTTGTCTCCATGCCCTCCTCTCTACCTTTGAGTGTGCCGGTCAGGTGGCATTGGCTCCCTGCCCACCTTTCTTCTGTTTAGGTATGTTGTAATGAACGAGTGGACATCTTAATTTACTGGCGTCATGCCTGTATGACGACTTTACTCTTTGCCTGTCGCTTTTAGTTCTTGGTTTCGATCTCTTTTGGTGATAACCGTTATTTTGTGGGTGACCTTCATTGATTTGTTATTTTAGGTTGTTCTACAACTACGGTCTATGATGGTCGGCCTTGCTTCATTTGAGATTGTTTGGTTTTTGTTTCTTTTTAATTTTTAGTTTTGACTATGTCCTAATTAATTTCATTTGCCTTACCTGTCGTCCGATTATGTCAAGATTATGTCATATGGTGATCACTAGTCATTATCCTAAAGACCTATTGACAACTTTTGAACCCCTTTCTATTTACACCATTGCAATTTCGCCCTAAATATACTTTATAATAATAACACTAAGGATATAGAGCGAATGTTAAACATTTTTTATTATGATAACTCATTAACCAAACTAGTGTTACATAGCATGCCACGTTATCACTGTAATTTAGAGTTAAAGTGGTAAAACTAATGATCCACAATAAATTAAAGATATTAAAATGATTTATTTAATGGTATAATTTGTATATAAAAAAATAATATCATATAAAAAAAGTTAAGATAGTTTTAAAAAAAGGATGAAATATTTTAAAAAAATGGAGGGAAATTTTAAAAATAGGAGAAAGATTATTACATCAGTGATGTAACGCGATTTAAAAGTTATTTATACTACATAATAATGGTATAAGTGCTTGTTAAATTACTGTTAATGCGTCATCGCAATAAAGGTGTCTTAACAACCATTCCTTTCCCAATAACCCTAAACTTTAATATTTAGTTTAGTCTTCCAATAGACAATGTAGGGTTGTTAACCATTAATTATTAATGAGTTTTATTACAGTGCACACATGGTAAACTACGTATAACATAAACAACATAAGAACTGGAAATATGACATAAACAAAAAGATATAACAAACTTCATATCTCTGGATAGATAGTCGTTGAGTTCAATCTTTTCATGGACAGTTCTTATTTCGACCAGGTCCACCGTAAAAGAAGTGACTACCCCAGTTCTCATTATTGTTAGGGCCCATCATAATATCATAGCAACTCTTTTGCGGAGCTTGGGCGATGAGATTCTGAGGAGGCTTTAAAGTGTTGGATTCATCGACCGTTTGAATATTTCTTATATAACTTGCTTTCCCAAACCCTTCTTTAGGGAAAGAACCGCTGTCCATTTGGGTACTTGTATGATGCCCATTGGAGTTTAAGTTAATCACCTCCCCACCCCATTCTAGTGTTGATGCACCGTCATGCAAATATGAAAACAACGATGCAGGCCAATATCCTACTACACGATCCCCAAGTTTCATCCACCAGTCACCTTCTTTTGGATCCTACAAAATTGGTACAAAATCATTTTGTAACTTGCAACTTATGCTTCAATAGTTATCCACTTGGAACATTAGAACGATCGTTAAGCCTCAGTAGTCGTGTAACTTCTATTTTTTTTTTTTTTTTTTTTTTTTTTTTTTTTTTTTGTCTCAAGTGAATTTCATGAATTTTATAATTTCGATCTAGATTTTTGACTATTAGAATAAACGAAAAAATGTAATCGGCTTGGAAAATCTCACGTAGTAAAGTTATAGGTAGGCTGTGTGAAGAGTAGAATGTAGGAAAACTTATCATCTACTCGTATCTAATTAGTAAAATTTTGTGTATATACAAACTTAGGATTACGGAAACAACATTCTCGCAAGAGAAACAAATGCCATAGATTGTCACTACTACTTCTTTTTGAACCATATATTGAATATATATGAAATATTTATCCCTACGCCGACGGATAACTTTGGTGTAATCTTCTGAATAATCTCATTGATCACCATCATACGACATATATAGGAGTACAAGAGATTATCACAATTGAATTACAATACTATACTATCCAGGATCAATATATCATATTCTATAAGAATTATAATACATATGAAATATGAATCGATAAACATGAATCTATAATATATACTCTAATACGGGCAAATTTCACGTAAATCCCAAATTAAAAATGCATACAAATTAAAAAAAGAAAAAGGTAAAATGGGGTTAAGTTTGTACGCGTTATTATCTTACACGAACACAAGATTATGCAGTTTATTGACAGTTCAAGTTAAAAAAAAAAACATGCATATTATGTGGATATATGTTGTATTTTCCTCAGTGTTAAAGTATATATAGATAGCTGAATTATAGATTGAAAATTATATATGCCCATGATGATGTATTGTAAATTATTTGAGATACATAATTAGGATCTTAGAAATATACCTTCCAAATAAGAATGGTGATGTTATACTGAGTGCCATCAACTTGTGAAGTAGGAGATAAGCTGCCTCCAATTGCAATCTCATTGTTTGTTTGAATAAACCCAGCGCAACCAAGATTGTAACACCCAGTATGTTGATATCCATCACTCTGCGAAATATAATTCATAAACTCAAAAGACTGTTAGATTTAAACAAATGTTATAAACAAGTTTACGTAAACCTACGGTCCAGTAGATGAAGAGTCTGGTGTTGGTGTCTCCATCATATATCTCCGGATCCACCTGTTTCAAATTAAGACGTTGCACGCTAACTTTTAAGTTCGGTATTTAGTTTGTTTTGCTTTTTTCAATACTTCTATGATGTGGGTCTTTGCTATTCTTGAAATATATGAAAAGCTTATGATATGTTTTACTTATTCGATACGAGAAATTAATGAATAAGAACTCACATGCCAACCGGCTTCAATGGTATTTACATTTGATTGAGGACCTCCTACTATCCATAGTTGACCCAAACTAAATTCGTTGGGTTCTTGAACCTTTGGGTTCCAAAGATTAAATGTTGCTTTTGATCCATGAAAACGACCATCGATACTCGCAAATGCATACTAACAAAAACTCACATTCAAGATCAGGAAAATTATGAAAACAAAAATATAGAGTACAGCGTGTCAATGCACAAGGCTGTAGAGGCCTACCTCATGTCCATTGCCCACGCTAGCGAGTTTAGGATCGATGTTGTTTGGTTGATCAACATGAAGACTTTTCTTCTTCTTCCCATAATTCATTCTTACAACGGGGATAGTACCTTTTGGGCATTTTCCATTTGAATGCCACAGTTGAATTATTGTTTCCTTTGATAATGAGGTTATTTGTCCTACTTTTGAAGCATTCATGTTTGGATAATCTATAATAAGAAATTAATTAGTACTCTTTAAAATCAGCTTAGATATGGATGCATGCATGAGGAGGAAGGAACCAAACCTTAATGGTATGATTTTTGAGAAGTGGATGATCAAAAGCTAGTTGATGAGATATATGAACACAATCTATTATATCACCATCGGGACTCTATTCAAGGAGCTCACAAAATGTGACGATCCATTAGTTAATATTTAACAAAGAGTGGAGAAACTTAAAAGAAAAGAAATAATGTAAACCTTGATGGATTTAACCGGGGGTATATTTAAACGATTCAAATGCTTCATAACCTCAACTTTCTCGATAGTACGAGGAGACCTAAGTCTGCCGGCATAACATAAGTGTGCGACCGCGAGCACATGCGACACCACCATGAAACCAAAAAACAGCTTTAACTCTGTCATTTTTCTCAAGAATACCTCCTTAATTAACCTACAAAAATATATATGTTACCTTGATCAACTTCTACACATACAACTGAAAAACATATTGAAATATAAATACATACCGAGGTCTGTTTGTGTGTTAGGCTATGGTATGCACTTAACTGTCAAGGTTTATATAGGGCTCGTGAAATGTGACCTAATATTCAGAATGTCAATGTATATTATTATTATTATTAATAAATCAAGATATATGTTGTCATAGAGTTATTCGTTCATGTTAATGTAAATTAAAAATAATTACATCATTCCTCACGTCGATCAAAATTGATGTGTTTGGTGTATACTAGTTTCTGTCAACTTTTGAAAGACTTCAGTTTTGTACAGTACCTTCCACTACTGCTGGCTTTTGATTTTCCATAGGCCAAAACTTTTAAGTTAATAGCAAAAACATAACTTTCATTAGGGCTGCAAACGAACTGAACGTTCAGCGAACAGTTCGTGAACCTTTCGGCAGGAGGTTCGTTTATGTTTGTTCATTTAATGAATGAATGAACACGAACAAGAAATTTTGTTCATTTAGCTACATGAACAAAGACCACATTCGTTTGTTTATGGTTGTAAACATTCGATAATGTGTTCGTTTGTACTTGTTTGTGTTTAGGAACTTTTTTGTGTGTTCGTTTATGTTCATGAACATTTGTTTTTGTTCGTTTGTTTTTGTTTGCGTTCTTTTATGTTCAGTATGTGTTTGTGAACGTACAGTTCATGAACATGTTTTTTTCCTTAATGAACGAACACAAATAACAAATCTCGTTCGGTATGTGTTCGTCAAAAGTAAATGAACAAGTTATTTTCTTAATGAACAAACACAAACAAGGCTTTGTTCATGTTCGTTCGGTTCATTTGCAACCTTAAATTTCGCAGTTACTCGCTTTATATAGTTTTTTCAAAGTTGTGTCGTTGGAACCACATGAAACTTTCGAAATGTGTCCTATTGGTTCATTTTATTAATCTAAACAAATATGATAAGTTTTATTATAGATTACTATTAATAAATCAAGATATGTTACCAAAAGTTTGTGATAGATTTCTTAGTTCATATTAATATAACGTTGAGAAATTTACTGTCATTTCCGATGTTGATCAAAATTGATCTGTTTGTCATATGGTAGTGGTGCGGGTCCAGGTGTTAAGTAGCAAGTTATTTCGTATTTGGAGGCACAGGTGGTTTCGCTAAAATGACTATAACTTAAGTTAAAAGATTCCGTTTTGGGTGTACGACAAGTTAAAACAACTGTTGGATCCAAGATCGAGCACATTTCTACATACAGACGTAGGCGGTTTGGGTCATTGGTTCCGGCCCAAAAATGGCTTATTCTATGAGTATTTTAATTTTTTATGTTATTTTTAGTTTTTGTTAGTCTTTGTTTATGGCGTAGTTCTTGGTCCGTTTATGTTTTGATGCCTCATTCAAATTTTGTTTTCTATTTTATACTTCTGTAAACATTGAGAGATAATCAGTTTTGAAGTTTGATGAAAATCATTTTCTCTTTATCACAAGTGTATGCTAGTGTGTGAAATTTCTAATTATCGGTATTTTTTTGTTAATCAACGATAGCTATAAGAATTGTTTCTGATATTCGTTGTGAATCAATATGTTCAATTGTTTATCTCGTTGTTGGTCTACATCAGGTAGTTTCGGACAACTTTTAAAAACTTTATTTTTAATACAAAGACTTCGAGTCAACTGTTGGGTTTCGATAAAACGTCTACATTAACAACAAAGAAAAATGGGGGAATAGAAATCACAGCAAAGTTTCCTAATGTCTCCTATTGGCGCCCAAAAGAGGTTAAGGATGAATCGAGGGTAAGAATAAAGTCTTGGATGTCTTGATCAATAGGAAAAAAAATATGAATGTGATAGGAACTTCTAGTCTTTGGCATATAAGTGGAGGACTAAGTTTAGTTCATGAATCTGAAAGCTTATCTTTAAGATGCAATAATAATACTAGAAAATTGAGTGTTTGACTGTTTGTAACCACAATTTCGCTGTACAACTACAATTATTTATCCAATATTCATTTAAATTTACGACCTAACAAAATATCCAACCTATGCAAACATTAAACAACCAATTAAGAAAAGACAAGATTAGTTTACAATATAAATACATCAATAACTCCCTAAAACTTGAGTAGTACTATACAGAAATTGTATAAGGTGGGACGGAGTGGGAACCATGGAGGGGTGGAGAATTAATACCCGGCCTCGGGTGCGAAACGCCACCCCGGAAATCAGGTGTGAAAGTTTTAACCATTCACCGCTCTTCAACGGCGGTATTCCTTCTCCCCCATTTCGACGGCTACTTATATAAAAAAAATTAATTAAGTAATTTAATTTAGATCCTATAAAGATCATGCAAACACTTCAAGAAATATTAGTAATAGTGACGACACAAATAGCGACGACTAAGATCAATTCCTGCGACAGCAATAACGGCGACATGTCGCCGCTATTAAGTGATGATCCTTTCGCGCACAATAAAGCTAAATCCAGCCATTTGTTAGCATCTAAATCTAGCGGCTGAGAATTCGTCGTACATAAGGTATTAGCGGTTACACGATTAACGGTGACATGTCTCCGCTATTAAGCGATGATCTGTTCACGCACAATAAAGCTAAATCTAGACATTGATTAACATCCAGATCTAACCGTTGAGGATTCGGCGTACATAATGTATAAGAGGCGACATGTCATCACTAATGCTCTAAAAACAAATCGCTTGCCTATTTCCCTCCAACTTCTCATTCTCATCCCTACCTCTCCAAATCTCTCTCCCTCTCTCGAATTCAGCAGACCCTAACAACCGCCACATCACCATCTGATACCGTCAATGAGGACCGCTGCATCTTCTCCACCACCATCAACGACAGCCTCATCACCCTCCGCCACCATCAATAGTCACCGCATGAAACACTCTTTAAGTCACTTTTAAGTCTATTACATAAACCCACTATAAAACACTCGATCTTTAAGTCTATTAAAATTTATTTATGACATGTTGATCCGTTTTAGGATGTTTCTAAGTACTCTCATTCGATAAATCAGGAGGGCACCTCTTCGGGTTAATAACCAAATCCTTGTCTTAGAGCTAGAGCTATGGAGTGTGAATGAAAAAGTATAGCTATAAGTAGGAGTTCCTCTGAGCACACAAGAAAGAGTGTCGCTTGGGCATTCGGTTTCGTTAGCATCATGCCGTCTTGGTGCTTTCTTTATTAGTAGATCCAGGGGATAAGCTAGGATTCTTGAATAGTCTCCATCAGCTTAACCAAAAAAGTGTGTTGCTTGACCCTCAACCGTTGGTAGAGCTCCTTCTCGTTCCTCACCCTCAGCTAGGAGTTGCCTGCCTCACCGATCAAATAGACGGGAAAACGATCTTCAAGTCATGGTATCAAGTGTGTTTGAGTCATTTGACCTATTGGAAGTAAAAGTAGACTTAAATGATCTAGGTTTAAGTAAAAAATAATCAAAATGATCCGAACACACTTGATATACTTAAAGTTAGACATGTTAGCCTATACTATATACTTTATCAAAATACAATAACTTATAATAAGTATTTTGTTTTGTAAGCTTAAATTGAAAGTTTGTTTCAAGATTCAAATTTTTTGTTACAACTTATACAGTTTGTGAGTTCAAAAAAGGCTTCAAATCAAGCCGATGAAAATGATTCGGACGAGGGGGATTAATGGTGTATCGACTGACTATTTACGTTTGTTTTTGAGTAGTTTCATGTTTAAGTTAAACAAGATATTTAAGCTAAATACTTAATGTTTATGTTTGAATGTTGTTATATATATCATCTATGAACATTAAACTTTGTATGGTGTATTTGTGCTTTTGGAAAATTTAAATTTATTTTTATAGGTGTATGATTGGTTTGTAAATCTGCAAATCATAAAATATAAAAAATAATAAAAAAACAGTGACTATTAGCGGCGACATGTAACCGCTAATACATTTAGCGATGAAAAAGGGTACTAATTGTAGCTACATTCTTTGTCGCTAATAAGCGAAATCTTTGTAATGAAATAGTCAAACCTATATTTCTTTACACACTACTACTAATCTCTAAATTGTCATCAGCAATTGAACTCATTCAACACTCGAAGACATTAATCGTGAGGACTCCGACTCAAATAGCAAAATATGAAATATAAATATAAATTTAAAAATATAAAATATAAATATAAATTTAAGATATGAATTAATTTGATACAAATGAAAAAACTGGAGAAAACTAGAATCAGACCATGCGACTTCTCCCTTCCTTACCCTTTTTAAAGCAAAAATATGATCTTTATGGAGTGTAACATTATAATTATAATATATATTAAATTTTAAAATAAAAATATGATCTTTATGGAGTGTAACTCTATAATTATAATATATGTTAAAAAGTAACTTCACTGCTATAGTGAAGTTTGCTTTTTAATATAATGACCACATATTTTTACAAAATGTATTTAAAAGTTTGATTTTTAATATATTGGTCACATATATTTACAAAATGTATTTAAAACTCAAATTTTAATTAGGATTAACAATAAAGTTTTATATTTTTGCTTTTTGACCACAAAAGTGTATTTTTATGTTGTTGGGTTCAAACATTAGTATCGTAAGATAGAGGAAAACAAACCAAAATTCCGCACGCGTAACACAAGGGAAGTTTGCTTTTTAATATATCGGCCACAAGTTTTTACAAATTGATATTAAAACCGAAATCCTAACTAGGATTATTCTTTTGATTTTTTTTATGATGAAGGCAAGTGAGGTGCTACAACAAAGTTTTATATTTTTGCTTTTTGACTACAAAAGTTTATTTTTTGTGTTTTTGGCGTCAAACATTAGTATCGGTATTTGGTATTTAATCGAACCGGTATCGGTATACGTTTTTGTAGTTTCCGATGAGCCAACCCGACAACAAAGAAAGTCACAGTCACGTAAGACCAAAAAAAACACCCAAACTCCCGCGCGTTTAGCGTGGCAGAAAACACTAGTTGACTTTATAAAGGAAACATATTTCTACTGTCACAAAAGATTTATATTCCAATGCTTTTGAATGCATAAAACATATATATGTAATAGTTGGTAACAAACGATTCAACTACACTACACCTACCTCATAAAAGAACTTAACTTTTACACGAAATAACCATATTGATCCAAGAGTAATCCTTTTGTTATATTGAAGACTAGCTTTAGTAAACCCATGTAATTACACGGGTTGAATAAATAAAATATTAATATAATTAATTTATTAATTATAAATGATATTATAAGATATGATATGACTAAAATAATAAAACAGTGATATTAACTTTTTAACATTTTGTTTTTACAACTTTTTTTTAAAAAATAAACATTTTGTTTTAAAACAAACCGCATAAAAATGTCATTTTAAAAATTTTCTTATTGCAACTCCCAAATTTGATTATTTTTTGTTTTTAAAAAATTGACTTTTTAAAAATATCAATTTATTTAGAAATAACCTTAATAAATAGATTTCTTTCTTAATTTATTAAATATTAAAAAGTATTAAAATAATATTATTAGTAATTAAGGTAATTATTTAATAGGTGAGAGAGGCGGGAAAATTTATCTCAGAATGATTGTGGTGCTGACACGTGTCACCCCCATTTACTTTTTTATTAGAGTAGAAGGATTAGATGGACAGTATATATAACAGTTTTACAATCACATCATATAACTCAAAACTACCACAACTACACATGGCACTAAGCCAATACCATTAAACAAGACAGACTGAAATAGAAAGCCGAACCAGATAACTTAAAATAGATCGATAGATTAACGAACCATGTGAGAAAAACATAGAAAAGAGACAACTTGAAATGAAGAAAAACCAGATGTGGTAGATGAACTGTATGGAATAGAAATGAGGATAGAATTAGCAAAGAACCAGAGAGATTAACCACAGTATGACTCCAGGAAAGCAGTTGTGGAAGGAAAGATAAATTTGAATTTTAAAGAATGAATTCCAAATTTCCAATTCCGAATCTAATTTTGGTGAATCTGTTAAAATTCTGTGAGCCAAACACCCCATGGCTTAACGCTTAATTGTTAGAGTACTTTTTATTAGAAATCATTCATGATCTAGTAATATTAAAAAAGTGTTTCAATTATCTTATAACCAAAAGATATTTTAATTTAAAATGAAAAGAGTTAATAAAAGGTAATAGAGGATATAATAGGAAATTATATTAAAATAAGTTTTTAAAAGTTAATAAATAACTCCCTTCTTATTTTTTAAAATCTTCTTTTTATCTTATATGAAAAGTTAGTTTGAAAAATTATTTTGTTGAAAAATTATTTTGGGTTTGCCAAATATTTTTTTATTTTTTTTTACTTATTAACTTTTCAAAAGTTAATAAGTAAAAAGTTGGTGCAAAATAAGCAATCCCAAACACCCACTAAGTAATGTGAGCTTCTAAAATTGTGAAATATATGAAGTCCTAATCTAGCATTATAGCTAACTAAATTTCATAAATAAGAATATAGACATCAGAATCACGTACACAAGCAAGTATGATAAAATCAGTGAACTATAAAAAGATTAAACATCCACTAATTAAGAGTTCTATAAATAATGGAATTATATATATTATTCATCAATATCTTCTCAATTTATACCGACGGTTATCTTGCGTAGTTTTCTCTTTTGTTTTGTTCCCATAATTATCTACATATATTGTGTGTTTATATTTATATTAGGATTAGGATTAGGATTAGGATGTTAGGATGATTGTATCCATTGATGATATTTATTCAAAAGAATAAAAGCAAGCTCCTTGGTACCACTGCTTTCAATATGGTATTACGGAAGTTTTAAAGCAACAACTATATCGATTGGTCACCGGAGATGATGAATTTTTTGTTTGCCAAAACTAAGGTGGGCTTCATCGATGGATCAATCAACAAACGAGACAACGAGTCATCAATTTACATGGCTTGGATTCGTTGTGACATCTTGAAAAAAGGGGGCTCACTCGGCCATGGAAAGAGAGATAAGAAATAGTGTGAAATACGCAAATACAGCCTTCAAATATGGTATGATCTTCTTGAAAGGTTGGCCAAAGAAAGAGCCCATAGGGCTTATGAGTTGAAGCATGCCCTCACCACAAGTCATGCGTGCACGACAATGTACATGCGATGGATGTAGTTGTGGGATGCAGTTGTGACATTAGAAGTTGATTGCGACTAGAGAAAAGAAGAGACGTCATGAGTTTTTCATGGGACTAGATAGTGACTTTGTGACCAATAAAACTCAGATTTTAGCTATAAAACAGATACCGAGTCTAAGCAATTTCTAGCACCTTGAAAGGGGTGTTAAAATAAAAAGAGTTCTTCGTCTCCCGGAATTTAACTACAATTACTTATAACTTGCAATGCTCAGCGACATTTTTTCATGGGTTTTGTGTCATACACTCTCGAGGAGTTTGATTGGTGCGGATAGATGCAAAGGGGTCTACATCGGATGGGGATGGTCAAATATGATACAAAGTTGATGATGACGACACATTATACTTTGCATAAAAGGTTGGGACACGCTTTCAGTGACAAACTCGATGAGATTAGTTTTCTTCTTAAAGATGCTACTTTTAAGAAAATATGTGACTTGTTCCAAGGCTAAAGATCCTAAGCGTTCTTTTCTGAGTAGCATTACATGAATTGTTGCTTATTTTGATTTATTGCAATGGGACATTTGTGAGAAATATCTCACACCTTCTCTCTCTCACCTGTATAAATTATTTTTTTGACAATTGTTAACAATTTTAGTAGAGCTCTATGGTTATTTATTTTGAAACTAGCTTTAGTAAACCCGTGCATTACACGTACGGGTTGAATAAATAAATTATTAAATAAAATAAAAATTATTATTAATTATAAAACGATAGACTAAGACATGATATGATTGAAATTATGTATGAGTAATAACTATAAATAATAAAACAATAATATGAACTTTTTATTTTTTATTTTTTTTGTTTTTCTCAAAGATAAATTAAACAGTTTGTTTTAAAATAACATTATAAAAAAATTAATTTTAAAAATTCATTACTATAACTCCATATTTTAATTATTTTTGTTTTATAAAAAATTTACTTTAAAAAAACAATTTTAAAATATTACGTAAAAATAGTTTATTTTTTAGAAAAAGTTCTTTTTATAAATAAACTAGCTCTACAGAAATAACATTAATAAAAAGTTCTTTTTCTTAATTTATTAAAAAACTAATTAAAATGTAAAAATAAATAAATAATATTTTTCGTAATTAATGTGGTTATTTAATAGAAAAGAGAAGCAGGTAAGTTTGATAAAAATGAATATGATGCTGACACGTGACACCTCCACTTATCATTTTATTAAATTAGAAAGATTCAAACATGAAACTAGTAGATATTTAAAGGATTTTCAAAAGATGGTAAAATCATAATTTGGAAAGAGCATTCAGAAAATTAGATTTGATAATGGGGGACAATTTGCATCTAATGGCATGATATTTTTATAAGGAACATGAGATTTTTTTTTGAAACGAGTTTTCGACACATAACCGAACGAAGAAAGGTGGTAGAAAGAGAACATCAACACCTTCTTAAAACGGCCCGAGCATAAAGATTCGAAGCTAGTATACCCAAAAGATTTTGGGGGAAAATGTGCTCTAATCACTAGATGTGTGATAAATTGATTACCATCTAATGTTATCGGAAATAAAACCCCATATGAGTTGATCTTCAACCAATAAGCCCCAGTGACTTAATGAGGGTTTTTGGTTGCTAGCCTACTATAGGAACACTGATACGAAAGAAGATAAATTTGAAATGAGGGGGATACCTTGGGTTATTTTAGGATATACAGCATTCACAAAAGGTTACAAGATTTATATCCTTGAAAACAGGAAAATAATAATCTAAATAGAAGTTAAATTTTATGAGGATCATTTTTCCATTAACTAAAAACGTAACTTCCAATTGTCAAAATGTTGACATTTTTGGACAAGAGGATGGGCCCATCAAAGATGATATTACAAACCAAGGTAGGGAAAATAACATTAGCATAACAAAGACCAACATTGGTCAAGGTGACATGCATTCTCATGGACCGAAAGAAACAAGCAGCCCATCATTTGAACAAGATCTCAAACCAAAGGCCAACATGAAAATGATGAGGCTCAGAGCCGAATTCTCGAATAAGGATGGCTAAAAGAAACAAAACCCAACCGCCCGATTCAAGGATTTTGAAGTAACGCCCCTCCTTCCTTCGTTGATCACACACGAGCCATATCAAGTCAAGCCTTTTTAACGATACATCGTCTATCCAATTTTGTTTGTTATAAAACTTTTCTAGCTTTCACAAAGTCTCTTTCTCGGCCATCAATTCCAATGATGAGCCAAGAAAAACCTAGACATAGATTCCAAGTCGGTCTTTAAAGTAAAATACAAGCCAAATGGAGACTGGAGCGATACAACAATCATATTGTCGCCAATGGCTTCACTCAAGGAAAGAAGTCAATTACCATGACACATTTGCACCGTCTGCCAAATTTGTTAGAGTTAGAACCCTCCTAGCTATATGAATAAACAGAAACTAGATTATCAATCAACTCAACGTAAAAAGTGCCTTTCCACACAAAGATTCGAATGAAGAAGACTATATGAAAATACCACAAGGTTTTCTACACAAATATTCTTAAAAAGAATGTCAATGACATCATTGTGGTTGGAAATGAACACAACAAAATACAATCCTTGAAGAGTGAGCTGGATAGATGATTTAGTATTAAGAAGCTAAGGATTCTTAAATACTTTCTCGGCATTGAGGTTGATAGCACTCCTAAGGGCCTAGTCTTGAAACGAAGAAAGTATACCTAGATAATCTCGTTTTATGGATTGCAATGATGCTAACTAAGCTCAATTCCAATCGAGCCCAAATTATTATCTGAAGGAGACAAATAAACTATTATCGTCGAATAATCGCTACTTTACGCAAGCCATATGAACTATCTATGCAATTAGGTCTAAAAGAAACAAAACAAATTTAAAAAAGTTATAGATAATTATAAAAGAAATAAGTTGTTAAAATCCGCACCCAATATTAAAAAAGAAAATGAGGAGCTGCCATTCATCGTCATCGATTCCTCACTCATGCACCGACCTATGACTTGAAAGAGTTGTATAATGTACACACCCTTCCCTTGGGCTTTGAAGGAAAGATGACACTTTACGATGTTTCTGTAGTATGGACTCCCTTACGATCTATAAATTTTTTGTTATTAAATATTTATTAAAATGCACACTTGTTTTCAACTCCATGTTCAACCAAACGTTTCTTTTCTATGATAAAAAGTAGTAAATATTTAGCCCGTCAGTAATAAAAAAAATTAATCTTAAATAAAAGATACATTACATTTGATAATGCAAAAACTTTTGATTGTGAGGAAAAACACTAAATACAACTCAAATTTTGTAAACTTTAAAATGAATGTTATTTTATAGTATAATTCGAGAAGTTGTTGAGATATCCATTTACGGGCTTGTAGTCATGTGAGTTGTAAGCCTTGTTTAACAAGTTAATTACCATTTATTGCCAGGTGTTCTCCTGTATTGAATTTTCTTTTTCACTTGTGTACACAATCATCTACTTCTATATCTAACTTTTGGGATTTTAAATACAAAAAAGTTATATGTTCTTTGTATGTTTTTTTGTTATTTTGTTTTTTTTCTTTGAAAAGCAATACTTTTACACCTAGATATCACATATCTTGCATTTACAAAGATCTGAACTCACACAGTTTTTTATGAAATACAAACCTCATACTGCTGGACTACTAGGTTTCATGGTATTTGAATTTTAGATGACTACATTAGTTGTGTAATTATGTAATTAGAACATGTATATTTAAATCATTCTATTTTTAAAATGTGAAAGAAAATGTTAAAAATAAAAAACACATCTTAAAAGAGATCCACACTACTAACTTTAGATTATTTACACTACTAAAATACTAGGTATTTATGACTATAATATAAGATCAACAAATAGGTCACAAAATTTGCGACATATACTAAACAATCACAATTTTTACGACTCAAACAAATTCAGTCGCAAAAGTATTAAAAACAATTAACTAAAATAATTATTAAAAACCAAAATTTATAAGGGAAAATAATAAAAAATAGAAATATATTTCAATTCCACACGGTTGCTAAAAGTGGTGATTGCAAACCAGCAACATCATTTGTAACCCGTCGCAAACTAAGATTACCCACAGAGGTTTTTGTCACCCCAATTTCGGTCGCAAAGCGATCGCCAAAAACGTTTTACGACCGTTATATAACCAAAATATGGTTGCAAATACCCAGTTTTCCAGCAGTGTGCTTATTGTTTATTAATTATATGGTTTACTTGTAAATGTGTTTGCATTTTACTTGCACTCAATCACTAAAACACCTAACAAATAAAATAAAATATTTTTCACTAGGACCTCCTTCAACTTCACCTATAAAAACACCACTAATAAACTGAAAATAATCACAACTAGTTCACAAGCTACTTCAACACACACTCACCATGAAGGCTTCTTTCAAAGTATCACTATTGTTAGTGATCACCATAGTCTCACTGCTTATCTTGTCCGTACCTTCCGCGGATGCTGTGATTTCTTGCAGTACAGTCATGCAGGACGTGGCACCTTGTGTAAGTTATCTCAGAAGCGGGAGCGGGATGCCCCCACCTGCCTGTTGTTCGGGCGCTAAAGCTCTTGCGGCTGCTGCTAGAGCCACTGAAGACAAACGAGCTGCGTGTAGCTGCCTGCAATCAGCTTCCAAAAGCCTAAACCCGAATCTGGCGCTAGCGAAATCACTTCCTGGAAATTGTGGGATCAAATTGGGATTCACCATCTCACCTAACGTTGATTGCACCAAGTAAATTACTAATCTCCTTATGTAAAAGATGGATCTGATTAGTATTATTATTTATAAATCATTAACTATATGAATATGCACCTTTTTACTAGTAAAATTAACATTATTAAAATGAATTGGAAGAAAAAATTATCCAATCAGATTTGTTTACCATTACTAATTACATTATTTTGCCCACACAATATCAAATTATTTGTCTTCATTAATTTATGGAAATTGAGATGATTAACAACTTCATTGGCCAAGTCGGTTTGATTTAACATTGAGGATTAAAGTTTAATATTTTTAATATTTGCAGAATCACTTGAACTCTTGAAGCTAATGGATTGATGCTTTTGTGTCTGAGGTACTAATGGTTGATGTTGCATTTATATATGTTCGTGTTGCATATAATAAGTGTTTGTTTGGCCTACTCATTTGGGGCTATCATGTATTAAGATCGAGACTTGTGTACTACATCATGTTTTATGTAATATTAATGTCTTTCTTTTAATTCTCATGAAGCGAATCCGTTTTGTAAGATTATACAATCAAAAGAAGCATGAAATCAGAAAAGCAAATTAAGAACAAGATTTGATTCTCTTTCTATATCACAAAGAATGAACAACAAGGTTTTGAAAGACTGATTCAAGGATGAACCCTAAGCAAGAGTTATATCCCACAATCAGTTGGTAACAACCACCTATCGAAACATAACAACTACTATACACTTTACACCCTCATAGTTTAAAGAATTTACTCTAGACTCACAAATCATTCTAGACTCACAAATCATTCAGACTATTACAAGTAGACAAGAACAGTCCCTGCACTTCACATATTGACAATGAGATTGACTCTAACACTTAACAATCTCCACCTTAGAGTCTGAATCTCATAAAACTAACCAATTCCAGACCACCAACTCAAAATTCTAACTTGGACCCTGACAAGCCTTTAGTAAGCATATTAGCCAAATTCTCTGATGAATCTGTTGAACAACAACTTCCTTGTTGCTAACAACATCTCTGATAAAATGTAGCCTTACATGTATGTGCTTAGTTCTCTCATGAAAAACACTATTTCTAGTAAGCTGCACAGCTCCCTGATTATCACAGTATATTACAGGGTTTACCACTTCTATTCCCAACTTAGAAACAAGTCTCTTAAACCACAAAGACTGTTTAACTGCCTCAGTCAATGCAATATACTCAGCCTCTATGGTTGAGAGAGCAACCACATGTTGAAGTTGAGCTTTCCAACTTACCACATTACCATTGACTTTAAAAATATACCCAGTAATTAATCTTCCCTTATCTAGATCTTTCGCATAGTCTGCATCAACATACCCTGTGATCCTGCTATGACTATTATCAGCCTGATGACCAAAATTTAACCCCCACTCCTTAGTACCTTGAAGGTATCTTAAAATTCTTTTAGCAGCTAACCAATGAACTTTCCAAGGAGCTGCCAAATATCTGCTCACTAGACTCACAGCATCAGCAAGATCAGGCCTAGTACAGACCATTAAGTACATAAGGCTCCCCACCACAATTAAGTACATAAGGCTCCCCACCACATTAGCATATGGCACACCTTTCATATATTTAACCTCTTCATCTGTACTAGGGCAGTCCCTCAATGACAACTTAAAGTGAGCTTCTATATATAGGAGTCTTCACTAGTTTGCAGTTACTCATGGCAAAATTCTTCAACACCTTATTCACATAGGATGTCTGTGCTAGCTTTAACCGCCTGGCACTTCTGTTTCTAGTTATTTCCATGCCAAGAATTTTACTAGCCTTTCCCAACTCCTTCATCTCAAACTCCATCATAAGTAGCTTCTTTGTAGCAATAAACTCATTTATATCAGGACATGCTAACAACATGTCATCCACATATAGGAGTAAGTAAATGAAGCAGCTACTGCTGCACCTTTTGAAGTACACACAACTATCATATGCACTCCTAGAAAAACCATGAGTCACAACATATTCATCAAACCGCTTATACCATTGTCTAGGCGACTGTTTGAGTCCATATAAAGATTTCTTTAGTAAACATACTTTATCCTCACTGCCTTTGACCTCAAAACCCAAAGGCTGCCGCATATATATATTCTCATCAAGAAACCCATGCAGGAAAGCTGTTTTAACATCAAGTTGTTCCAATTCCAGGTCATATGAAGCTGTAATTAATAATAACACTCGAATGGATGTGTGTTTTACCACTGGTGAGAAAATTTCATTGTAGTCTACCCCAGCCTTTTGAGTGAACCCCTTGGCCACTAATCTTGCCTTAAACCTAGGCCCTTCACTCCCTGGAACACCATCCTTCACTTTGTACAGCCACTTGCATGAAACAAGCTTTTGATCCTTAGGTTTATCAACAAGAACCCATGTATCATTATTCTTCAAAGATACCATCTCTTCCACCATTGCACTATACCACTTATCTCTCTGATCAGAACACATAGCATCATTATAGGACATTGGTTCATAAATGCTTTGTTCTTCAGCTGCTGCAAATGCCACAGCTGATACATCACAGTTGTTTCTATATCTGATAGGAGCAATCACTTTCTTCCGGGGTCTATCTTTTACAATACTAGGAGTTGATGAACTCTCCCCACAACCCGAACCTGGTTGATTCCCAGTAGGCAATTTGACCTCCTCATCTTCATTATACTCCACCTCAATCTTTAATCTCTCTTGATTATGCTCTTGACTAGGATTATCCACATATGCATGACCAACCACATCTTTATAGAAGACACCTTCCTGAAACTCCACATTTCGGCTTACTATGACCTGAGGACTACCACTAGATAATCTCCATAACCGGTATCCCTTGACACCCTCTGGATATCCCAAAAGAATACACTTTTGAGCCTTAGCATCCAGTTTATCCTGACTAATATAAAAGTATACCACTGACCCAATAACCCTCAGATGACTACAGTCAGGCTTAACACCAGTCCACTATTCCATTGGTGTTATCATATTCAATGCTTTAGAAGGAGATCTATTTATTAAGTAGGCTGCAGTGGTCACCAATTCTCACAAAAAACCCTTGGGCAGTCTAGCACTGAGCCTCATACACCTGACCCTCTCGAGTATAGTTCTATTCATCCTCTTAGCAAGGTTATTTTGCTGAGGGGTTACCTGAATAGTCAAATGCCTAGCCACCCCATGTACCTTACAAAACTGATTGAATTCTTTATTACAAAATTCTAATCCATTATTAGTCCTCAGCTTTTTGAGTTTCTTCTCAGTTTGAGTTTCTACCAATGACTTCCATTCCACAAACTTCTGAAAAGCATCATTCTTATGTTTGATGATATAGACCCAAACTCTCCTCGAGAAGTCATTAATAATGGATAAAAAATAACTGGCACCACCTAGAGTATCAACCCTTGCAGGTCCCCACAGATCAGAATGTACATAGTCTAATAAACCCTTAGACACATGCTTCCCCTTCTTGAACTGAACTCTCTTTTGCTTTCCTAGAACACATGTCTCACAGAATTCCACATCATTAAGTTTAAAGTCCTTAATGATGCCTTGTTTATTTAATTCGATGAGACCTTGTTCACTAAGGTGACCCAGCCTTCTATGCCATAGTAATGAACTGTCAAGCTTTGACACAGCAGTACAAGCCATACCTAGTAGGCCTGCACCATCTAAGATATAGGTGTTATTACACTTTCTAGTGCCTGTTAACACAACCAGTGCACCCTTTACCACTTTGGCTTTGCTATCCTTCAGACCAACACTATGACCTGACCTTTCAAATATACCCAGAGACAACAAACTTCTTTTCAAACTGGGAATATACCTGATATCACTTATATCAACTTCAGATCCATTTTCAAGATTAAATTCAATTGTGCTAGACCCTAGAATCCTGCATGACAGGTCATCTCCAAGTTTGACTTCACTCAGATCTTGTAACTTTAATTCTTTGAAGAATTCCTTACTAGTTGTCATGTGGAATGAACACCCTGAGTCTAGTATCCATCCACACTTAATTTTTCCTCTAAATACAGTCATCACATACGCACTATCATACCCATCTGAGACCTCTTCAGATACATGGTTGATGTGTCCCTTTGATGAGCTTGACTCAAACCCTTTTCTCTTCCTTTCTGGGCAGTCTTTCTTCAAGTGTTTCTCTGAGTTGCACACGTAGCATCGCCTTCTAAATTTGCATTTAGAATGTGCCTGACTCTTGCCTTTACCTGATCTTTGATCTGGTCTTCCTCGAACAGAAAGACCATCACTCGAATCATCTTGAACATCACTTCGTTTCTTTAATTCCTTTGAATTCATGGGTGCAAGAACCTCTTCCATTGAGAGTGTTTCTCGACCATACATCAACATGTCAACGAAGTGTTCATATGACTTTAGCAACGAGGTCAAGAAGATGATAGCTTGATCTTTATCTTCCAACTTCGTGTCAATGTTTTCAAGATCCAGAATGAGTTTATTAAACTCATCTGTATGGTCCTCAAGTGTCTTGTTTGCCACCATGTGAAACGTATACAAGCGCTTCTTCAGGTACAGACAATTAGCAAGGGACTTTGTCATGTATAGACTTTCAAGCTTCGACAAGATTCCTGTTGCAGAGCCTTCTTTAGCCACTTCTCGCAAAACTCGATCACCGAGCGATAGGATTATTGCACTGTGCGCCTTCTCCATCACTTCTCGTTTCTCTTTCTCTGTTAAGTCTACCGGTAAGTTTGCTTCTCCTGCCAGAGCCCCAACCAACCCCTGATGTACTAACAATGCGCGTATTTTCACATGCCACAAACCGAAGTCATTCTTCCCATCGAATTTCTCTATATCAAACTTTGTGGTCACCATCGTCAATCTTCAATTTCACCTCTGAATACTCAGATCACTTATGCTTCTTTTCAATCGAGAGCCCAACCTTGGCTCTGATACCAATTGTAAGATTATACAATCAAAAAAAGCATGAAATCAGAAAAGCAAATTAAGAACAAGATTTGATTCTCTTTCTATATCACAAAGAATGAACAACAAGGTTTTGAAAGACTGATTCAAGGATGAACCCTAAGCAAGAGTTATATCCCACAATCAGTTGGTAACAACCACCTATCGAAACATAACAACTACTATACACTTTACACCCTCAGAGTTTAAAGAATTTACTCTAGACTCACAAATCATTCTAGACTCACAAATCATTCAGACTATTACAAGTAGACAAGAACAGTCCCCGCACTTCACATATTGACAATGAGATTGACTCTAACACTTAACACGTTTAAACAAGAACACGCAAAATAATGAATAACTCTCACGTTTGTATTACTCGGAACTCTTTATCAAAAGCTAAATACAATGTTTAAAGCATGACTCGGTTTATATAGACTAACCCTAGCTTGGTTAGCAAGACATTACCATTACAATTATCTAGTAATTAGGAAACCAAACCAATTTAACAAACTTCACAACCTTGGCTCCTAACCAAACCAACTTGCCAACATGTACCTAGAAATTACGACAAGGGAGGTTTTCAACACCAAGTAGTTCCCGCTTCTTCTTGAACTTATCCTTGAGAGAGCTTTTGTCAAGATATCATCCCTCTGTTTATCACCCGAAACATGCTCGATTTTGACTTGATCCCTTTTGACAAATATTTTATGCCACCATTTAAAAACATCAATATCTAAGTACTATCTATATATTATTTGATTCATTCTACAAAACAATTCATTGGTTTAGTGGTAACATGCATACTAATTGGCACAAAAGAAGGGGCAAATAAAGGATTTTTCGTCAGTGGAGACCAAAACTGACACATATAAAAGTGGGTCAGAACAGAATGTGTTACGAGACGGTCCGGAAGGGGTCTTCCAGTTAGGTGAAATTCGCATATGTTGGTTTGGGATCCATTTATTAACTAATAAAGATTATAATCAAAGATTTTATTAAAATACACCATCGATATTTGTACAGAAATATTAGTCATTTTTGTTTTAGTTCATATAAAAAAATTCACTTTAAAAGTAAATTTCATTTTACACGCTTATTTATTACACCATCGATAAATTTTATTTTGCCAATGAGCTTTAAATCAATTGGTTTGGGAGTAGGCATCCTATGGATTTACAAAGTGGAGGTCATGGGTTCGAGTCTCATTTGGTGCAATACGCTTCAAGTGGGCCAGGGGTTAATATTCATTGGCCATTCAAAAAAAAATTATTACACCATATTAATTAAATATATTAAACACTAGATGATTCTCGTTAAGTTTAATTAATATTTAGTCAAATAAGCTAGTTATATTTTCTAAAATCTAAACTATTGTATTCTTTTCCATAATAATTTCTAGGATGACAAGCTAATTAAGTATGAGAGATACCTAAATGATTTAGTAAAAAAAATATTAGTTATCACTAAATAGCTATTGACAAATAAAATTGAAATATGCTTGAACGTGATAGACAAGGGAGGATACATGGTCTACTAAACATTTAGAAGGCATATAGCAAATCTTTATATTGATATACTAGTTTTAGTAAACACGTGTATTACACGGTTGAAAAAAAAATATTAAATATAATAAACATTTATTAAGTATAAAATGATAGTTTACAATAAATTATGATTGAAATTATGAGTAAAAACAATATGTAATAAACAATTATATCAATTTTTTAAACTTTTATTTTAAACCTTTTTTTTTCAAAAAAGAATAAATATTTTATTTCAACACAAATCGTATTTAAAAATATTATTTTTAAAAATTTTCTTATTATAATTTTCAATTATAATTATTTTTTGTTTATAAAAAATTTACTTTTTAAAAACACTAATTTTAAAAAAGTTTGATTCTTTTAAATTTCTTATATTATAAAATTAAATTTTAGAAATAACATTAATAAGAAGATCTTTTTCAAAATTTATTAAAAAATTATTTTTATTCTAAAAAAGTTAAATAATATTATTGGTGATTAAGGTAATTATTTAATAGAATAGAGAAACGAAAAAATTTTGGTAAGGATAAATGTGATGTTGGCAAATGTCACTTCAAGTAACTAGTTTATTAAAGTAGAATGATTTCAATTTCAATTTTGGATTAAAACTAGGAGTCTAATATATAAATTAGGGCCTTTAGTTTATTAGAACTTTAGAGGTATGTTACTATAATTAGATGCATTAATTTGTTTGCTATAAATTTTAGGCTAGAAATTTAAATTTGAGTTGGGCCTGTGGACCCACTAGTTTCATGCTGGATCCGTCCATCTATAAAAGCCTCGAGTTCGATCCGCGTACATTTACGGTTTACCTATTATTTTATAAATACTTTTAATATAATAATTTTAATTCTTACATGTTTTGTATTTATTTTTTATTGTTTGCATGTATTATATTTATTTAATCTTTTTATATTCTTACATGACATGGTACGTTGATTCAACTCCACAGGTCTCGTAGAGCTAAAAAAATTCAATATTTTAATGGTCAAATCACCCGACTTAATATTATAAATCAAAATAGAGTTAGCACTAGATTTTAACGTGTAACATCCGGCCTCTCACGGGTTTGTTTTTGCTTGCGCGGATAAAAATTCCGTTGAGGTCACCCATCCCTGGATTATTGCCACCTGAGCATGATTAGCCGTAGAGTTTTCCTCTCATCCACAGCCAATACGCAAAAAATGCATTGGTAATATTAGAGGTTGGACATTTCTTATAAAGTAGAAATCTCTTATGTCCATAGTTGATATAGGATTTGCCTAGGGTGTCATATAACAAAACCTCTATTTTTTTATAACAAGGTAGCCATTGCAACTTTACTATGACTCCCTCTTGCGTCTTTCCTAAGCTTATTTCTTACAACATTAGTATGCATATATTCAAATGATTAATTCAATTCATTGGTACTTAATCATATATATATATATATATATATATATATATATATATATATATATATATATATATATATATATATATATCCTTTTTTCTTTAACCAACACGTGTTGAGCAGATCTATCTAAACAGAAAGCCGCTTAGATTTTTATCCCATTTAAGGCCCACAAAATTATTAAACCACTCCTCAATGTGATCCACTAAAACAAGTATGAATCACTAGAACTCATTACGATGAGAATATATTATTGCTTTGATGCCATAAAGATTGACGGAATGATTCCCTTCTCATACCCTAGTAAATTATAAATACAAAATACAAGCAGACTCAACAGATTGGACTAGTACAAGATTGGCCTATACAAAGAGATTTATATACATTATGTGCATACAGTACTAGTTTCATGCTTTTATACATTTATCTCTATGCAACAGAAATTCCATATTTGTTTCTATTTTTTATACACATTTCCTGCTGCATTTTTGTGATTTTTTCGCCACAAGCCATCTGCTCCATTGTTTCATCTTCAAGACTCCAAACTTATAGAAACAAGTGTATGCTACAGGAAAAGAAACCTACATACAACACGCGCATATGCGCACATACTGTATACATCATGTGTTGTATTCCCCTATTAGTTACAAGTAGTTTGTTAATGGACAAACAACAAAAACAACACTTTCAAACATGTTGATTAACTTATGTTGTTACTTTCAAGCGAAAACATGGCAGAGAATGATGAACAGAAGAACCAAAAGTAGATATCCAAACCCGAAGGCATCTGAATCAAAGTCAGCGCTACCACTACTCGACTGATATGAATACGCGTTGTAGCTTGTGGGCATGAATCTAGAGACCAAGTGTATGAGCAGTAATAATAAGATGGTAACAAACAACATTGCTTCTTCCCCTATAATTAGTGAAGAAATGGTTTCTTGAAAGGTCTTTAGAGCGGAGCTAAATATGACTAGAGTAAGCACACCCACCATCAAACAAGGAACCAAAGGAGATGGTGTTGTGGCTCCCATTTTGCTCCAGTGAGTGAAACAAACATAATGTAAATGAGTGTAGGTATATGTTAGTCAACATATATACATACATATCTACACATGAAACACACACAAACACATTGTGTCAATGTGTGAGTATGTTTAATTGGTTGTTAGCTTAGGGAGAGTCAATGATTTGGTGATCTGCAGATTATCCATTGACCTAAGCTAGTCCAACTTGGTCTTGTATTGTTTGGAAAGATGTGCCTTTGGAGACCAAACTCACCAACTTTGTTGATTTTTGGTATAAAGATAAGAACTTTGTATCCAATGAAAAAAAAACCCTCATATTTATTAAATTTTATTGGACCATGAGGAGTTGTTGCCCGCTAAATTCGCAGCTGAGCAGGCGGCTTTTGTTGAGGCCCCTTTGGATCATAGATTAGGATCAATATTGTGGATGAACATCGATTAAGAGTATGCACAGATTTGTGCAGTGACTCGATGGAAAGCAGGGTCAACGGGGACACACAAAACACACACAATACAATCTGATTTCCACAATACAAATGACAATTCTGTTGGGTATTTATAATCATACAATGACGGTTAAAAACTAAAAAAACTAACATAACTAACCCTTTAATTCTCGCCTAATTTACTGGTTTGACTTTTCTAATTTTGACTTTCCTAATCTAACTTTAATTGATTAATTTCTTGATTACATATATCCAACAGCTTTCAGAGGTTATATAGGAAACTGGTGGAAGCAATATTTGAATCTCACCAGTGGAATCAAGTGCTTATCACTACATCACCCCTTAAAGGTTTAAAAACAAAAGGAAACTGTAAAATAGTTAACGTTTATGCGTTTATTCCTTAATAAGTAGTAAGTGTGCATGAATGTTTTAAGGCTGGGCATCACCGGTGTTAAGATCATAACAAGATTTTGACGCATTCGATCTGAGTAATGTCACTACTCAATACATACATGTTCTTGATACACACATGGAACTGGGACTACTCATCCATTCAAATAAGATATTTAAGGGTATTTGTTTTTCACAAACCAAATAAACTGAATTACATTGTCTAATGAAATAATTGAATTACATATAAGTAACATCAACACATATCATCTGCTGTTAGCCATACACGTTATGCATTTTTGCAGGAAATACCCTTTATCATACTATCCTGATAGGCGATAATGACAAAAACACAAGCTCATAATACGCGGCAGAGAATAAGGAATATCATGATCAAAAGAAAAGCTCCAAATCCATAACCCCCCTCACCCTCATGACGCGATCCACTTTCATACTGATATGAATTCGTTGAAGCGTCTTGGGTCGGAAAGAATGTAGAAAACAAGTATATGATCAGCATCAACAAAATAGGAATCATGACTAGATTTTGTACCATAGGACTGAAGATTATTAGTGCAAGAGCATTTACTATTAGAAAAGGAACAACAGGTGATGGGCCTGTAATATTTTCCATTTTCGCGCTAACTGCAGGTTAACTGATCAACCTCTTTTCACTCACAAGTAATGATAATTACTTGCAGTTGATTCAGATGATTTATACTCGGTCCGGTCTTGTTCGGGTCAACAGTTGATTATTATTCCTTAGCATGTGATGTTCTGTTATATTCTTTTTCCTGTATGAGCTAGGATAGGATATATGTGGAGGTTTTATTTATTCAAATTCTTGTACTTAAATGGGACAAAAAAGAGGTCATGATTTGAAATATTATAACATAATCAATTAAGCTATGTCTAGTTATAGTTTATAAAATATGCATGCAAATGTCTTATGCATTTATATTACATAATCAGGAAGTGGAAAAATAAAATGTCGTGATGGTAAAATCCATTAAATTCTGGTGAGTAGGATTGGATGGGAAAAAGTTATAAGCACTTTGGTTATAATGCACAAGTTATAGCCAAAATTATACAGTTGGGTTGTTTTAATGGGAAAAATTATAGTTGAAGTAATATGTTTCAAATCTGGTAGAGGAGTGACGGGGTTGTTAATTATATATTTAAACATGGGTTGAAATCGGGAAACCTAGCTATGTTTCTCTAATCATTTAACAGAATGGACATCAAAACAATAAAACTTATTTGTAGGAATTGTGATCTTGGGCGAAGATGATGATGCCATAGGGATTCCTAGTATGATGTCTTTGATTAAAGGATGATTTTTTTGAAGGATTGTTAATGGTTTTTTAAATAATGAGATGATTTTCGCCTTTTATGTCGAGATGTTCTATTTAGTAGTTCCCCCATGTAGGGACTCCTGAAGTGCACCTTTATACGTGCCATTCTGCTACTTGCTCTGTTGTTGTTGCGACAGCTTCAACATTGTCGGTTGTCGTCTTTTCATCTCTAAAATGTGATTTTGAAGTCATATTGTTCCACACATGACCTCATCCTAAGGTTTTATGAGATTTTTTTTTATAAATGGTGTTATCACACAATCATGCAACACAATAGGGGCCGGCATTGAGTTTTTCTTTTCAATATTTTTACAATGCTGGGCTGTCGTACCTACTAAGTGTGACACATCACTTCTTCCTTTGCTCATAGTTTTGTCAAACAAAGTGCGACATCTCAATAAACAATAAAAGGACAAGAAGAAGTTGCACTTGTCAAGTGCAACTCACCAAACAATAGAAAAATAAAATGAAAGAAATAAAGAAAGAAAGATTTCTTGCATTTGTGACAATTTCTTGCATAGTTGCATTTGTGACGTAAAAGTTTGACTTTCTAGAAATCGCACTTATTAAATGTGACATCTGAGAAACATAACATATGTTCCTGACAAGGCTACGTTGGTGTGAAGATGTCGCACTTATTAAGTGCGACAACCCCTTTTGTAACATAGTTTTCAAAAGAACCCCTTTTTGTGTGTGGATTATCATGCAGTGGCATTACTTCCTATAAACATTCAAGGTTTTTTTTACTCATTAATGATTCTTTTTTTATTTCTCCATATCGGGTGTGTTTCTCTTCTCTTTATCTATTCGTATTTCTTATGTTTTTCTTCTTGCTTTGAATCATGGCCACGAATTCAAAGAAAAATATGAAGACTTCTTATTATGTTATGATGAAGAAAGAACTAAGCTCGTTTATGGATGATTATTTCATTCATTGGAAACTTCATCCCATATTTTCTCAGAGAAATTAACTAATATACTGTTTTTTCCAATGGGATGTTTGGCTTATACACATAACCATTGAATTAGCAAAACTCTATATTCACAAAATCCCATATTTGTAACCACTATGTATGTGTACCCATGGGGCTTGCTGGTATCACTCAGTTTGAGTTGTCCGATTGATCTCTTCACAAAATCCTCAACGTTTTAATATTTTATGTTTTTTTTTACTGGCTTACCCATGCTAGTGATTGGTAAACTTTTGAGTGTGATACGAGTGCATGAGCTTTGGCTTGGATTGCCTGCATGCATGAGTGATTCTGATGATCAACTATTGAGGTTGAAGATGATTTTGTTACTTGTTAATTGGTTAGTGGTTGTTACGAGTCGGTTAGAAGTGGGTATAAAAGGTAGGAAATAATGTGTTGAAGGTGTGCAGAAAATTAAAGTATCATTGCAATTTTCATCTTCTAAGTTTCCGGTTCCCTTGAATCCACCCGGTCCGGTTTTCTCCATACCACGCGTCAGTAACACAGTAACCCTACGTGACCGCCCGTCACACTAGCAACCATCACTGCTCATTGCCCCCTTCAACTTTCGTCTCCCCCAAATATCTCCCTCATAAAACCCCAAAATCCTCTGCAACAATCACTCTAATGGCGTCAAATTCTAGGGTTTTCAACGGCTGCAGAGCTCTATTCGCCGCCGCAAAGTCCGCCACTCCCAAACCCACGACCGCCGCCGCCGCGAAGAAGAAGAAGACTGCCGTTAAGAAATCGTCGGAGAAAGCAGTGAAGAAACCTTCTGCAGATAAACCGTTGAAGCCTCTTGGCATTTTGAAACCGATTCCGGTTTCCCCGGCCCTAGCTCACTTCCTCGGTGTCTCTGAGTCTGCTCGCACCGACGCTGTTAAGAAGATTTGGGAGTATATCAAGTCTCATGAGCTTCAGGCAAGTGGTTTTAGTTGTATTCATTCGATAGATTAGATTCGTAGATTTATCTGTTTGTTATGAAGTTATATTTGCATATCATCGTTAATCCCTAGCATTTTGATCTTAGATAAGTCAATTGGAATCCTAAGTTTCTGTTTATAGGTTGTATCTTACTGCATTTTCATGGAGATGCATTTGGGGAAACACCATTTCTTACTGTTACTCATGTTATTTGATTTGTGGCTTCATATCACTGATTAGGGTTAAGATTGTGATCCACAATGAAAATGAAAGAGTATATAACCTGAACTGATTAGAACGAAGAACAGTTTTGTTTGATCTTAGACGACTAATTAGAATGCAAAAGAAATGTTTACGGGTTGTATCTTAATGCATTTTTATGGAGATGAGCTTTGGGAAACACCATTTCTTATTGTTAGTCATGTGTTCTATTGGTTGCATCTAACATGTATTTGATTTGTAGCTTGATATCATTAGGGTTAAGATTGTGATCAAGAATTAGAATGAATGGTTATGCAACCTGAATTGATTAGTATTAAAAACTGATTTTTGTTCCTGCAACTAGTTTCATCAATGGAGTTTAATATAAAAGGAGAAAGATTGGTTGATTGCTAATTTGTTATGTGTATAGGTTATGATCCCTTACCTTGGGAACTAGTTGAATTCGAGTTTCTAAACTACTCGACCCCAAATCTTTTTAGCTTCCTATAACTAATATGGGCCAACTGAATAAGATGAGTAACAAAGATTCTTGATATCGGTTTGTTTTTTTTTACAATAGTCTTCCTGTTTGCTTGCAGAATCCAACGAACAAGAAAGAGATAATCTGCGATGAGAAGCTTAAGACTATATTTGATGGGAGAGACAGAGTTGGGTTTCTAGAGATTGCCAAGTTGCTTGCTCCTCATTTTGTGAAGACTGCTTGACTGCAGATGTAGGATGTCAACTGGTTCTGACATTTAGGCTGTTGTTGATATTTTTGTTTTTATCTAGGAATGTGCACTTGTTGATGTGGATGCTGATTATTAAAAACGTGTAAGAAATGGAAAGCTTAACGCGGTCAGTACTCTATGCAATTTGATACTCATTTCTGCAGTTTCGGTGTTGGAAAAAATCCTTCTTGATTATTGTTGTTTACTTGCTTCTGATAGTACTTTGCAAACAATGGTGCAGTATCGTGTTTTATTTAGTTTATGTTTTAGTAATGTTAGTTGGAGGACTGAGTGTCCATGATGAGCCAAAATTCTACCCAGACTCTAAGCTTTCTCAAAAGCTTCAAAATGTTGCCACTTTGTCCATAGCATTGTCATGTCATCTCACCTTAGTTTTTAATATTACTGACAAACTCATACGACTTTAGTTCAGTGACCGTTCTTCTCTATCCGTGGCTGGGAAAAACCCAACAAATTTTGTCAAGTATGAAATCTAAGAATGGGTCGGTGATACGCCATTCCTTCCCCATATAGCCATGATCACAATGCACATTTGTTAATGGCGACCTGGGTTTTGCTACTGTGCATATTTTCTGTCATTTGCTTTTCTTATTTCCTTGTTCATGCATACTATAGTTATCGGGTCCCAAGTGTCTAGAGTAGTGGGTCAAGTTAGCGGGTTGGTTATTTCATGTTTTAGTCTTGTAACTGTGAGTATAGCTTTCGTTTATGTTTTTAGCTATGAAAATGAATATTGAATTAGTCTCAATCTCTCTCTATGGTTCTTCTGTTCTCTTATTATCATTCTATCTCAATCCAAATTGTTACATATCAAAATCGGATGCTTGTGGGTACCGTTAGGCAGTGTTGTAAAAATCTGCCTAGGCGGCCGATTAATCGGGGATTAATCGGTAGTTCGCCCACTACCTTGTCGATTTCAACTAATCGGTACCAAAAATCGGTAGTCGGTCCTAGGCGGCACTAATCGGAATTAATCGGTAGTAATCGCTAGTAATCGGATCAATTTTTCTAGGCGGTCAAAGTCGGTCAACTGTGTTTTTTTTCTGCTCCTTGGTCAAAATCAGATCTAGCAGGTTCTAATTGGCCAAAAATCATTGGTTTTTGTGAAATTTCGGTAACTCTCCAGCCAGATTCCGGCGAGATGTAAAATTCCCAGCGGTATCTCAGAAACTCCTGGAAAAACATAAATTTTGGGCCAAATACGTGTGTATATAAATCTGAACATTTTTATTAAAGTTACATGTAAAAATATTTGTTTCTATATATAAAACTGAAATTTATATATAAAAACTTCAATCCGATTACTCCCGATTAATCCCTAGTCGGTACCTCACCGCCCAACTAGCGCCTAGTGATGTTTACAACATTGTCGTTAGGTGATGTCATGCTCGTGTGTGGTCTCATTATGGGTGCTGTAGCCTCTTAAGATTTCCTGGTTTTTAATTTAATTAATTTTGTGCAACAATTGTGAAATCAGGAGTGCTGCCTTATATTAAAGGCGTTTCTTAGTGCAAATATTGTAGAAGACTTCTTGATTTAAACTATATTGGATGGTTCTTGTAACTATTGTGTGTATCAAACGCTATTTTTACTTCTGTTATGAAACACAAGCCTTCAAAGGGCTAGAAGCAAGCATATGATGGTTCTTTTTCTGTAAACTATAGTGTTCTTTTGGTTGCATTCCAAACAAACTCGTAACAAGAACTCAGTGATGGTTCTACCACATGTAGGACTAATGCTATGGGTACAACCTCGTGTTCTAACCGCTTTTGAGCTATTGAGACAAGAGGGTAGCCTGGTTGCCTAGTTATGTCAAAAGTCTATGTGCGCCATTCGTTCATTTCAAAACGGATATGGAAACTTGAATTCACATATCATGAATATCACAGCTTCCGTTTCATAAGATGTAAAACTAAATACATATGTTCAATTTTTTATAAAAAGAATATGCAGACTATATACACGAGTGGCTAGTTAAGAAGGTGGTGTACCCACTGCTCAACTATGGCTGGTGAGCCATACCATGGTCTTGACTCATCATCTGAGCCAACAGGTGAATGATACACGCCGTCAAAACTAATGTTTAAAGCACCCTCAAGATGAGCTGATACTTCAGGGACAACTCCATCACCCCATACATCTGCCTGCCCGCACACCTGTGGAAACATAACACTTGTTACACCTAAGGTAAAGACGTGACTTCTAACTTTCATTTCAAAGAGAATCTTGAATGTCATCATTCATCATAAGATATGAGGTGACAATTTTGATTATTTTTCAATTAACAGATCAACTCAAGTTATATTTTATCCGTCTAGGACATAAGTAATAACATTGGTTCAGAAACGGTTAAAAGTTGCCAAAAATGTACTTTAAATGCATATATCCCTCCAAAGTTTCTTCATTGTGATTGTAGCTTTTCAATCATATTAGCACACTAAATTACTATCAACTTTCAGAAACATATAAAAAATGTTTTGGGTCAACACACCCAACCCAATCAACCCATTTTGCCATCTCTCGTTTTACCATCCTACTGGCATTTCTTGATTAGAAATGGGAAGAAGCATTACCTGTTTGTATCCCTGACCAACGAAGCGAGTGCGAAATGTAGCACCAGTTGATATTAAAGTGCCTGATTCACTTGTAATAGCAGCATCAGGAACAGATTGCTCAGTGGTAACTGGAATAGTTGTTGCAGGTTCCGAGTTACCAAAGAAACGACTTCCCTGGATGTATCTACAAGCAGCTCAAAACAGGAATAAAAAACTATTGAAATATCTAAAATACTCTTAAATTTACAGACAAAAAACATAACCATGAACGAAAACTATCAACGTGTTTATGCCTTAACGCCTTATGATACAAACGATTATACTGTTAGCAAGTAGAATATGTGCTTCTCAGTATACCTGCCGGCAATACAAACGTATCTTAATTCTGGAGTATAAACAGCTTTCCTGCAGTTCTTCTCAACATAATCCAACAGACCCCTTGTTTGATCAACAACTCCAGGCAACCCTTTTGGAGGTGGCCTAAATATTGACATCAAAAGGGAAAGAAAACAGGGACTAAAGCATCTATATTCTTGAATCGAAGCAAAGATTAAAGCATTTGGTTAATACATACTGAAGAGGAGATCCCAAAGTGAGAAGCAAGGAAATATTATTATTTGCCTCGGTGAACTCTTCCATATACACCCGAGCCAACCATCCTCCTGCAGAGTGTCCAATTATAGACAACTTACCGCCTACAATGGTCAACATAAAAACAACCGCATTACATATATAATGAACAATCTTGTTGGGGTAAGGATTCATATACACACATCCATTTTGTTAGAGATCACTTGGATCAAAGTTTGAAAAGATAAATTTTTAACCTTGAGATTGTTTCAAAGCTTCATTGACAGCCTCATCAACTCGGTTTAAATACCTGCCCACAGATTTAGCTTCAAGTGATATCAACTCATTCAGGAACTCAAACCATATTGCTCAAAAACTAAGCAAAACCAAACTACCAATCAAGAACAGGGCGAGGTTGAAGGGTGCCTCGCCAGTAATTAGGGTCGACCAAACCAGCAGCATTCCTCAGCCAGTCGATTCTTGAAACTTTGGCCGCCACAGTTGAAACACCATATCCTTGTAAGGTCAAAGCTAATTTTTGATAATCACCTGTATTATTCCCTAATCCCTATTAAACATTAAGCTTAAATTAACTCAAGTCATCATTTAAATCATTATCATGCTCTTATTATTATTATTATTATTTTGAAAACAATGATATAACCATAGAACCAACCACTCTGCTAAGCTAATCACATCAAATTCACAGGCTCAAAGCACTCAAGTAAAAGAATCAGAAGACCAAAAGGATGTGAATTAAACTAGGAGCCACTAAGAAACTTTTCATAATTGTAACAATTATCCTTTTCCATCTCAGAGGCATACAATGTTAACCACACACATAGCTTAATAACTATAAAATGTATATAACTTGATGGAAGATAATCACTATTAGCTAGTAATTATAGCACGTCTACGAATCAATTTCCATTTCTGATCACACAAATAGAATGAATTCACAAGTACGGAAGCACCTTTGACCGACCTCAAAACCACATGATAAAAGCTGCTTAGATCTATAGAGATAGGAGAAAATGAACAGAGGACGTACAGGCAGAATGACGGCAGGACGGTAGATGACCGGAGAAGATGATAGCGAAGTAGCGGAGGAATCCGGCTGAGCTACGGCGGAGCAACTGCAGGAGAACCGCCTTGAAGTGTGGAGTTGCAGCGGTGGTGGTGGTGGTGATGGTGATGGCAGTGGCAGGGGTTTGAATGATGGAGCCAATGCCATTATCTTCCCCCTTTCGTTTTATGTGGTTACTTAGTGTTACACCATGCCATTAGCTTATACCTTTTGGGATTCATTTGCACTTACTAGTTACACCCCCTTAACTTTTAAGTACCACAAAATTTTTTAATGTGTTGCTAACTTATTTGGTAGAGGTTTTGTCTTTTAGAGCAGAGGTCTTGGTTTCAAACCCAAGCAATAATGTAATTTGATATAGTGTAAGAGTAGAGTATATTTATTGTTCAAAAAAAAAGTACCACAAAATTTGCTCGTGTTATGTTTGCGTTATTATAAGCGTAAACAAATGCGATTATACTTGGGCGCGTTTTGTTTAGTAGGTTTTGAGTTCTAGCTTAGCTCCTTTCAAACGTTATTTATAAAGCTTGAACTTTGATTTTTAGTAAATGTAATATAACGAGAAATTTTGCCACGCGTGATGTTACTTGTAAGGGTTATCAAGGATGTATTTAGTGTTATGTTAGTTAGTTTTCAAATTGTTTATTTTTTTTTAATGTTAGTTGGTGTTTGGTTCGAGCTCATAATAACTTATCCCTAAGGATCATGTGGTTTTTTTGAAACGCCATCACATATAACATAAAGTTAATGTTTAAGTCTTTCAAGGAGCCATCATCAAGATCGTCATCTTTTTTTGATGTAATAATCCGTAAATTTTAGCCTCTTTTATCTCTTGCATATTTTGACTATTATTTAGTCTTATCGTTATTTTTATATATTTATCTCCTTTCATGTATGAAGCTCAAATTCTAGGAATAATTATCGTGTAGACTTGCATGTTTATTTTTCTATATACCTTTCTTCTTCATTGAACTTTTTGAAAGAAAAAAAAAATAAAAAAAAATAAATAAATAAATAAATCCATGAATACCAATATTTATATGATCTTATCCTAACTGACCTAATCAATTTGATTTCTTCTTACAACCATCTCATAAAAAATTCTCCTTATTTTATCTAGGCTTCTATAACCCTTGCACCAAAACTTTTGATATAATATACTATCACATTGTAAAACACATTAGAAGCAGAGGGCATGGTTCACGTGTAATGTGTGGTTCAAGACCAAAACCTTGCACAATTCAAGTGTAATGTGTGGTTTAATATCAAAACCTTGGCACAATTCAAGTGTACTGTGTGGTTTAATATCAAAACCTTGGCACAATTCATGTCGTATCATCGTCTCCTACTTTTTAATATTCAGACTAATATTTTTACTCTATAAAACCTATTTCGTAATGTTTTTTTCCTGATAAATTATATCATGTAGGAATGAGCATTTTTTACCAAGTTTCTTATTTCCTGTATCTTATTTAGCAATGTTGATATTTTCTCATTTTATTATTTATTATCCAATTTTTATGCAAATACAATTCTATACAAATTAAAATCATAACTTGACCCTTAGACTGCTGGTAAGCTCACGCTTATGCTGAATGTGGCAATGCAGGTTTGACGCCAGCAGGTGATGACCCGTATTTTTTACTTTTTTTTTTTCCTTTTTTAATATTTGTGTTTTTTCCCTTTTTATATTTGTTTTCTCAAAACTTTTGTAGTGAATTTGCCGTTTCTTTGTTAACTCCTATTTCTGCCGCAATGCATGAGGCATAATACTGTTTTTTATCTATGTTTCAATCTTCTTAACTCTCGCCACAACTTCATAAAAAAGTTTGCAAACGCGGCGCATCACTTTGGGCTTAAGTTCTAATCAATAACAAAAACTGACTTGGTGTATGTTTTATACATATACATTACCAAACGTAAAGCAAATTAAGAGCTGGAAGGTAAGTGTGGGTATGCTTCGATTTAGTTTGGTTTTAAGCCCCAACCAAAACCGAATGCTTGGGTCAAGAGATTATAAAAAACCGATCGGTGTCGGTTAACTTGAATATTGACAGTTATTCGGTCGCTTGACAAAATTACTTCAAAAGACTCATACTTATTATATTGTTGGTTGATGCATAACATCATTTTTAATGCTTTTACTTGTAACTATTCTTATTTCAACAAACCACTTAAATTTATTTCCATTTTATTGTTAACATTATACGCATTTATCTTTACTAAATAATGATTAGTTGCTACGTGCTATATTATTGATCAGTATGAGTTTCTTATATCTCATGTATATTGATTGTCTGGGGAACATTGTGTATGCGTTCTAGGGGTAATTTTGATTGCCTTGTATCTCTTGAGAATTTTATTTATTTATTTATTATTATTTTGGTGATTGTGATCATATTATGTGAGTTGAAGCCGAGGGTCTCGCCAGAAACATCTTATTTATCATCTGGGATAGAGGTAAGGTTTTACTTTTCCCAAACCTTATTGGTAGCTCTGTTATGAATAAGATGCACTATGTATGAGTATGATTATGATTATGATACTTGATATTATTTCCAACAATGTAATAAATAATTAACATAAAATATTAACTAGCTTATCTAAAAAGAATGTTACTTTGTTTAAAACGGCAAAGCCAATCCAACATATATTCCTATATTAAACCATAGGTTAGTACCCTGTATATTACACGTGTTGAATAAATAAAATATTAAATAAATAGTAGTAAAAAATTATTAATTTTAAAATGATATTTTGAAATATGATATGATTCAAATTACGTATGAGTAAATACTATAAGTAAAAAAACAATGATATTATTTTCTTTGAAATTTTGTTTTAAATTTTTTAAATCTAAAAATATTTACAAAATTCGTTCTAAAAGGCAAAGACTATCAAATAGACTAACCTCACATCGGTGAGGAAGAATGTTACTTATTTACTTGAATTTGCAATTTTTATAGAGGACAACTTTGTAAAATAATAACCAACTATTAAAAGTGCATGTGGAGATCGAACTTTAACGTAATTATCAAGAAGTAATATTATTTTACTATTGTACTTATTATAGTACTTTTATTCATTTTATCATACAAATATCAAATTTTAATATGTTTATCCCTGGTTATCTTTTTAATGATCTGTGTGCTATGATAACCAAAATAGTAAAAATAAATAATTATGAACAACTAATTTAACGAATAAAATAGTAAAAGTGGCATGTTTGGTAACGAATACATTGAAACTTGAAAAGTTAGATGATTTAATGAATAAAATATGAAATAGAGGATTATAATAAGTTAACTTGTGATGACTTTTAATGTGGTTAACATTTTCTTTCATAAGAAATTTGATGTAGATGACAAATAGTTTTTATTTATACCAAGTGTTTGTCATTGATTACGCTATATTGACGGTTAAAATTGATTAGATGAGAAGTTTGCAATTAAAATAGGATCAGCTTATATTTTAACTTATAAAATTAGATAATAATTCAAATAAAAATGATAATAATTCTAAAAGAATAAGGAAAAATCTTCACAATCAATCTTTTTAATCAATGGGTGTGGTCAAATTGTAAAAAATAAGTTTGTTAGAGAGCATTTTAGACATACCCACTGTTGTTGATTATTTCAAGTTCTCTCACTTTTTTATAAACGTTTATAACTTTTATATAGTATATTATTCTTTCACAAAATTACACCATAAAACGAGCGTTTTATGTTTAAAACAAGTACACTATCATTATATAATAATAATAATAATAATAATAATAATAATAATAATAATAATAATAATAATAATAATAATAATAATAATAACATAATAATAATAATAATAATAATAATAATAATAATAATAATAATAATAATAATAATAATAATAATAATAATAATTAATTATTATTATTATTATTTATTATTATTATTATTATTATTATTACTATTATTATTATTATTATTATTATTATTATTATTATTATTATTATTATTATTTTTGCGTTTTTAGCTCATATGAAATATGCTTATCATTGTGTATTTAGTACAGTTCATTGTGTTTTTATGTTAGTTATTTTGTTTTTTTGAGCACTATTGTGTTTTTCTAAAATTATGAATTTTAAAAAAACATAATGGTGAAATAACACTATTGTGTAATTATAGTATGTAAAACACAATGATAAATTAACAACTAATTAATCTAAAATAACACAAATTATAAAACACAAAACACAATAATAAAATATTTATATTTTTGCTCGTTATTGTATTATCTTATACTCGATTAGTTTTGAAAAAACACATCGGTAAAATACAACATTGTGTACATTTAATTGTTATCACAATTACATGATAACAACAATATTATATATTAAAAAAACAACGATAAAGATAATAGGAAATGATCAAAAATGTAAAACACAACAACAGATATATATAACAAATGACAAAAAATAATCGATACAGTGAACTGATATTTGACAAACATATTAGACACAATAACGTAACGTACTAACACAATGACCAAAACACCTACCCATAAAAATGAAAGTCTTTAACAAATAAACCAGCCCTACATTTCATTTACCACGCTACATAGTACGAGATATAAGGGTGGACGGGACACTCTCATCACACCAACCAAACTACACTATAAACTTTACAATCAAATTTTGTTATGTTACACTACACCACACACTCAAATTTAATGGCGGCACACCACCACTACATTACACACACATAAAACAATCACAAGCTCACGGCGAGCACATGCCACGAAAAAAAATATTGCAACGTAAAATGGGGTGGCGGCGGTGGTGGTGCCACTGGACGCCAAGCCTTGCCGTGAGCTCACGGGGTTGGCGCCCCTCCCACCCTAAACCTACTTACATTTATTGATGCATATCCTATATATTTGTACCTCTTTTCTTATTGTCTAACGTTAACAGACTCACCGGCAAAAGACACGTGGGCGTATCCAAGCAAACGCCTCGCTGCACCACGTGTCCTCCACACGTCTATCTCTCTCTTTCTCTATATATAGTTTTCACATATATTCAGCGATCGTATACTTATCTCATTTGAGCATTTGACCAATATCATCGTCAAACTCTTCAATTTCAGACCAAAGCATCCGGTATGAACTTTCTCACAGTTTTAAATCCCTCAAGCTTTCTAAATGATCACTTCAAATCTGAGTTTAAGTTCAGCATTTATTTTTGTATTTTTAATTTCTCCATAATTTTATTTTTTGTTTTTTATTTCTGACTTCATGAATCATGCTGTTCTTTGTTGCTTTTGGGAAAATTGCCTAGCTCAAGAATACAAAATATGAAGGATCGAGTTCAAGAATTATTTGAAATAAGGGGAAAATTGCCTAGCTATATAATATTATACATAAAAGATATTATGTGTCGTTTTATATATTTATGTATGTGTGTATACTAATATATTGTAAACAATAACAATTTTAAAACTTTTCAAAAATAAACATGTTGGTTTGAGCTAGTGTAACTCGACTCAACTCGACTCGTTTTCAACTTTAAGTTATAAACACCTGAAAAGTAATTAAGTATGCTTTGGTTTCACTTCATTATTTTTGTTTTCCTCTATTTTGGTCTCAGGTAGTATTACTAAATTTAGAAAAGAACATGGGTGGAGGTGAACACCATATAGACAAAGGGCTTCTCTCTGATATAGCTGGACATGTTGTAGGACACAACCATCATGGTCATAGTGGAGGGTACCCTCCACAACAAGGGTATATCCCTCCACAAGGGTATAACCCTGCTGACTACCCTGGTCGCGCACCTCCACAAACTTCAGAAGGCAAGTTGTTCTAATTAACATTTCATTAGAAGCAAACTTTTCTAGGAAACCTTTGCTTCAATTGAAATATCTATATATATGCTGCTTTTAATGGTGTGAGAGAAAAATGTTTTTTATTATCTTTTACTGAGCAGCGTCTCTACAGTATAAACAACTTAAGTAACCGATTTAAGCCCCAATTTTAAAAAGAAAAAAAGTACGTTTATTTATATCCTAAACTGAAATATATATTATAATCTAATCAATATTTGTGTTATCGAGATATATAACAAAATGATTGAAGGTTTAACATAGTCGACTAACAAAACGTGGTTAATTGAGGTTGACTTATGAAACTTGTTTAATCAAAAGTTTATTGACTGTTCATGGCTGAGAGTTCTTTTATGTTCATCAACTGTAAATTATCTTTTGCAATCAATCACCTAATCTACTGCTATTATTGTCTGATCTAGATTTATGCTTAATTATTTTAATCAACTGTTGTTTTTTGTCAGTTTAATCTATTGTTGTCTCTTTTGACTTTAATGTACACTTGTAATTGATTTTTTTTTTGTTTGCTTTAATATATTATTACATGTTTATCACTTAATCTGTCTTAAGTTGTTTTCTGACAAATTATAAACAAATTTGTTTACGTCGCCAGTTGCAAGCAAAGATGTTTAAAAATAGCATACAGACGAGGGCATCAAATTTTTCTTTTGTTTTAGGCCCTCCAGAATTATTGAGCCGGCCTTGCTTTTACTATTATCTTTTCCAATGGTTGATCATCATCATTGTAATCCAATATTTATATGGTTCATTAGGACATGGTGTGGGAGCTATGCTGGCTGGTGGTGCAGCAGCGGCTGCAGCCGCGTACGGGACCCACCACCTAGCCTCTCATGGGCACGGAGGCCATCATGTGTCACATGGAACCCATAACTTGATCCCGGGCGTGGGGCATTACAGTGGCGGTAAACATGGTAGGCACGGCGGGGGCAAGTTTAAGGCCGGAAAGCATGGCAAGTTTAAGGCTGGGAAGCATGGTAAGTTTGGGAAACACAAGGGCAAGGGGAAGATGTTAGGGTTCAAGAAATGGAAGTGATCAAGTAAATGTTGATGATGTATGTTACTTATATGGTCTGTTTTAACTTACTAAAAACCGCGCGTGTTGTCTATAGTTTGATGGTGTAATAATACCCGCGTTGTGTTTTCTCGACGGGTGGTAATAAATAGTAACTTACATATGTATAAGTCTTTTGCAAGGTGTGATCTACTTTTTGCGTTTTTAGACTCTATATGATTGTGTTCATGCTTTACACATACTCTAGAAAGAGTAAAATGTACAGATACATAAAATATTGGTGAGGCATTGGGAGATGAATTACACAATAAACACACGAGCCAGTATGATCATGTTCATAACATCATGTTCTAAAACTAAATGCTAAAACACCATACTTTTATTTAGCTTCATCTAATAATATTTTCCAAATTTATTAACTAATAAATATATAATAACATTTTTATAGGACATTTACTTATTTCTCATACTCGTTTATTTATTACTAGCTTTAGTAAACTCGTGTATTACACGGGTTAAACAAATAAAATATTAAATGCAATAAAAATTTATTAAGTATAAAATAATATTTTATGATAAAATATAATTAAAATTATGTATGTGTAAGAACAATATGTAATAAAATAATTCTATCAACTTTTTAATCTTTTGCTTTAAAATTTTTTTCCCAAAAAAAATAAATATTTTGTTTCCAAACGATTCGTTTAAAAAAATAACATTTTTAAAAAAAATTTATTATAATTTTTAATTTTAATTATTTTTTATTTATAAAAAATTTACTTTTTTAAAAATACTAATTTTAAAAAAGTTTATGTTTTGTAAAAATTTCATGTTTTATAAAAATTATTTTTTTAGAAATAACATTACTAAGAAGATTTTTTTCTAAATTTATTTAAAAACTATTTTTATTCTAAAAAAGTTACATAATATTATTGGTAATTAAGGCAATTATTTAATATGAGAGAGAAACGAGAAAATTTTAGTGATAATAAATGTGGTGCTGTCACGTGTCACTTCAAATACTCTTTTATTAGAGTAGAAAAATAGTCCAATTATGAGTTATTATTTTTCAATGATACATACAGAATTAAGTTATACTATAATAAATAGAAGCATTTTAACTCTAACTAGTATTTTCTATATATTCTAACTATTTATATTGTTTCTATGTAATCTGGTTAAGACTGATCTGACCGGTTCAATCAGTCAACTAGTAAAACGCATGGTTGAATATCTGGTTCAGTATTGAAAACACTACTTATGTATTATATGTTCGATATTGTTGAAAAAGTGTCCATATAGTAGGGCCGATGTTGAAAGGGCAAAAAAGAAACTTACGCACACATTTAATATGCCTTTTTAATGGTAATCCATCTTATAGACGAAAGGTATCATGTTTATCCAAATCAAACATGCACTTTTTGGAACTTAGGAATTGAAGGTGAAATTCGATTAAATCTTAAGGATCATTCATAGTTTTTTAATTATACTATTAAATGGAGTTTTTTTATCATTACTTTGAATATATTACTGGTTTATTGAAGAAAAAAATATTTTTTAACTATGTTGAACTGTCGTTTGTATATCAATGCATAGTGAATTTTTAAAGTTAGATGCGTGTTTTATCGCTGAAAGTATCTTTTGTTTTATTGGACAAAATTTAACATCAGCTCTTTGAGACATCGCGACGTGATTTGATGACTTCTCACATTTCTTAAACCTTAGAATGTCTAACACTTAGAATGTCTAACACACATGTAACTATATTTTTATACATATAAATGTAAAACATTAATCTTATATGAATTTTATAGAAATCTTAATATCATTAAATTATATATTTTATAACTGGTAATTTACTTCAATTTTGGCCCGTATACCTATACCTTTCTAGATTCAAACCTTCCGCCACTAAAAGCATTCGGATCCCGTTTCTTAAAAATTTGTATGTGAAGTCTATATATTATATAGAACAATTTTGAGTGGTTGTAAGTAAATAAGAGAGAAAATGTTACTGTTTATCTGTATATTTGAGTAAATATGTTCAATTTTTATATATTTTTTAATATTTTTAAAAGTGATTATGTATGCAGAAGAGAAAAAATAATAACATAAACATTTATTTATTCACACGCCGGATGCTGATCCCAAAAAATCCTTCTTCGGTAAAACTAATGGTGTTAACTGTTTTGCAGATTCAAGCCGTCCACCACGTTTTCTTTCGCAACGTCAGATACGAAGAGTGCAACTTACCATTTAATATCATTTAATATAGAACCAAATAACAAATATGTCATCGTTTGACGCAAGGTCAAATGCTAAACCATTGAAAGAGAAAAAAAATTCAAACCCACCCCTAAAATCAACAATTTTTTTAATTGTATTAATAACTAATAAGCCAGACGCGTCTACGCAACGCGTGAATAACCCTCGTTTATGATTTATAAATAAATAAATCTCTCAATCTCATCCTGATAATAAATCTCTTTGAACCGCCAGGGATTCTCTGCTGTTGAATATATCTCAACAACCTTCAAAATCAAAATTTATTTCATCTAATAAATTTGGTCAGTTATCATTTCACCCTCTCGATCCATCTCTTTTAATTTGTTCCAACGTCGCATGATGCTTATGTTGATGATCGTTTAACGATCGTAATATCAGTTTTGGCTAATCGAATGATGTGTATTGTCTTTGATGATTATAATTTCTGTTTTAGTTCATCGAATCGTAATACCTAGCGCATGCTGTTGTGATTTTCGTCTGATGTTTATCTAGGGTTTTGATCCGTATATGTTTGTTCTTGAAGATTGATTGAATCGCTTGATCTGTATGTGTTTGTTCTTGAAGATTGATCCATTGATTTTCTGATGCTTGATCTGTATATGTTTGTTCTTCTATAAGCATCAATATCAATTTATTTGGGTTCTAGCGACTTATTAGCATGAAAACCCTTTTAGATTACATGGTTAGAAACTTGGAATATAAATAAAATATTTGCTTCCTGATTATGATCCTAATATTAAGGCTCTTTTTTTATACTGTTTTGATAAATTATTTAATTTGCAATGACATAATAATATGTTCCCTAAAATAGCAACATAATTTCATGGTTTTATTAGAGAAAATACGAAAGTTTTGTGTTTCTTGATGTATTATATCATTATGAGAACAAATTCGCACCATTAGCCATGAGATAAGTTCTTTATGGTTGTGCATATGCTTTTACTCACCCATCATCTTTTTAGCTCGATATAAAATAAAATACATAAACCATGTGTTACGTGAGTATGCGAAACATATACTCAAATCGGACTCACGCAGCATTTAGTATGGCAGATGAAAAAGAGTATTGGGAGATGAAAATAGCTTTAATGGATACGTGAAATCAGATTGAGTATGTGCTTTTTCTACTCAAACAATTCATGGTTTATGTAATATGGAACTATAAAATGATTCCCGAGTGAAAGTGTATGCACAAACTATAAAATCAGGTAACTCATGTCTAGTGTGACATAACAACACGAACATGAGTGGATTTGTTTTGATGTTATGTAACAAATTTGACAAATTGGGTAGAACATTGGATGCTTGCTTTTGAAAAGTATGGTGGCTGCTTTAGTAATTGATTCAATCAACTTTTTTGATCACATTGGACTATAGTGATTAGGTTAACATGATTACTCTTATTTTAAAATAAGAATATAATACGGACCAAGTGGATTAAAGAGCTTGACATACAAGTATTTCTTTGATGGCCAACTATCCATAAGTCATTAACTGATTAACATTGTCGTTACTAAATTTTCCGCCTTTTACTCTTTTGCAGTTTTTGTGAAAGAATTTTAGTCAAGGTAAAATGGGTGGTGATGAAAACGAACGTAAGGATGATCAAGACAAAGGAATCTTTTCTCATCTTGTTGGGCATGCTATGAGTGGTGGACACTACCCGCCACACGCTCCATACCCTCCTCCTCCTCCTCATGGGTATCCCTATCCTCCTGGCAGCGGTGGTTACCCGCCAGCTGGTTATCCACCAGCTGGCTATCCTCCGCCAGGTGGATATCCACCAGCTGGTTATCCTCCGCCAGGAGGATATCCACCAGCTGGTTATTCTCCCTATGGTGGTTATCCTCCCGCCGGCTATCCCCCTGCAGGCTATTCTGGACATCCACATCATTCAGGTTTAGTTTATTGATGTCACAACTATATTATTTACTAATTAAGCCTCCATACAATACACATTACTTCTTTTAGCTGTAAGTTTAGTTTACTAGAAGTATGAAGCTATTAGCAAATGAAACAGGGTAAATAGGTACTATCAGCTCGACGGAGTTAAGCGTGTAAATTCTAAAAAGTTACTGAAAACTAAATGGTCAAACAGGTAGGTTTTAAAAATCAACTAAAATAAAACAGATCAAACTAATTGAAATTTTGCTGAAAGTGTACTTTTAATACACATCACCTCCTAAATTGTTGTAATTATTAGTATATAAAATATGATATAGTTTGTGTAATCATATTCCATGACAATAAACCGTTTTTTGGTCCCCTTTCGACCATACATTACTCCTTTTGACCCGTTTACCCAATACGACCATTTCCGCACTCCTATGTAACACACAAGTGCACTCGGAATCAGATGCTAATGTTTCATGGAAATAACAACATTTGCACATCATTATTTGTATCAATAAAAGATCAATGATTTGATGTACTTGGCACTTTACACAAGGTTCTTTTATTCATCTTTATTTTGTTTTAAGGATATTGGAACATAAATATAAAAACTTTTTCAGGGCATGGAGCCGGCATGGGAGCACTGCTAGCTGGAGGTGCAGCTGCTGCAGCTGCTGCATATGGAGCCCACCATCTTAGCCATGGGCATGGGCTCTATGGTCACCATGGTAAGTTTAAACATGGTAAGTTCAAGCATGGCAAGTTTGGAAAGAGATGGAAGCATGGGATGTTTGGTGGAAAGCACAAATTTTTTAAATAATTTGTGTATGGATTGAAGCTATTATTAACTGCATAGGATCATGTTTCTTAATTCATTTTGTTTGTTGACCATAATGATAGGTGTGGCTTTTAGTGTGTGGATTTGATATCTAGCTCTTTGATGGCTTTGTTATATGGTAATGCAGTGTTGATCTTGACAAATTTGTAATTAGTTTGTAATACCTAATACCTTAGTCATATATATAATTAATTATATTAATCGGGGCCCTAGGCGGCTAGGCTCATGCGTATTTTTTTTTATAGAGAGCCGCCCATGCGTAGATGTGACTAATAAATACAACTGTAGTGATGAATAAACAAAGTTGCAAGTTGTGGGTATTTTGGTCGATTTTGACATAGACCAAATGTTTGGAGACTTGGTCTATTTGAAGATATGCTTAAACTTGTGAGCGCCATTAGTCATTTTTGTGTATCTTATCGATACTAAATATTAGTTTGGGTCTATTATGTATGTATTAAAAAGTCTATGTTTGGGTCTAATATGTATATATGTAAATATATAAGTGTTAAGTATGTGTTAGTAGGAAATCTAGTGGCTGGTTCTAGGGTTATATATACCCCATGTGTATGTGTCGATGTTGTAATGAATAAATTGATTGTATGAAAGCAAGTTTATCAATAGAATTCTGCAAGTTTATCAATTATTCATTTTAGTTCATTTGATTTGTAACTCTGATTTACCAACACATCTTTTGTGACTTTCTAAACGATTAAGGATATGCATGTGCCGTAAGTGTTTACACTTCTCAATACCTCACTCGTCAGGAGTTAAGACCAGACCCTTAATGAGTCTGAAGCTGATTAACCGTGATCCTAAGCGGGACATTAATGGTTGCCCCTTGTGGTTTGTTGAATGGCACGTTCCACTTGAAGGTTTCTAGAGGGTAGTGGACCAACCCAAGGGAGAGATTGTGGTTTGATGCTAAGAGAGGGCAAGGGAACTATACTGAGAATCTCCAAAAGTGATTTTTGTTGAATTGATTTACAAATAAATACACAATAAACCTCTTATAATCAAATAGAAGAATACTAAATGTATATAACACACTATGATTGACTAATACCCCTTCAATCAAATAGGTGGGGGACCAACACGGAGCATGGTTTGAAAGCGTTCAAAGAGAGATCGGGAAAGACCCTCTGTAAAAATGTTGGCCACCTAGAGGTTGCTAGGTATGAATTTAGCATGAAGTCGGTTGGAGGACACAAGCTGTCGAACAAAATGATGGTTAATGTCGATGCGTTATGCCTGTTTGTGAGACATCGGATTTTGACTTAAGAAAATAGCACTTCTATTGTTATACGATAATGTGGGGTCAATCTGGAGGCAATGCGTGAAGTTCCCAAAGGAGATTAATTATCCAAATGACCTTGGCCGTAATCTTGCCATAACGCAATATTCAGATTCACAGCTAGATCTGGAATTGTTGGTTGTTTATTAATAGTCCATGAAACAAGATTGCCATCGAGATAGATCGAGTAGCCATTGGTCTAGCGCTTTGTCTTGATACAGGAGAATTCAATCAGCATTAAGGTAACCTATAAGGAGTGGACACGGGTTTCACATCTAATAAACTAACACAGTCTATTATAGATGAGTCAACAACCCGAAATGGCAACAATAGGTTTACATATACCTTATTTGATTTTGGTGTTGAAGAAAACATCGGATGGTCGGGTGTTTGATGTTAAAGAAAGGAGATACCTATTTGTCTAGGTATATAATTTTCATAAATACCCTTAAACTAAAAATATAAAACGTTTCATCGGATTAACCTTCTAGTTAAACATGTGTTTTTGAAAAATGCATACATAGGCTAGAATCTTTTAAGTTGTCATGCATTACGAACTACCAAAAGCAGGCATGCCATGAAATGACTCGTATTTGTTATTGAATTGTGCAAGTTATTCACTACCACGAAATCATAAATTAATTTGTTTTCTAAATATTAACCTAAGTTAAACCAAAACGAGTTTTAATATCTAACTTGTCACGGAACGAACATCTAGATGCTTTTTTATAGAAAAATAAAAAACAAGGTTATATAAAGTTTTTAATGTAAAACAACAAACTTTTTATTGAATAGTTACTACATTAATTTGAAACTCTTTTTAGATGTAACAGAAACCTGAGTTTAATGGATACAAGAATTGGTTTTACAAATTTCATAAGATTTGTATTTGTTTGTTTACATTTAATCCATGTAGAAACAAGAAACCTTAATTGATTTAATGGATAAAAGAAGAATGGTTGATTATACAGGATGCTTTTTATTATGTCATTCAAGAATGCTTTGCTTTTGTATTGGAGGGTGATGCTTATGTATTGAGTTACAAGTAATCAGAAAGTGGTTGCTTTTTTTTATGACCAAGATGTGTCTTTTGTTTGTAGATTAAGATGTAAGTTAGGACTCGTTTAACCAAATTTATTTTTCTTTCTACTTGACACAAATGATCAATTTTCATCCTTATTCAGTTTTTTAACATCTTTTACTTATTTCAGTTGTCCCCTCATCTTTTTTTTATTTATTTATCTCTCTAGGCAATCATGTTATAGAAATAGAAATCATCTTAAGCAGCAACATTGGCACTCGTACTTTTATTCTAGACTTAATTTAACTCCTTCAAATTTAAAAAAAAATACAATTCACATTGGCTTTTTGTTTCGCCATAAGAATTAACAAAAGCCAAGGACAATCGCTTTCTAGAGTTGGTCTAATACTTGAAATGTATAGTATTCACTCATGGTCAGTTTTATGTTGTTTTGTCCCGAGTTAAAAGTAGAGAATGATTAAAACTATTAATTCTAGACAAAGAGATGAACATTACAAGCACAACAAAAAACCTCGTATAGAAAGAGATCTTTGCCAATTTGTAGATTTTTTGCAGGTTCTTTGTTTACGTAAGCATTTTATTAAAATTGTTTTTCTTATGTTCATTTAATAACAAATATTTCTCTCATGTTCTCATTACAACTTCAAATTAACTTATGTTGTGGAAAAAAAAATTTTAACTCTTATTTTTTTCATTTTCTGCCCGTGTATCTCAATGTTTATAGGCTAGTAAGTATATATATAATACTATGCCAACCATATTACTACAAGTTAGGAGCATATCAATATCACAAAATAACATTTATATTAATAATCATTTACAATGTGACACGCATGACATTCTCACAATGCTTTCCCCAATTATTTTTCCGCCTAAACTATTTATTTTATTTTTTAAAAGTCAAGTTGACTAATTTCTAAACATTTCTCTTTCTCTCTCTATTATAAATTCAAGTCCTTGAATTAATAATTTCTTTTCATTAAATAAAAACTAAGTATTTTGATTAAAAAATATATTTTTTCAAAAATAAAATTTTCTAAAACTATGATTTTTTAAAAAAATAAAGCTTTTTTAAATTATTAAATATTTAAATTAAATCTTTTTATAAAATAAAAGTTTTATAAAAAACATTTATTTAAAACAAACCCGGAGTTTTTAAACAACAAAATACTGCTAAAATAATAAAAAAATTTCAAAGCAATTTTTTAAAACGAAAATTTTAAAAATAATAAAAAAATCAAAATACTTAACCGTACGTAAATTTAATTATATGTTATATTAAAATAACGTTTTACAATTCCTACTCATCATCAATAAATATTTAAAATTTTTGTTATTCAACTTGTGTAATACACGAGGATATAACCTAGTATACAAATAAACTATTTTGAGGTGGAAATATCATCGGTTAAAAAAGAACCAAGTTCTACCTTCAATCTAATTCAACTCTATGTTTTAGCATAATTTTTTCATATTTCTATCAATAGTACGTGTACTGTATTCGGTTGCAAAACGGGTTATATGAAGTCATCTAAACATTTTTATGAAATAGTATAATTTATGAGAGTGTATATAAACCACTCGAATCCACATGCATTTTCATGTGCGGTTCACCTAAAACACACCTCATACTTTGTTAAAGTACTTCACAGAATCAGATTCAAAGCTGTTTGGGACCATTCTTTCTGTTTTAAATGATGCTAGCAAAGATTCAACAAACTTATTATATGAACCATTCAAACACACACTTTCTTGCATTCAAAAGCTAATAACTCTTCTAACGCCTAGAAACATACCTTTCTTTTGTATTTGAGAGCTTCAACCCTCAAAGACGTTGAGAAATCGATTATTTCTTTCATTTAAAAGCTCGATTTTGAGATATGTTTCATGTGTCTCTTTCTTGCATATACACGTATGAGCTCAAGGAGACAAGACGCCATGGTAAAAAAGAACAACCACTTTTGTTTGTATCTTAGTTATAATCTTGTATTGGTGAAAGGAACTTTGGACGTGAGGATTATTATTTGGTGATCATTTCGGTTGGCTCTTTTCATCCTATGATTCTTTAAAAATACTGCATGTCAGTATGTGGATTAAGAGGCAACTAATCACTTTTTAACACTTCACGTCCATTGTCCCTTTCACTAGTGTAAGATTATACGTCAAACCCAACTTAACAACATTCGATTATGTTTTTACATGCCATACAACCTAACAACATACCAAATTTGTTGTATCGTAGTTTACTCATTTTCTTTTATCGGTATTTGGTTGATTAAGGTATGTTAAGTTTTGTTTTAGAGATTATTTCAATTTTGATCACTAAGGTTTGATAAAAGTAATCATTTTCCTCAAAAAGTTTCAAAACATCAATTTCAATCCAAAAGTTTCATCATTTGTATCAATTTTAGTCCAAAAGTTTAATTTTTTGTATTCAAGTTGAAACAACTTATGAAACTTTTGGATTGAATCGAAACAACTTATGAAACCTTTAGAAGTAAATTAATATTTTTAATCTTTTGAATGAAAATAGTTATTTTTATCAAACCTCAGGGAGCAAAATCGAACTTAACTCTTTGTTTTATTTTGTGAAAAATGATGATGCCATGGGTTGATTGGGACCATAATAACTTAAGTTGTTAGAGTTACTTTTTGCAAATTTTCATAAATTTAACTATTTATTGCAATCCTTACAATATATGCCATTAATATAGTTATTGTGTTTTCATATCTTTCTAATTAGAAAATTAAAAAGATTATCAATCAGATACTCCTACCACTACTAAAAGATAAGTATAACCAACGAATTTTACTAACGAGAAGACCTTGTCGATTATCAACAATGGAACATATTAACTAACATGGTTACCAAAGGTTTTGTAGCCAATTGTATCTGCTGTATATAGTGGTGTCATTTTTCATGAATTTTAGTATTCGAGTCTCGTCATGAATAACGGTGTAGATTTAGGAGTATGGTTTGATGAGTCTGTGTGTGTGTTTTTATTGTTCTAAAAAAACTAATGCTATCAGTATTCCATTAATAATTACCTAGGGAATATCTACCCATGCTTAGATCGATAGTTACAGCACAATTGTATGGAAGGAAATGTACAATTTCATCATTATCGGAGGGAACACAATGCCAAACGGACTTCATGAGTAACTGCAGTTACCAAAGGCTTATCGGTAGAATCGGCGATGAGATGATGGTTCCTTGTTTAGTTGTGGTCCCTTGTTTAGTTGTGTACTTCTATTACCATGATACATTATACATTATTTTATACCGTATCTTTCTACTCTAATAAAATAGTATCTTGGGTTGACACGTGGCGGCATCACATTTATTCTCACCAAAATCTTTCTGCCTCTCTCCCCTATTAAATAATTACCTTAATTATCAATAATATTATTTAACTTTTATTAGAACAAAAATAGTTTTTTTAATAAATTTAAAAAAGATCTTCTTATTAATGTTATTTCTAAAAATGATTTTTATAGAATAAGAAATTTTTACAAAACATCAAACTTTTTTTAAAATTAGTGTTTTTAAAAAAGTTAACTTTTTATAAACAAAAAATAATTAAACTTGAAATATATAATAAGAAAATTTTTAAAATGATATTTTTCATACAGTTTGTTTTGAAACAAAATATTTTTATTTTTTTTGGAAAAAAATTTTAAAACAAAAGTTTAAAAAGTTGATATAATTGTTTTATTACATATTGTTCTTACTATACGTAATTTCAATTTATTTTATCATAAAATATCGTTTTATACTTGAAAAATTTTTATTATATTTAATATTTTATTTGTTCAACCAGTGTAATACATGGATTTACTAAGGCTAGTTTATAAATATAAATAACATAAAGGTTGAAACACTACAACACAAATAAGTATGGTTGTGGATAACCTGATTTCGACAAATCTATAAGAGACAATTTAGAGATCGAATTATCGACTAAAAATAATATTTATTTTAATAACAAAAATTAAAATGTTATTCCTTTTAGAAAAAACAGATTTATTTTTGAATTAAAAATATTTATTTTTTAATTAAAAATATTTAATTTTTATCTCCATCAGTAATAAAATTCAAATTAAACAAAAAAATTTAAAAAAATTATTTCATAACATATTATTTTATTTTAACTTTTTAAAATTTAAAATCAATGTTACAAATAATTTAAAAACTTTGTAAACCAAAAGATCTAATTGCAATAAATCAAATATACAATATATGTTTATACAAAAGAAAAACTTGGCCAAGTATGGAGAGAGTCTTAAGCTGGTGGTGTAGAGTCTCGGATTGGTGTCGGGTCTTGGAGTAGTGTCAACATTACTTGTGGGTGAGTGTGGGCTCCCTCTATATCTACTCATATTATTTGAGTAAAATGTTATTTTCGTCTCTAATTTTTTGTTGAATTTGTCATTTTAATTCAAATATTTTTTTTTTTTACATTTTAATCACTATAATTTACCAAATGTTAACATATTCATCATCTCTACAAACTCCGTTTGGACCTCCGTTAAATATTATGATATTTTAGTCTTTCTCAAGACCCTAATTATTCAATTAAAACAAGTTAACCAATTAATATTCAATTAAAACTAAATATACATGAAGCAACTAGTGAGACCGGTTACTTCGATTTAAAAGCTTCGATTAATTCTAACCCATGTTGTTCGATTGAGGTCTGCTATGTCGATTACAATGAAATGTTTCAAGAAATGACTTAAAGATTAGGGGATTTAACGATATCTGATAAAAACATTTAGAGTTAAAGGAAAAACAGAATGCGAATAAGTAAGAACATCTTCAACTCAAGAATAATCAACAAATGACCATCTTACCGAGCCAAGCCATGAGATAGCCGAAAAAATTCGTCAAAAACTTATGAAAAAAAAATATGACAACTAGATTTTATTATTCTTTTTTGTATTTTCTAGTTTTTAAGTATTTATGTAATTTTTTTAAGTTTTACTGAAATACGATGTTCAGTTTTAATTATTTTTCTTTTGTTTAAAAAATAGTGAAATAAAAAATGCTAAAATAAAGTTAATGAATAAAAACTGAATAATAATTGAAAGGGCATTAACCATTACTATATATTTGACTAAAAAATTAATATTGAGTAGAAGTTGATGTAACTGATATGCCCTTTAATCGCCATTTATGGTCTAAACATCATTGTTGGTTAATGAAGTTATACATAGGAAATTGCATCATGTTGTTAATACAAAATTCCCTTTAAGGCTAGAGAAATTTATTATTGCGATAAGAAGCCAATTACCCTATTATTAAACTACAACTAAAATGAACAATGGCGTACAATAGTTAAAGAGTATTATACAAGTTCTACTACGTATTCAATAACCAATGGTATTGTGCCGGACAAACTATTCTTTTTCCTCATGTTGATACACGTTTCAACCCGCATGTCCAGATCTTTATGTTTTTCCCTCTTTTGTAATCAAAAACCTGATATGAATTCATAAAGATTACAAGTTATTCATCTCCGTCTTCATCGGATGTTTTGATTCAAACCCAAACTAACAACCATTGGTGTTTTTCAAGAAATATCTATGAAAAAGAGACTCGGTAAAACCCACAATGTTGCTTAATGTTGTTGAGAAACAACTACCATTTGGTGGGAATTAAGCACCGCGTACTGTTTTGGTTATTGATGACCACTCATTGTTTGTGTTAGTATATAGGATAGGTAAAACTTCAAAAGGATCAGTGGAAGATGGGATGGGGAATGAGGTCCTTCACAAATAGCATTTACAACATTAGCAATTACAAAATAATAATTAAAAAAAGAATTTTAAAATAGAATGCAATAACTTATCAACAAAATACGATCAATCACCATATCCATACAATGTTATCCAACGTTATCTAACATTATCAACTAAGCTGTTATGTTTGTTGATATCATAAATATTAGTTAAATTAACACATTGATTCAGCATTATCTAATACGTCAATAGAATATTAAATAACATATATCCTTAGAAAATTAGAAAAAAAAGGAATAAATAAGATATCATGATATATTGGGTATGATCATGTTAAAAAAAGAAAGCATGTTTGGAGGAAGAGAGAGGTCTTGTAAATTTAAATTAGAGATTTTGACTTTGTAATGAAATTTGACTGTTTACTTATAAATCGAGTTCTATTAACTTTTTCAATACCATTTTTGGCACGACAAATAGAGTATGGTTATTTACTTAGAAACCGGGTTCTACTTCTTTATTTGACATGAGCATCTTTTGATGAGGTGATGGAGCTTTATTGTTTACGTAAAAAGCACGCTGTACATTATATATTCGATGCACCTATTTTTAGACGGGGTAAATATAGCACGGTTATTTAGTTAGAAACGGAATTTTGTTTCTTTGAAACACTTTTATCTGATATTAGGATCAGTTTTCTTTTAAAACCTAAGTTATATTTAAGAAGAAATATATCATGTTTTGTTGCATTGATAGGCAAAACACACTAAAAGTTGTGCAAATGGAACAAAAAGAATAAGCATACTAATTTCAACAAATTGCTTTGATGGTATGAACCATATCGAGACCGAATCAATAGTCAAAAAAGGCAGCCCGTGAACCAGACCGGTATGTTGCATACGATCTTTGGTCGGGCGGTTTTCCGGGTTGGGCCGAAACCAAAAGAGTCTACTTCTATTGGGTCGATCCTTTATGGGCTAATTTTGGGCTGATTTCATTTCATAATGTTCGAAATAACGTTGTGGGCTGTGACCAAAATTGCTCCACTCCAGTACTCTACTACTCTAGTAGTATAGTATTTATTACTTATAAGTGGGCTGCAAGAATATTATTTCATACAATTGATGGGTGTAGAGGTGCATTTCGGGTTCGGCCCAATACCCGAAACAGGGTACAATCCGGGTTGGGCCCAACCGGGTTTTTTTTTACCCGGATATTGGTGAACCCGGGTACGAACCCGGGTCGGGTTCGCTTGCTTGAAAACCCTACCCGCTATACCCGGGTAGGGTCGGGTCCGGGTCGGCTCCGAAACCGGGTTTATTTTTTTTTCTTTTTTTCTTTTCTTGTGTGTGTCCCAATACCGGGTTCAAATCGGGTCCAAAACCGGGTTCAAATTGGGTTCAACCGGGTCGGGTCCGAACCCGGGTACATCTCAAAAACTCAAACTCTAAAACCGGTTCCAACCCTACGGGTTTAAACGGATCCAACCCGAGTACATCTCCCATCGGGTACTACCCGTACCTGGGTCCGGGTCGGGTTCGAACCCGGTTTTTATGCCCCATCTCTAGATGGGTGTAGTCAAGATTCAAGAACAAACGTGTAATACATATACAATTATTGTTGGGTGTAATTGTTTATTTAAATCTAAACTAATTAATTAATTAAAATAATATAATTCCTAACGCATAAGTATTTAAAACAATTAGAACGTAAAGATTAAAGAACATAACAATTTTTAGCGTTGATAACTTCACGCCGCAACCACCATCTAACCATCTGTGGCTCTGTAATATCGTCTTTTCGAGCAAGTTCAAGTGATTTTTTTATGGTGATTTGATGACATCAAAACATGAGTGTGGCTTCATGGGTGTTCTAATAGGTTATATTTAGTAGTGTGGTTCTTGTCTAGTTGACTGATTATTATTTGTGATTTTGATTACTCAATTTTAATAATTGAATTGTATCCTTTTCCAATTTATAATTTAGAGTAAACTGTCATTTTCGTCCCTGACGTTTTATTAAATTTGCCATTTCAATCCAAAATTTTTTTTTTTCCATTTCAGTCAATATAGTTTACTAAATGTTGCTATTTTCATCCATTCCACTAACACCGTTAAAACTCTGTTAAAACTCCGTTAAATATGGGGTATTTTAGTCTTTTTCAACACCCTAATTATCCAATTAATATAAATTAATCAATTAATATTAAATTAAAACTAAAAAAACACATGAAGTGACTCGTGAGACCGGTCGTTTCGATTAATTCTAACACATGTTGTTTGATTAAGATCTGCTATGATATTTCAATTAATCTTCACGTTTTGTTTGAACGTGTATTGTTGTTCGATTGAGGTCTAATGTTGTCACTTTTTGTTTTATTGAGGTTTGCTACTGTCACGTTCAAAGACCTCAATCAAATAAAAAATGTCAACAACAAACCTCAATCACACAACAGACCTCAATCAAATAAAGGTACACATTCGAACAAAACGTGAAGATTAATTGAAATCTCACGGCAAACCTCAATCGAAAAACATGAGTTAGAGTTAATCGAAGCTTTTAAATCGAAGCGTCTGGTCTCACTAGTCGTTTCATGTGTTTTTTAGTTTTAATTTAATATTAATTGATTGATTTGTTTTAATTGGATAATTAGGGTGTTCAAAAAGACTAAAATACCCTCATATTTAATGGAGTTTTAACGGTGTTAGTGGGGTGGATGAAAATGACAACATTTGGTAAACTACAGTGACTGAAATGACAAAAAAAAAATTGAACTAAAATAACAAATTCAACAAAACTTCAGGGACGAAAATAATATTTTATTTTATATATATATTTGTTGGGAGGCAAAAGGAATGTGAAGAATGGGTGAATGACATTTTAACACCACAAGAACCCACTGATGTGCACATAAAACAAGAGAATATACATTTGGAGTGGAGTGGGAATTGCAATCATATTGTTTCATTCATCATCCCTATGAATCATGCCTAATCTAGTAATTTGTAAGACTGTTCTCCTCACTTCAAACTTATGCTTTGTTTAAGGTAAAAGAATATATTTTAACTTTTTTTTAACAGAAGAAAGATTTTCATTAATTTAATTATAAAATACAAAGTATCTAGTAAGATGTAGAAAATAAGCATCCAGCTAGAATTACATAAGAGTGGCAAAATTAAATTTGCACCAAGTAGACCACTCTAAATTTTGGAGTTCAGCACTACTTTTTACCCAAAGAACCTCATATTTTTTGTTTTCTCCATAAGCTTGCCGATGAGTAAGTTATTGTTGGAGAAGGTAAGATTATTTCACGCCTTTCGACGAACCAAACACGTTACAAGAACCACTGATGAAATGATTTCTCTCCTTATATCATTAGTTTTAGAAGTTTTATGAATGTTCAATAGGTCTTTTGTTGAAAAGGCATAAATAGGGAGTATCCCACTAGGGGTGTTTAAAATCGAATATCCGAAAGTTTCAGATACTGGATTTCAATATCCAAATCTGAATCCAAAATTTCGGATATTCAAATTTAGGATTAACATTCAGATATCCAACAAAAAAAATATGAATTATTTAATAATTTATATAAATATTTCAAAGTTTTTATTAAAAAATTTGGAGGAAATATCCAAAATTAATAATTAAAATTTATCATTCTAATAGTTTTATAAATATATTTTGGATAATTTGGATATCTGAATATTCAAAAATTTCCAAAAACATTATTCAAATCCAAAAATTTTGTATATCCGTAATTGGATATTCGAGTTTCAGATATTTCAGATTCGGTTTCAGATTCAGATATTTTTACACATCACTATGGCTCACACCAAGAGCTAATGAATTGCCATATGATTGCTTCAATATGGCAGCCCATAAGAAGGTGATTGACTGTCTTGATATAATCACCACAAACCCAACAAGCTAGGGAAGGAAGATGGACACACCTTTTATGTAGAGCTTCCAATGATGGGAGCTAATTTTCTTTCGTACGTTAAGCCGACTATATTTTTAACTATGCACATATGTAATACCCACAAGTTTTTTTTTTTTCATATGAAGTGTATGAAAGTTACTAATATGTGAAAATTGAATTTTATGTTAGATATTTTAGTGTAATTGGATTAACTAACGATCAATTTGATCATAATATTTATCATCAAACAATTCAGAATGTGCGGAATGTACATTTGTTTAAGTTTATTATGACATTCGAAATCAAAAGACCTGTTTAGGGGTGAAGCCCTTAAGCAATGGGGGTTCCAAGGGGGCAACACCCCTTAGCAGGGGTTCGGGGGCAGCGCCCCTGGGAGCGGGGTCCAAGGGGCGGCAGCCTCTGGCAGGGTCAAAGGGGCAGAGCCCCTTGCTGGGGTTGAGCTTAATAAAAAATACACGAAAATTTGATTTTCCCGAAATTGCACATGTGAAATTTTGGAGTAAAAAATGTAATATTCATATATGAAAACTGCCTTTGGTAATTTTCATCCCTTCCCTGCAAATGTTAATATCGTAACGATTTTGGTCATCCAAGATATTTTCTGTTCACGAATTCTCATAGAGATATTATACTTGTTCTTGTAATTGAGTTTTATCCGATTGAAAATTTGGTGTGAACCCAAATAGTTCAATCTGATAGCGTTTCGCGACTCTAAATTTATCACGATTTTTCAACATTTTATGTAAGAGGTATATATGTTTATATAATCACCTGCAAGAACTACACATGCAAATATTAATTACACTAAAGGTGTTTGTAGCAGGTGTATAGTTACACAACACACACAACATATGTTAATAATTACAGACCTTTAGAATAAAAATTTTATGATTACACAATTTATATATATAATTAGAAACGTCATAGTAATAGCTATTAAATTTAAATAAAAAAAACGATTGTTTGTTTCAAAAGTAATACTCGATTACAAGATTTAAAATATCATGCATGTTTGCAAACATTTTATCACATCTAATATTAACAATGTAGTTGTCTAGTTAATGTATAAATTGCTCTCTTTTTTTTTTATTGTTAAAATCATACGAATACATCTCTGCCAACTTTAGTATTTTTGGAACATTGGGTGTACTTACATGGGCTCCAAGTACCCATACACAATTTGGTGATTACCTCGTAAAACACTTAGATTTATATACCTAAGACCGCGTTAAAATTATCAAAATTATAATAACGACTACCAGTGATGCTAGTCTTTTTCCTACTATATTTTGGGTCACAAATATACATCGTCCCTGCCAATCGTTTCAATGTTTCTAAATCCTAAACCTTATATGCTACAACCAAAGTTTAATAACAAGATTGCAAACCATAAAATATTGTGAGACCTATCAAAATTTATATATAGTTATCGTTAAGTAAAGACACACCCCTACATGGATATTTATTGGCTCCCAACTAATAACACTTTTATTATGAATTAAGTGTCACACCCCACTTTTGATGGTGGTGTTATATGATTTCTTAAGTAATATCTTTAAAACATATTAAAGTTTTAACTAATCATGTAAAAAGATTTATATTCTTAGATATCAAGACACTTGATGATGAATGAGTAGGCATGACATTTGATGTATGAAGTAATGGGGAGCCTTGGATCAGGCACCACACCCTTTGACATCAAAGCATTGACCTGAGTCTTGGTCCTACATTCCTTTTGACCATGACCACAATACTCAATTACTGTTCTAGCCCCTCTACTTTACTTTCCTGACGTATTCATTACATTTGTATGTTCAAATTTGGATATAATTGACACTTGAGTACAAAAGTACTCCCACAATTTGATATAAATGATCAGTGTATAATTATTTTTGGTTTAATAAGTAAAGTTTTACATTTTGGTTTGTTTTATGATGGATGTATTTCTCCATTCTTTGTTATAAGTATGGTTGTTTTCAATTTCTGTAGAGGTATAAAACTCATTTTTTATCGGGTGGATAAAACTCAACAGTCAAACTGTCACTTTACGTTGTCTGGCACTTGAACCCAGTACCTCTGTTCTATGAGGCTTGTAATTCTACCATTTAAGCTAGCCCATCATGACATTTTATGGGACTTAAACTCATACAATTGCGTTGGGAAAAAACACCAAATGTCACTCGGTCCTGAGGTTGTAATAATGTAACTTTAAAGTTTTAATTACTCAAATTGTTACATTAGAGTCTAATAGGTATCTTAATCTTTCGTTGGTCCTTTTTAATCACTCCTAGAATGCACACTTTTTAGCCTTTTGCATATAGCCTTTAATGCACGTCGTTGAATAAAAGTGTAACCACAATATTCAAATAAAAGGTCCATGAATATAAAAGGTTCATGACATTGTGATATTATAAATTCATATCAATTTCTAAAAATTCAACCTGCTTTAGAGCTAATTGGATAGATATTCTATTTGAAATAAAGGGCTACATATTTAAAGATCTTTTTTATACTGCATTTAAAACTACATGTAAGATAAAGTTGATTATCTTAGAGGCTAGTGCTACCTAAAGATCTTTAACATGCACAGAAGTACAAAGAAGAAAGTGTTTCGTAAGAGTTGACCATGCACAAAAAAAATCAGCTAAGTGTTAAATCTTCTGCAACCAAAGACAGAAATCTTCCAAATCCAAAAGTGAAGTCTTCCGAATCTTAAAGACAAAGTCTTCCGAAGCCTGAAGACTGAACTCTTCTGAAGACTTTGAAGACCTATGTCCATGACACACTTTTGACAAAAGCAGAAGAACTTTCCGCTGACAACTCTGAAGACTCACCAATTTATACAAGTTGGTAATCAACTTTTTACTTTTGTCAACTACCATCATGGTCCACTGTCTGCAGATTCTAACTTTAGTACTTTTATTGTTTTTGTAATATATTATGATGTGAGTTATGGCATGTATAGTCACATGTCGAAAGGCAATCTGACTTTTAACTTTATATTGATCTTGTTGTCTGGATTAGTATCTAGCTTGCATTTAAAGTATGGGCGGTTGTAACTTGTAGTATAAAGTGTCTACATGTACTAGTCTTAGGACTAAGCAAGAAAACAAGCAACAAGCTTTGTAATACTTGTAAAACATGTGAGAGAAATATACATATTACTTGAAAATCAATCTCTATGTTCTTAAGTGTTGTTACTTGCACTTTGTTGTTGGTTATCATTTCATTGTTTGTTTCCTATTTGATTTAGTAAGTGTGGTTAGTTGATAAGTTCTCAACTGTAAAATTATTGTGAACCATAACCGGTCCTGCACTACGTCTATTACTAATAGAAGTTATAAGTAGTAAAATATGAATGAATGATTAATTGAATATGTCATGTTTGTTTTAAGAAACCACAAGTATATACCGGAAATGAAAATGAAAGAATGCTAGGTCCTAATTTTGTCAAGCTTATATTTGACGATAACTTAAATTGAATGCTTAGGAAAACAAAAATTAGAATAAAAAATCTTTTGCATGTAAAAGTTGATATTAACACATAAAACTTAGAAGACTTGGATAACGAACATCTTTTATCTTTTATATATAATAAAAATGAAAAGGGTTATGTCATATGTTCTAATATTATGATATTGTGTTTCACTTATCATATTTTTAACTAATTAGTATCACTTGTCAACATGTAATTTACTTTAAAATTCCCATGATTTTATTTTTAGAAAATATTTATTTTATTCTTATTAGAGGCAACTAGTTTGTCCAAATTAAACATTTTAATTTTTAAATTGTTGATTTATGCTTTAATAAAAAAAACTTGTTGGCTCATAAATATGTAACATTTTTATTCAAATCAATCATTTCAAATTTTAAAATTGTTGATTTTTGTTCCAATAAAATTTTTAAATTTTTTGATATATATGCGTATCTTTATTGCTTAAATTATGAAAAATCATTTTAAGTAATATGTTAAAATGGATATATGTTCTCCTTTACTTTTTAAAAATATCTATTTCATAACTATTTAATTAAATGCTTATTTACCTATTTTGTTGATTTTTATAATTTCATATTCGATTTTTATAGTTATCATAAGTATAATTTTAATTATTTGCCCATTATTTGCGAGTTTGATATAATTAATTTAATCGAAATAAGTTTTTAAATTATTTAATATTTTCTACTCATATAACTATATGGAAACATATTTTTTAAAATACCAAAAATTTGTATTATTTCCATTAATATTTTAAATCTGAAATAAATATGAACATAGAAACAATAATTTTTAAAATCCTAGATTTTTTCTTCATTTATTTTTAGAACAACAAAGCAACATTTCTTCTATGAAACATTTTATACCAAATTTATGATAAAAACAATCTATTCGAACTACAATTTTTGTTTCATCTTTCTATTTCATTGTCAAAATAATTTCATTCTCAAAAACACTTTCATTTGTCAAATATGGAGAGAAGTTTGATCAAAGACGCTAGGTAAGTTTTCACATATAAACTTCTTCTTAATATATTCATATGATAAAAATATAATTCATGAAATTCATTAGCGTTTTCAAATGTTATCCCTTCAAGAGTTACGAGATGAGACGGCTTCAAAGTTGTTATACTAGATAATGATATAATCTTTTAAGTAAAAAACATCAAATGTTATATTAGAAAATTAAATATTGTAATCAATATTTGTATTTTCTTTCATCTTTAATGTTATACTAGATTTAGTAAAAATCCGTGTAATACACGTGTTGAATAAATAAAATATATATTAAAATAAAAATTTATTAATTATTAAATATTATTTTAAAATAAGATATAACTGAAATTACATAAGTAATAACTATAAGTGATAAAACAATGATATCAATTTTTTAAACTATTTTTGTTTTTCCGAAATAAGAAAATAAACATTTTGTTCTAAAATATACTGTTTTAAAAAAAAAAAAATTTTAATCTTCTTATTTTAACTTCCAGTTTTAATTATTTTTAGTTTATAAAGATTTTACTTTTTAAAGGCACTAATTTATAAACATTTCATACTTTTTTAAACGTTTGATGTTTGAAAAAATTTATTTCGTTATAAAAATTTATTTCTCTAGAAATAACATTAATAAAATGATTTTTTTAATTTATTAAAAAAATCTTAATCTAAAAACTTGAAATAATATTATTAGTAAATTATTTAATAAGAGAAAGAAGTACGAAAATTTTACTAAGGAGGAATATGGTAATGCCATGTACCTCTTTTAGTTATTTTTTTATTAGATTAGGAAGATATAACTTTCTTGCTAACATATTTATTTAATTTTTTATATGTTTATACATTATATAATATTATTATTATGCTTTACCTTTAATGTTTTCATCTTTTGAAATATATTGGTGTTTAGACTAGTTAAAGATATATGAACCCCATTTTAGGACCACCCAGCTCAGGAAAACCAGCTACTAGATTCAGTTCTAAATATGAATTGTTTAATGTTTATATTTGAAAAAATCCCAACTCTTGGGATTTAACATATATTTTGATTGTTTTGCAATTATCTTGGGATTTAACATGTACTTTGAATTGTTTTGCAATTATTTTACATGTAGTTTAATACCTTTCAAAAACAGATCCAATCAAAATTCATATATATGAAGATGAAACTTTTGAAACAATCATAGGATGCTTAAAACAAAAAACTTTATATAGAAATGGTTACCTTTTTGAGAAGTTAAACTCTTGAATCTTCCTTACCAACAAGATGCACACCAAGCAAACTTATTTATGCTATCTAAACTACCCAAGTAGTCACTCACTAACAAGATCTTTTTTAATAATGATTTAATGTATTTTGCAAGTATGAAACTAATAAATCAAAGATCTAAAACAAACTACACACAAATGGTATTTTGTATTGTTTCTTTCTATGATAGGAATTAAGATCACAAGAACACTCTTTGTTCTTGTTTTTACCCGAGAGCTCTTCCCCCCCCCCCCCCCCCCCCCCCCCCCCCCCCCCCCTCTTTCTCGATTTTGTTACTAGTGTTATTACAAAACCAAAGCCATCCTTTTATTCTCAAAGTTCATTTCTTGATCTCTTCATTCATACTTTGACATTAAGACTTGTTAGAAACATACCATATGTGATTGGTAAAAAAAAAACCTTTCTCGGCATCTTGCATTGAAAAGCATTTGATAATTTTATTAATACATGCACTTTGACTTATGCCAATAAGTAATTTTAATCTATCTCTGTTGATTTGAAATCCCTGAATGCAAGAGTTTTTTTCAAGATCTTTCATTACAAGACACTTTCCTAACAAGAATTTCAAATATTTTAAGGTAAGGTTACCATTACCTGCATTAAAGGACACTTAGGATATTTTCATCAAGGATTCAAGCTAAGTATTGACAAGAAGTTAACTGTTATTTAATGTGACTGTTTCTACGGCATGAGTTCTTAGATGCCTTATTTGTATAAAAAGGTTAATTACTGCTTCATGTTATATGATGAAATGACATTTATACTGAAAAGTATTATGTATAACAAAATGAAACATTAATAGATAGAAAGAATAACGATGAAACTTAATGAAAAGAAAAGTGGGCCAAGAATGAAAAGTCTTGCAAGAACTAATGAGCGGACTTCACTTATGTGAGTCAAATGATTAGAATAGACTCTTATTCATGAGTAGGCTATGTGTCTTGCAGTATGGGTCAACTATTAGACATTTAGCTAACCATGATAAATGTGTGCTGACATAGGTTGACATTTGTTGTCAACCAGATGTTTGGGCTCTTGTGTTATGCAACCCTAGTCTGTGAAAAAAAGGAAAGATAATGAATGAAATGAAGATAATGAACACGATAAAAGATTATATGAAGGTCAATTTAACTGACATAGATTATAAATGTGTGTTAATTAAAGGAAATAAATGTATATTTTCTATACACTATAAACTATAAGTCATTCAACAATGCTGATTTTTATATGCATATTAATTTGTAGGTAATGAATGAACCTAAGGATGACATGTGAATTGAAGCTACTTGGCATCCAAAGACTAGCATCCATCTTTAAATTAAAGATATCTACTTTATTATACAATATTAATGTTTTGATTTAAAGACAAGTGTTAAATATTGACAATAATGGTTATGTAATGAAGTTTTAAGTTTTCACTGTAATGTTTTATATTAGTAACGTATTATATAATGTATTATGTAATGATTGACCAAATGTGAAGACTTTCAGGTTCGGGATCTTACATCATTATGGGATGATTTAACTATATAGTCATCTTTGATGAGTATGTGATTAGGTTTTACAAACTAAATATAAAGCAATTTTAATTTAAAACATTATTATCTATTTCTGCTATTAATTCTTTAATTCATTGATCTACTCTAAAATAAGGGTGTTATATTGAGTCACTTGCAGCTTACTTTCGATAAAAGATACGTTACATAGATACAATTGTCATTATAACCCAATATATTCTAGATTTACTATGTGAAAAATAAGGTATTCACACCTTAAAGCAGGTATCCATAATAAAATATTTTTTTAATAAAGTAACATCAAAAGAAAATAATCATTTGCTAAAATTCATTATTGTTAAGGAGGGACAAAAAAATAAGATTTTTTTAACATTGGGTCGATCAAATGATGGGTAGGATGGGCATGCTCTTCTATATAATTCTTTGAAGAAAAAATCATTTATAATTATTATTAGATACAGTACAAAACCTAGCAAATTTTAATTAATAAAATAAAGAACTATAGAGAAAACAGAGAATCACCCCCTCCCTCTTAGTAGGACATGCCAATAAAATAATAAATAATATAAAGAGCTACATCTTCATAAAAGAGAGTCGTAGCATCATCATATCATGATAAGCATAGCACTTCAAAACTTTAACCAATAAAAACATACATATACTTTTCAAAACACATACACACACAAACATTTATATACCCACCCAACTACTCAGAGATATTGGATCACTAGATGATTAGATCTGTAATTAAGGGTAATTTGGGCATAAAATTACAAAGCAAACACTAGTAAAAAATAAATCTAGTGTTTCTATTGCAAAGATTGTAAATAGAAAACATACCGAGGGAATCAATGGCACACCCAAGCTAGTGTTTCCGTTACAACGCCCCATGACCGACGTTAACTGCAGTTCGTCTTTCTTTTCGATGAGACTTCACGGTCATTGATTTGAAGTGGTGTTTTTATTAATAAAATACCATGTGTACATTGACTCTCTAATTTGTTTATTGAAATAAAGGTGTTTCACATATGAAATAATGAAAAAAATTATGCTTGTAACATCAAAGTAATTTGTATTTCAAGTCCGTAGCCTAGAACTTGAAGGTTAAAATATAAATCACGTAAAAAAACTCAATTTCACAAGTGAAATACTTGTGTTTCACAAGTAAAATGGTCGTTTCGATGATTGTCAAGTCAAAATTTGCTTGCATGGGTTGGCTACTAATCAAATCGGATCACCAAGCAACGAGAGTAGGGGCACGCAAAAGAGGAAGACGACGTTTCACTTTTTATGATGGAATCCGTAATTTAAAGAAGAGTAAAATGTCATTTTCGTCCCTAACGTTTTGTTTAATTTACCATTTCAATCCAAAAACTTTTTTTTTGCTATTTTAGCCGCTGTAGTTTACTAAATGTTGTCATTTTCATCCACTCCACTAACACCGTTAAAACTCTATTAAAACTCCGTTAAATATGAGGGTATTTAGTCTTTTTCAACACCCTAATTATCCAATTAAAACAAATTCATCAATTAATATTTAATTAAAACTAAAAAACACATAAAGCGACTCGTGAGACTGTTCGCTTCACTTAATTTTAACACATGTTATTCGATTAAGGTCTGTTGTGAGATTTCAATTAATCTTCACGTTTTGTTTGAGCGTGTACTGTTGTTCGATTGAGATCTACAGTTGTTGCGTTTTGTTTTATTGATGTCTACTATTGTTTCGTTTAAAGACCTCAATCAAATAAAGCATGTCAACAACAAACCTCAATCACACAACAGACATCAATCAAATAACGATACACGTTCGAACACATGTGAAGATTAATTGAAATCCCATGATAGACCTCAATCGAACAACATGCGTTAGAGTTAATCGAAGCTTTTAAATCGAAGCGTCTGGTCTCACTAGTCGTTTCATGTGTTTTTTAGTTTTAATTGAATATTAATTGATTAATTTATTTTAATTGGATAATTAGGGTGTTCAAAAAGACTAAAATACCCTCATATTTAACGGAGTTTTAATAAAAGTTTAACGGTGTTAGTAGAGTGGATGAAAATGACAACATTTGGTAAACTACAGTCACTGAAATGGCAAAAAAAATTTTTTGATTGAAATGACAAATTTAACGAAACGTCAGTTATGAAAATAGCATTTTACTCTTTAAAGAATTTAAAAAGACAAAATTACTAGCCCTCCAATTGATTTTTTAGTTAAATGAAACAAAACCGCATCTCCCCAATACACTTAATCTCAGTCATAGATTCTAAAAATCCAATGGTTTTAAGTTATTTTCTAATTCTTCTTTTTTTTTTAGGTTTTCTTTTGAACCTCCCTCAAGACACTAACATATAACTATAACAATAAGAATATATACATTAAAAATATATGAATAATCATATATTTATATTTAAAATTAATAGAAAAAATAAAGGTATCTTTCAAGATAACTATATAAATAAATCTATCTACTATAATAAAATAAGATTTTGATTTGACACTTTTCATAATATTAGACCTCTTAAAATTAATTTTTCCGCTTCTCTCTCATATTAAATATTTACATTAACTACTAATTATATTATTTAATTATTTTAAGATTAAAATAGTTTTTAATAAATTAAGAAAGAGTTCTTTTTATAAATGTAACTTTTAAAGAAACAATCTTTTGTATAACATAAGTAATTTTTTAAAATATCAAACTTTTTTAAAAATACAAAATATTTAAAATCAATGTTTTTAGAAATTAATTTTTTTATGAACTATAAAAAAATTAAAATTCAAAGTTACAATAAGAAATTTTTAGAAATTTACATTTTTTTAAAATATTTTGATTTAGAACAAAATTTTTAAATTTTTTTAGATTTAAAAAATTTAAAACAAAAGTTCAAAGAAAATAATATCATTGTTTTTTTACTTATAGTATTTACTAATACGTATTTTCAATCATATCATATTTCAAAATTTCATTTTGTAATTAATAATGTTTCTTATTATTTATTTAATATTTTATTTATTTAAACCGTGTAATACAAGGGGAACTAACCTAGTTACATATATTTGAAGGTATATCAAATACATCACAAACAATTTTCTGTAAATAAATTAATACTATGATTGTCGAATAATCAATTAAGGCGAAGTAATAAATTACGAGAGCTCTTCATAAAAAAATTATCTAGTTGGTATTCTGATCATTAAAATTTTAAAGTAATGTATATTTAAAAACATATGTTCAAAGAAATTAACGTTCACATTCTTCAATCCGGAGAGGGCGGGTCATATTGAAGCAACTACTAAAGTTGTTATTGCATGTGATCTTGAGATTATTGGTTCAAACGCTGATAATAGTCTCTTGCACAAAGTGTAGAGTAATGTTGCGTATATCAAACCGTGAACGATTTGGCCCTTTCCCGGCCATGCATAAAACAAGAGCTAATTCAAAATTAAACTTTTAGTACATTTATTAAAATTGTCCTAAATAGCATGCATATTATAAAAAAAATGTCATTATAAATCAGTATATTCTGAATTTTACTAGGAGTCTAGAAGAAACTAATTTATACACATTATAAAAGGTATCTCAAAATGAAATACTTTTTTCAAAATTTAAAGTACATCAAGAAATGTAAGAGGAGAAGAAAAAAGAGTATTTTTTGTGACTATGGTCTATGGGGTCGATCAAATGATGAGGAAGATGGGCACGCCATATATGTCTTATATTTTCTCTTTTTATTAATGATTAAGCTTGGATAAACTCTAAACAAACAAAAAGTTTGTCAATACATTTGAAAGAAATGGAATACTATAAATAATAATAATATAATGTAAATAAAAATAACACTTTTGGAAAGTCCACTTGTAAAACTTCGATGACATGAACTTTTTCGGTTTTCAATCAAACACTTTATTTTACTTTTAATATATTAGAAATTAGAAATTTGTATAAGCAAATGTATTTTTTTAATGAATGAAACTAGTAAATAACCTCACGACTTTGACCCACTGTTCTATCACTTTGACATCAAACTCCTAAAATAAACATGTCAAAATAAATAACCAACTTCTGAGCCGACCGTGACCTGCTGACGTGAGACCTGTGACCCATGAACAACTCGATTAACCCAACGGATGTTGAGCTTTGTCGGCGGAATTTAGAGAGAGAAACAAAGATGAAGATGAAAAAGATGAGAGAAAGGAAAGTAAAGAAACCTTCATGCGGTTGCAACCTAAAAAAAACATGTGTAGCACACAGACCAATTAGATGAGATCTCTATTGATCCTCGTTTTTTATTCATATGAATATAGATAGAATGTTTGTTATCTTGTATTTTTATTTTAGATTGATGTTTATCTTGCATTTTACTTTTTTATTAGTCGAATTAGTAAAATAATTCGTTTTTAAGTTTAAAAAATAAATGTTAAATTTAATATAAATGTGAAGTTATGGGTATCTACATATAAAATTTTAAAATAATTGTTTTAGTGATATAAATATATCACCTTTTAAATCTTCTCCACCAAGCACCTTGTTTCTGCAACTCATTTCTTAACTCTCTAATGGAGATGAACACATTACATCTCTACCTTTATGCAACCATATCCCTTAACTTCATCTTCTTCATCTCAGCTTCCACTTCAAATCCCTCTTCCTATACCTCATTATCCGCCATTAAAACCGATTCTCAAGCTTTACTCCACTTCAAAAACATGATCGAAAACGACCCGAATGAAGCCCTCTCAAGTTGGCAACCCACCAAATCCCCATGCAAGTGGCTCGGAGTCACTTGCACCCAAGGTCGAGTCACCAGACTCGACCTCAGTGAGTCGTATCTCGCGGGTTCCATATCGTTCGAACCCTTTTCAACTTTAGATATGTTAACCATCTTGAATCTGTCAGAAAACCCTCATTTGTTCATCAATTCTACTTCTATATTTCAACTCCCATCAGGGTTAGAACAACTTCTGTTATCTAACTGTGGAATCAAAGGTTTGGTTTATGATAATCTTCTGACCAAATTCAAGAATCTTGGTGTCATCAATCTCTCCAAGAACAATCTAACTGGCTTCTTACCCGAAAACCTTGTGTCGAATCAAGATTCGGTTAAAGTTCTTGATCTATCGTCGAATAGCATCTTTGGATCGATTCCTATCGCGATTTCAAACTATACCAACTTGGTGAATTTGAATCTTTCATACAATTTGATCACTGGTAACATTCCAAAAAGTTTGGGGCAACTTAAAAGTTTACAGCTTTTAGATGTATCACATAATCTACTCACTGGTTGGATTCCTGAAGAGTTGGGTAATCTTTGTGGATCACTTTTAGAACTCGGGCTCGCGTCGAATAACATTACTGGTACAATCCCAGGATGGTTATCTTCGTGTTCTTGGCTTCGGGTTCTTGATGTTTCGAACAATAATCTAACGGGTACGTTGCCTGATTCGATGTTCACAAACATGGGTTCGTTAGAAAGATTAGTTATGAGTAACAACAACATTTCTGGAGCGTTTCCAGTGACGATTTCGTATTGTGAGAAGTTGAAAGTGGTGGATTTTAGCTCTAATATGCTTTCAGGAACTATCCCATCTGGGATATGTCCTGAAGCATCTTCACTCGAAGAGCTTCGGGTACCGGATAACTTGTTATCCGGCCAAATCCCAGAGGATATATCGCGATGTTCGAAGCTAAAAACGTTAGATTTGAGCTTGAATTACTTGGAAGGTACAATCCCATCTTCAATGGGAAATCTAGAGAATTTGGAGCGGTTTTTCGCATGGTACAATGGGTTAGAAGGGCATATTCCGGTGGAATTGGGGAAATGCGAGAATTTGAAAGATCTTATTCTCAACAACAATCATCTCACAGGGAATATTCCGGTGGAATTGCTGAATTGCAGTAATCTTGAATGGATTTCACTCACAAGCAATTCGATCTCCGGCGAAATCCCACCGGAATTCGGGTTGTTATCGCGGCTAGCGGTGTTGCAACTAGCGAATAACAGCCTGAGTGGCAGCATTCCGCCGGAGTTAGCAAATTGCAGCAGTCTTGTGTGGCTAGATTTGAACAGTAATAAGTTAACAGGTGAAATCCCACCGCGAATCGGGCGGCATGTTGGAGCACAATCTTTGATAGGAATTCTATCGGGTAATACCATAGTTTTTGTGAGGAATGTTGGGAATTCTTGCAAAGGAGTTGGCGGTTTACTAGAGTTCGCTGGAATCCGGCCGGAAAGATTGTTACAGGTTCCTACATTGAGGACTTGTGACTTTAGAAGAATGTATTCAGGTCCAATTTTGAGCATGTTTACTCAATATCAAACTTTAGAGTATCTTGATCTTTCATATAATGATCTTGGCGGGAAAATCCCTGATGAATTTGGGGAAATGATTGCTTTACAAGTTCTTGTGTTGTCACATAACCGACTTTCCGGCGAGATTCCGGCCACACTTGGGAATTTGAAGAACATGGGTGTTTTTGATGCATCCCATAATAGGCTACAAGGTCATATTCCTGAATCGTTTTCGAATCTAACGTTTTTGGTCCAGATTGATCTGTCTAACAACGAGTTGACGGGGCAAATCCCGACAAGAGGACAACTTAGTACGCTCCCAGAGAGTCAGTATGCGAATAATACAGGATTATGCGGTGTCCCTTTGCAAGAATGTGGCATGGTGAGTAATCCGGTGGCAGATTCGGGAGGTGGTGGTGGTAGGCGGCGGTCGGCTAAAACTTGGGCTAACAACATCATAATGGGGATTTTGATCTTGGTTGCTATAGTTTGTTTGTTGATCGTTTGGGCTATCGCTATGCGAGTGAAACGGAAGGTGGTTGAAGAACAGAAGTTGCTTGAGCGACTACAAGCTTCTCGTTCAGCCACGACGTGGAAGATCGAAAAGGAGAAAGAGCCATTGAGTATAAATGTTGCCACGTTTCAGAGGCAGTTGCGAAAACTTAAGTTTTCACAACTGATTGAAGCCACTAACGGATTCTCTTCAGAGAGTCTGATTGGTTGTGGTGGCTTTGGAGAAGTTTTTAGGGCAAAATTGAAGGATGGATCGAGTGTGGCGATCAAGAAACTTGTTAGATTAAGTTGTCAAGGTGATCGCGAGTTCATGGCGGAAATGGAAACGCTAGGAAAAATAAACCACAAAAACCTTGTACCGTTGTTAGGGTATTGCAAGATTGGTGAAGAACGACTTTTGGTATACGAATTCATGGAGTTTGGTAGTCTTGATGAGATGCTTCATCGACGATCGATGAAGGGAGCACCAAACCATAGGATCTTGAGTTGGGAAGAAAGGAAGAAGATAGCTAGAGGTGCGGCGAAAGGATTATGCTTCTTACACCATAATTGTATCCCTCACATCATCCATCGCGATATGAAATCAAGCAACGTGTTACTAGACCATGAAATGGAGGCTCATGTTTCAGATTTCGGGATGGCCAGGCTAATTAACGCCCTTGACACCCATCTAAGTGTTAGCACGCTAGCTGGAACGCCTGGATACGTCCCGCCTGAGTACTACCAAAGCTTCAGGTGCACCGCAAAGGGCGATGTCTATTCACTAGGGGTGGTATTTTTGGAACTTTTAACCGGAAAACGACCCACGGATAAAGAGGACTTTGGTGACACGAATTTAGTCGGGTGGACAAAAATGAAGGTACGCGAAGGAAATTCAAGAGAAGTTATCGACCCCGAATTGTTAGCGAATGCCGAAGAACACGAAAAAGAATGGGTGAAGGAACTAGCTAGGTTTTTGGAAATATCATTGCAATGTGTAGATGATTTCTCTTCAAGAAGGCCAACTATGTTACAAGTTGTGACATTGCTAAGAGACTTAAATGTGCCTAAAACTCTTGTTACTTGATTTTTTTCTTCATATACATGAAACCTACTAGATTTGGTTTGTTAAGATCGTTCTTCATGGAGTTTGTGAATGTAATACTTTATTTAAGATAATATAATTTTGTTAATTATTGTAATACTTTGATTTGCGGCTTTGTGTTTAAGTTAGAAGTTAAATTATAACTTTCTACAATCAAAGATATCAATTTTTATTTTCGAAGTTGAGTTCAATCAGTTTTAACTAATTTTCTAAGGTCAAACATGTCACTATGTTTTGACTATATTTTAAATAATAACAAACCAAACCGGTTGACTTTGCTAGACAACCAGTAAAATCAGCCAAAACTAACTTGTAGCGGTTTGGACAGACGTTTTTAAATTTTCTTTTATTGTTTGCATCAACTTTTACAACCTGATGAGATGATTATTAATGTTAGACATATACATAGCCATGTATTAAAAAGGTAGAAAAGAAGTATACAACTTGAGTTAACTCGATCGACCCATTTTGAGATATAAACCAGTTATCCAATGCAAGCTTTTGAATAAATATTTGTTGAATTGTTGACATATTGTAACCGTTTATTCTATGGGATATAAAAATGAATGATAACATATATTTGCTTTTATAATAATTAAAGTATGGGAAAAGCAAAATGGTGTGCACGCCAAGCAAAGATATAATGATGATTGGGATGATTTGGATGGACAAGAAGAATGTGAGACGAAATGGTGTGCCTTTGACCACATTTTGTCTCCAATCTCAGGTGCACTCTAAAGTTTTATCCCATACCTCATCATCCTCTCACCTATATGGGCTTTTATTTTTATTAGGTATTATTTAAATTTTGGTGTTGGTGCTAGAAAGTTAAAAAGAAGAATAGGGGTGTATGTGAAAGGATTCAAACAGAGAGATATAGGGGTGTAACAAAATGTCATGAGGATAGAAAGAGTTATAGGCGGTTAGGATGTCACGAAAGTGAGATAAGCTAAGGTGAAAAGTTAGAGATCGTTGGGGGTGGGGGGAGAGAGATTTTTTTTTTTTTTTTTTTTTTAACTAAACGATGGGCACGCACATCTTTTAAAACCCATTTATTGTTAGTTTTGTGAGATTTAAACCCGCACTAATTTGATAAGTATGGACAACAGATGTTACCAGATTTGTTATGATGACCCTACCACAAGATAAAGTAAAAGGAATGCAATCATAGATTCTTCAATGTAGATTGGAGTGGATTTAAGTTGGATCTAGATTTTAAATTCTTTTATGCACAATTATAAGTGTAATAAAAGAGAAATAGTAAATACCAGTCAAATCAATCATTTTTTACACCACCTCATACCTTTGATGATGTATATCAAATTAACGAATGTTTAACTATTAAACGATGGATTACTTGATAGAATACTTTTTAAAGAGATTGATGTTGTGAAATAAGCTATTTTAAATTAAACGCATCTGATTTTAAAATTGTATTAGCTCAATAATTGTCCTACTTTTGAGTATTCGAGATCCCTTAGGTCACAGGTTCGATCTCTTCACTCACGGTTTTTGTTCTCTCTTTTACCTTTTATTTTTGGCTATGTTAGAGTTATAAAAATTACAGAAAAAGTTGGAACAAACATGGAGTGTTTGATTGTAATGACGGACCTATGTGTTAGGTTGAGGGTACCCGACCACCCTTAAAAAAATTTAATGGTATGTACACGTGAAAAATTCTACCGTCACCTATAAAGTTTTGCAATCGTCTCCCTCCGCTTCAAAAATTTTAATGATGATCTTTTAAATTAAACCCAATATTATTAGGAACCCAATATATGTGATAGACCAAATTAAATTTTAAATCCAATTCTGATCTCCACGCCGCCACTTCTAGCCACCTTTTTTGCGATCACCACCTCTAGTCGCCGCCCTGAGATAATATTATTAAGTGTATGAGAGTTTTAATATTTTATATAATTATTTTTGTTGTTTAGATGATTGTTTGATTAGGAGATTAAAAAATATGAACTAGGATTTAAAAAATTACAAACTTCAAATCTTCAATTGCAACATATGATTTATGGAATTTCAAATAAAACTTTAAACTTTTATTATGACCCGACCCCATCTGATCCAAACCGCATCGAATAATTTATTATATAGTAATATCCAAATGACACCAAAAAATATTCGCCTCATAAAAATGTTTTTGGTTCCACCACTGTTTGCTAGATAGGAAAAGTTGCGGGGAACAACATGTTCATGCTCGTCCAAGTATGCTAGTTTCTCCATCAAATGATAATCTTCTTGCGGTTATGATTTAACTATAAAGATTGGTAATTACACTTTGTAATCGATTCAATTGGTAATATAGGTGCTAACCCAGGAACGATAATTGGAAATGATCCCCCTTCGTTGTGCTCGCATTTGAAGAACTCGATTCCCCTTTGTTAGTTTGAGGTTAATAAATTGGTACCATAAATAGATATGGGGAAATTTTAGGGTTCTTATAGGGTTCAACAAATACAATTCATGATTTTAGTGTTTTAAAGACTGTAATTCAATAACTATCTTTTTCAGAAGGTTTTAAGTTTGTTTTTGGGTTCTTTTTAATTAAATAGTTGAATTTTTTAGAGATTCTATCAATAACTAAAATTGCAGGTCTAGTATATATTCTCAACAGTGAAAAAAGAAAGAAAGATGGCTGCGTCAAAACAAAACAAAAATGATGATCCGTGTAATTGATAAAAATTAAGAATAAAACCTATAAAGTTTCTACTCTAATAATAAAATGTTAACTTAAAAGGACACATACTAGCATTACATTTCTTCACACTAAAATTTTGCCGCTTTTTTATTCTGTTAAATAATTATGTTACTTACTATTAATATTATTTAATTCATTTTTAGATTAAAATAGTTTTTTGATAAACTAATAAAAAGATCTATTTATTATATTATTTATAAAAAATATTTCTATAAAATAAATTTTTTTAAAACATCAAACAGTTTTAAAAATATTAAATATTTTAAAATTGATGCTTTTAAAAAGTAAAACTTTTTATAAATAAAAAATAATTAATATATGAAGTTATAATAAGAAAGTTTTTAAAATTGATAAATTTTAAAATGTTCATTTGAAAAAGAAAATGTTTAATTTTCTTTTTGAAAGAAACAAAAAAAGTTTAAAAACAAAAGATCAAACAGTTAATATTATTTTTTTTATTATTTATAATCATTACTTATACGTAATTTCAATAATATCTTATATCAAAATATCGGTTTATACTTAATAATTTTTTATTATATATAATATTTTATTTATTCAAACTATATAATACTCAGAGTTTATTAAAGTTAGTTTACTATATATCTATAACTATACTATATATAAAGCATTTTAGGATATATTTGTAATTTTGCTTAAAATTTAAGACATCTAAGATAATATTTTAAGCATAAAGTATAAATATTTTATTCAATAATTTTAATTTACTATCATTTAATAATCTTCTTCTAATTAATGCATTATTAAATACAAATTAGATTATTTAATTCAATTCATTACGTATTATCTTATTTTTAATATTTTAAATTAATATTTAAATATACATTTACTTTTTATATATTTTATAACTAAATATTATGTAAAATAAGTATTATCTTATGTAAATAGTTAACTATATAACTACTAAATATTCAAATAACGAAATAATAATAATATAAATAATAATAATAATAATATATAATAATAATAATAATAATAATAATAATAAATATAATAGTAATAATAATAATACACAAATACAATCAAGTTTAAGGTATTTCGAAATACAAACTTAGTGACACCCACCGCATCATGCACGCAAACCTATTATATATATATATATATATATATATATATATATATAATTGAGTTCAAATGAAAATCAAGAGAAATTATGTAAACCAATAAACCAAATCTTCACCTTTGATTCATTAAGATCAATGCCTCATATTTTTTTTGAATAAAAAATAATAAAAAGTTATACTTTTCTAGGAACATGTGTTGAAAAAGTCAAACAAATTTGAGCCATTGATCTTAATCATCAAAGGTGGAGATATGTTTTATTGGTTTACACAATTTCTCTTGGTTTACATTTGAACCATCCCCTAATATATGTATATATATATATATATATATATATATATATATATATATATTATATATATATAGAAAAGATGATGAATAGTAAATTTGTAGGTTTTCTCAATGTTATCACAATAGTTTTCCCCTCCATCTGAATTAATCAAAAATCGACTATATTTTTTCTATAATTTTACATTTAAACCAATAGAAATCTTTTAACGCTAATCACAACACTTTCCTTTTGTTTTCAAATTGATTACCTGCTCATTTTGTGTTTTATTAAAAATTTTACACTTATACCCTCAAGTTATATCAAATTGTAAAAGCCTCAATAACACCCAAAACATCAGAGGCAAATCTACTATATATAACAAATAGAAAAGATGATGAATAGTAAAATTTTAGGTTTCTTAATGTTAACACGATATTTTTTTCTCTCCTAATTAATCAAAAATCCACTTTGTTTTTTTTTTTTTAGTTTTACACTAACACATAGGGATCTTTTAGAATTAACACAAACACTTTTCTTTTGTTTTCAAATTGACTACCTGCTCGTTTTGTGTTTTATTTAAAATTTAACAATTATACTCCTGTGTTATGTCAAATTTATATTTAATCTTCTGAATTTTAATAAAGTTTTCTTTTATTTTCTTTTAATCAATCAATATATCCATTTAACTTTAATAAAGTTACCATTTACGCATTTGTTATTCTTTTCCTTTCCTTCAAGGATTCATTTTGTAACTGTATTAGTGTTTCGCGTTTGAATTTTTTATGGCTAGTTAATACTAACATATAGATCGTTGAATTAATGCTTTCAAATTTACAACCCTTACGTATAGCACTGGTCACGTCCACTAGTACTATATATGTACATAACTAAAAATGTAATTTTCTCTATATTATATTCATTTGTACTATAAACAACATATAATATTATGAAATAAAAGTATATTATATAATTATTCAAAGTTTAAGTGTTATCAATATCACATTAGGTAAAGTCGGTGTGTCTCGTTCATTTCTTACAAGGTTTGATACATGATGAACAACTTTTTAAGGCATGTTTTTCTTTAGAGTTAATTATACAAATGATCTCTGTGGTTTGTTTAAAATAACATGTGTAGGTACTAATTTTTTTTAGTAACAAGTTTGGGATTTGTAATTTCATTTTGTAACGACTTTGAGTATTAACACTAATTTTTGTTATCTTTTTCGTAAGGTCAAGAGCATTATGATCTTTTTTTTATTTATATATTATGTTTATGTAATTTAATATATATATACACACATAAAAACAAATTTCAAATAAAACCCTACACCCGTCCCCATACCCCGGTTCATCGCCGTACCCTTACCCCACCATCGCCAACCACCATTTAACCACCACCGCCGATCACCATTGGAAATTGGTTTTACTCGAGCCAAGTTGTTCCTTCATTAACAAAGCTAGTCCGTTGCTTGTGAGAGTGATTCAGGTCCAGTTTTACTTTGTTGTTGTGACGAAACGGTGAGGGAAATAAGGAAGGTAGTGGTGGTGGGAGTTGGAGGAAAGGTTTGACGAAGGGATTGGTAGTGAGGTATTTTATATGATAGAAGTTCTGGTGCCAGTTGCAGGCGATGCATTTGAGTGCTTTTAGGGTCTTGTCCTCACCTTGAGGAATTCTCTATACCAAGAGCTTAGATCCAATGGAAATTGGTGAGGAAAAAGACTCGATGGGGACGAAGACGACATGACAGTGTTAGTTTTCGACATTGGTGTTGGGCGGTTGTTGCTGTGTCTTCGAAAGTTTTTAGAAAGGAGGGTGGAAAAGTGGGCCCACTTGGTTTAGAAATGTTTAATTAAAAGTTATTTAATTTTAATTGATGGGTCCCATATTTATTATTGTTCTTAGTTTTTAATATTAATTGTTAAGGGGTAAAATTATCATTTCATCATTGTTTAACGAAAAAGAAACAAATCGTCTGAAGTGGCAACTTGAAAGAGCATAAGCTTAAACATAGATCCAATTTAAAATTTTATTATTAATATAAAAGAAAGGGGGAGGGGGGTTTACTAGATTCATCCCCCATTCAAGAGAAGATAACAGCAAGATGTCACGGAGTGATTTCCCAACTCTAGCACTTATAATCCTTCTAAATTCAGCATTTTGTGACCCAAACGAAGTAACAATTAAAGTTATGATGCGGAAGCGTTTGCAAGCTCGTAATACAAATGGTTTTGTATTGCTTACAAGGTAGTTTACAAGAGTGTTTTACACTAGACTTGTATGGATTTTTGGGTAATTACAAATGAGTGTGATCAGCCATATTTATACTACCCATATGGATCTAGATTTTCTTGATCTAGATCATTCTAAGTCAAGATATTTACGTGATGTGTTCTAGATCTTTCTATCAAAATATCCAGCTATCTAGATCTTTTTAAGGTTATTCTAGACCTGATCTAAATCCTTTAATTTTGTATTTCTTGATCAGATTTGTTTGGGCTATTCTGGCCTTCTGGGTCTTTAGAACAGCCCTAGGCGCCTCCAATGTTTCCGGAAACTTCCGGAACCGAGTAACGCGACTTGTTTTTAGGCAGGTCGTGACATTCTCCCCCACCTAAACCCACGACGTCCTCATCGTGTTCTTGAGTTTCCCTCGGCTTGTTCTTGCAAGTTGCAAGACGGATAACATTTTTCTTTTATGTCTTGTACCTGTCTTAAGTATTGCCGTGTGCGCTTGACCGCCCTTGACGATGTACAAGGTGTTCAGAAAAGCTGCTGGAATGGCTTTTGCTTTTTTGAAAAAAGTCCATCCCAAGCATGATCTTGTAGTCGCCTAATGGTGCTATCGAGAAATCGAGCTTGCCTTGCCATGTCCCGATCTTAGCCTTGACAGCCCATGATATTCCCTCGACCTGTTTGGTGTTACCATTGGTGTCTTTAAGATATCCATCGCGTGTGGAGATTCTTAGACTGAGTCTTTTAGCCTCCTCACGTGTGATAAAGTTATGGCTTGCTCCGGTATCGACCAGTGCCTTTGCAAGTCATCCATTTACTTCTATGTTCACAAACCGAAGTCCTTTTGTCTCCGTGTTAGTGATGTTGCCCTATTTTTCTGTGGGGCAGGACTTAGCCAACTTTAACGGCTTCTCTTCATGTGCCGTTAACGCATTTAGAACTTGTAGTTGCATTGCCCCGAGACGAACCTCCTTGTCTTTGTGGGATGCATCATCACTTCTAGCCATCATGGCTTTTAGACTTTGTTTCTTCGAGCAATCCTGAGCATTATGCGGTCCATCGCATATGAAACAGAATTTTGAAGTGCGCCGTTCATTGTCAAATCGCGACGGCTTCTTTAAATCCTCATTGTGTTTGGGCTTGCCTCCCCCACCATTCTCATCATCACTTCCTTCGTTCATGGGCTTATATGGTCATTTTTCCTTATGATCAATCAAGCTTTCATCTATCGCGATGGTTGAAGCAAGATCTTGAACGTTTCTTCTCTCTAATTCTATCTTGGCCCATGATTGCAGTTTATCGAGGAAGTAGAAAAGGGAGTCTTTATCAGATAAGTCCGGGATCTCAAGGACAAGTGTAGTAAATTCTTTAGCATAATCCTTGATGGTCCCGGTTTGTTTGAGCTTTTGAAGTCGACTTCGTGCTTCGTGCTCAGCATTTACCGGATAAAATTGTCTTTTGAGTTCTTGGATGAACTCAGCCCAAGTTTTGATCGAGAACGTACCTCTTTTGATATCCTTGCTTCGGCGTCTCCAACATAGCACTGCTATATCTTTTAAATACATCGTTGTCGTCTTGATTTTTGTGGCGTCGTCGAAGATTTGTACTCCTCCAACGTATTGCTCCATTTCCCAAATGAAGTCATCAACCGCCCGAGCTTCTCGTTTGCCCATAAACAGTGATGGTTTGGGAATTTCAACTCTAGGTGTCAGGTTCAATATTTCCCTACTGTTGTGACTATGGATTTGTTTAGGCTGTTCTGGGGTCTTCCGAACAGCCCTAGGCGCCTCCAAATGTTTCCGGAAACTTCCGGAACCCGAGTAACGCGACTTGTTTTTAGACAGGTCGCGACAAAGAGCTCCATCTTCATAGTGGGCTTTTGACTCAAACACAAACTTTGAATCTGAACAAACCCTATCTGTTTCACTTCAAAATTAGTATTTGCATTTTCCATAGGATGTAGTTAAATTTAAACAAATTAAACAATTACTTGCAAATCTATTATTCAGTACCTTAATACCATAATCATAAAACAATTAGTGATTTCATGTTAAAATAAAATAGATAGAGCCATTAGCGCCATGTCGATTTCCTATCTCGTAACCTATTAGCTAGCTCTATCTTCCTGTTGAAACGAACAACTTGTGATGATTTTGAACGAAAATAACAAAGAAAATAACTATAGGTTATTACAAACTAAACTAGGGTTTTCTAGAGCTTACACAAGACCTCGAGCTTGCTTGTTAGATTAGATGGCTCGGGTTTAACTCCCTTTAGAATAAATTTAAATCAACCTATTCCGGGCCCAAACTAAAATGGTCATTTTTTACCTTGTCCCGTTCTAACTTGAACTAAATAATACTTTCTTAGTTGTCTCGTTCCAACCCGACTAAAATGATCATTTTTTAAATTGTTTCATTTCCGAACAAAAATGAACAGTTTTTAAAAGCAATCATAGTATGTTCCTCATAATATGTGAGTGCGTTTTTTTATATTATAAAAAATTGTTATGATTGGTTGCGAGTGCAGTAAATTTGATACCAAAATTGTAATACACTACATAAAAGTTTAGACTAAATTTGTAATTTTTACAATTTGGGACCAATCATATAATTTATTCAAACCACATGGATCATTTATGTAATTTATTTAAATAAATATATGATAAAAAAAGTATAAAAAATATTATTTAATTAAAAAAAATAAAAAAAAATTATTTTTAATGTTAAGAATAAAAATAAAAAAAGGTAAATAACACTAGCACCCGACCCGACACGTCCATATGACCACGTATTTTAGTAATTAACAATTATTTCTGCCTCTTTGAAATTTAAACCAAATCCCCAAATTTACAAGTTCACAATATTTTCACAAAAATCTCTCAAATCGATCAAATTAAACGCTACTCGCTAGTATCAGTACACAAATCGGAGCAAATCATCGTCAGATCGAGTGTATATCTATGGCATCAAAGCAAATGGAAGAGATACAGAGGAAATTGACGCTATTATCTTACCCAAGAGCCAATGCCCCTTCTCAATCGCTCCTTTTTGCCGGCATGGAGCGTTATTCCCTTCTCGAATGGCTGTTTTTCAAGTAATCATCTGTAAATTTACTTTAGATTCATGCTTATGTATGCCTTGTTCTTGATGATTGATCAATTGCAGGTTGTTGGGTGATAAATCCCCTTTTTCTCAACAAAATTTGCAAGGGGATGCCATGGATCGGGACGAAGAAACCTCTCGCATACAATGTAAGTGTTTTATCTGTTGTATAGTGCTTCAATTTATGTGTTGATGGCTGTAATTGGTGTTTGTTGATTGTGTTATCAGCTATTGGATCCTTGAGTTCCAATCTGGTTGACCTTTTAGATTATGTCAGATGAGATGAGGATCTACTATGATATGAGTTGTTGTTGGAAGAAATTTGTTTTTGAATAAATATATTGGGAATGATGCTAGTTATTTGATCAAATTTTGAGTAAGCATAATTTGACTTTTTGATCAAGTTTAAACACATTTAGGACATATCAAGCAGTAAGGACACAGCTAATGGATTATCATATGTTAGATATAAGTCTAAACTATTAGTAGTAATGTCTCTTAGAATTGGGATTGTGTGTCCTAAATTGGTTGACAGAATGTGTAATCAAGCTTGAGCAAATAAACATGTGTGAATGTTTGTTTGTGGTTTACCCTGGACTATATTTAGAATCACTATTTGACGCGTTAAAAGTGAAAAAAACATGTATAGGTATCAGATTTGTAGAGCATTTAAAAACTAGTAATAAGCCATTGATGGATTACTAATTGCTATGGTTATACGCAGAACAATTACATTAACAAGGGTAAAGTTTGGAAATTAGAATTTGGCAGAACAGACTTTCGAAAGTAAAAACGAATATGCATTGGCTGCTGATATATTATAATTTATTTTACATTTTTGACCTGCATATAACCAATAACTAATTTCTGATTAACAGATTTGGCAGAGATTGCAAAGTTTCTTGGCATAACCACCAGTGTAGACACAGAAGCTATTCAAGTGAGTTTGATTCTCATAATAGTTTCTCAAATTCTTGTAGGGTTTTATTTGTTGGATGTTTTTGATTCTTCATGATTACAATCTGTGATTTATATATGTTGTTTTAGTACATTAATATTCATATAAACATTGTGCGTATGGTCGGTAATTTGGGTTCCTACTGTTATGATTGAACCTTTTAAATTCTTTAACAAATAGAAGTATGGAAAAACTATGCTTGTAGACTCTGGGCCTGATTTTAGGGGTTTGAGTTGAAATATACTCGTTTTTTGAGTGATTTTCATGTTTCGTATTTTTCTAAAAGGATGAAATCTCACATTTAGAGTATTAGGTAATAGATGATGGTGCAGTTATGTATGATTTAGCATGCTTACAGTTGTAATATAAATTGGATCCTATTGGATTCATTTGACATTATTACCAAAAAATATGAAAACTGAATGTTAGATTGAAGTGGTTTAAGTTCTCTTTGACGTTATATTTTTATTTAACAAGTTCACAATGAAATGTACCACACATTTATAATTTATTTTGTAACTTTCTTTTGTGAAATGCCTTCCTTGCCACCTCACAACCTATCTGGTTTTTGGATTAATTTCCAAGGCATAGACACACACACATATGTAATTGTGTTAGTGTGTGTGTTTGTTTGTGTGAATGCCTTTCTGAATAAATGAAGCAATACAGAGAAACAGGCTATGCTTGTTCTCTAATTTGTTTCTTGTAGATTAAATACATTTTAGTTTAGACCCTTACAAATAAGACTCTGGCTTGTTTTTGTATCTATTTCTGCTAATCATAGATACAGTATCCATTAGAGATGGTAACATGGGAGGGTCTTGTAATGGGTCAAACAGGTTCATGTCACCTTGTATAATTTTTTTTATGATTCAATTTGGGTCAGGTTGACTTGTCAACTTATCTGAACAATTTTTTTAGCTTATAAATCTTTAATGTGTTGAGTATGATATCAAAAAGTTGCATTATAGAAACAGTAACCTAATTTATTCAGAGGTTGAAAACAATTGAATAACACTTACGGTGACTTTCAGCCCATTTTAACCAGTTACATTTTTTTTTAATGTTTAAAACTTTTGGAACTGTTCAACCTCTTAGATATAAAACATAATCCAAATCGACCTATTTTCAAGTAGTGATTGGTTGCAGGGACGAGGAAGTTATGAAGAACGTACTGAGATGCTCCGTTTGATTGTAGATCTTGTCGAAGCTAGCATTTATGCTGATAATCCTGAGTGGAGGTTAATATCATGTTCTTGTTTTTCCGTGATTTTCTTCTACTTAAATTTAAGTTTTTGATATACAAGTTAAATATATATCTATATGTGTGTGGTGGTAGTGTTGATGAACAGGTAGCAAAGGACATACAATTGATAGATTCTATTGCTGAAAAACAAGCTCAAATATTCTCTGAGGAATGCAAACTGTTCCCTGCTGATGTGCAAATTCAGTCAATATATCCATTGTAAGATTTCTCTTATTTTCAACTATTACGATTATAGGCATATCAAGTATGTTTTTTGATATTTACTATTTTTACTATTTTCCACTTTGAATTATTATTAGCAATGACATGCTTAAAAAGATACATTATTTCTTTTAAATATTTTTACATATTATCAAATTTATATCAGTTTCTATATCAATTTTGCATATATACACAAACACTGTTGCGTATTTTTACATCTAGTTAGTACATAGTTTATTAGTTTAATAGAATGATCAAACGAATTTATCTGACAAAACTAAAAATTTAAGAAATTCCAAAGAAAGATTATAAGGACTAGAATTCATATCTGAAGGTATTTAAGACATTTGACTATCAAATCTAGCATATTTTACTTGTTAAATGAGAATTGATTTACAGGCCTGACATATCAGATTTGGAGAAACAACTTGCTAGCCAATCTAGTAGACTATCGAGTCTGCAAGAGATGGTTGATGATTTAGCATCAAAGGTTAATTCTAGCTCCTTTTACTCCATAAATATCTGGATATGTGATTTCTTGATTCTATTTGACGATGCACTTAGCTGACATTCTCATATTCTGTATGTGATTTCTAAACCTAGCATTCATATAATCCTGATGAGGATTATGCTGAAGTGGACATGAAGCTGCGGGCACATCTAGAGTCTTTCTTAGAAACTGCAAGATCCTTCAATACCATCTACACCAAGGTTGTTTATTTTCATCAATCATCATCTTTTTAATCTCCCTATTATGCATACTTAGAGGAGGAAATTTCAATCCAATCACTATGAATGGGTTAATTTGATTTTTTTTTAATCTTTAACAGGTCTAACATTTGAACTAAAAATATTAGCTAAAAAAGAATTGGGTTAATTGAAGGTCTCACGTAGTATATATTTAGTTCATAAAACTCCCTACATCTTATGAAGAAATTCTTCTATATATGAAAGAAGAACTTTCATGAATAGTAACTTTTTGGCATTTAGTGACTATGGATTTTGAAGCTTAAGATACAAATCATGTTTCTAAATATTTCTTATGAAATGTTTATTCTAATTCACGGGATCATCTTTTATGTTTTTTAATTTAGATTATTAGCAAAGTAATATTACTTGTGTAATCATATATGACACAGTAGTTAGAAAATGAAAACTACTGACAAAAAGGGTTTTGGGTCAATCCAACCTAATAACCGATACCAAATATTTACCTGTTTTGACATGTTATTCAACTCTATTGTATTGCCCATTTCACCTCTAACTATACTCATTCCTTTCTCCCCATGGTTTTTGCTTCTTTTTTTTTTTTTTTTTTTTTTTTTTTTTTTTTTTTTTTTTTGCTATAATCAACTGTCGAAAATGGAGCATCATTTATACAAAAATCAAGAATGAACATATCTAGATTGTATATTAATTAGACTTATAAAATATTGTTATATATTCTCAGCGGGATATTTTTTAATAGGAAATACGTCCATGGACACATATGATGGAGGTACCTCAATTGCATGGATTTGGGCCAGCTGCACATCGCTTATTAGAGACATACAAGATGCTCTTAAAGGTAAGTTTATGTTTTTTTTAACGGCCCTAATTTATTCATCTTCTACTTCAACCTAAATCTACTTCACGCCTCAATTGAGGCTCAAACACAATGCCACTTGGGTGAGGGGCATACACCTCTGCCACTAGGCCACTGCCAGTGGTTGTAAGTAAGTTTATGTGATACTCTTTTATATGCAACTTCCATCTCATCTCTTTGGTAACTTTTTTGGATGATAACAGTTTGTGAAATGCTTCATACCACTCCTTCCCCCATGTAGTTAAAGGCATAGAGCTCACGTTTGTTTAGGTGCAAGGCACAGAAAAAGCACACACCCAACAAAAGTAAAGCAGAATATTAAAAAGAAGTTTAAAAATATATATAATAGACATATGGTATTTATAATAAACTAAATTACAAATATATTTGATGACCTGATATAATTTTCTTTTAAACAAAGTCAAAATAAGTTTTTTTTTCTTTTCTTTTTTTTTTTTTTCATTTTTCCAATGTGGTTTTGAGCTTTGATCCCTCGTTGCTTCATCTAAAGAACTTGAGATGGCTATAAAAGGGATTCAAGTCAAAACAAAAGAAGCATAAGCTGGTTTAGGTCCTTTTTCGGCTGGCTAAGCCCTTTACTGACTGACCAAGATCGTTTCAGGCTAGTTTAGTCCTGTTTTTGATCGGTTTGGATCCATTTATGGTCGGTTCAGTCCATTTTTGCACCTGGTCAGACTAAAGGAGTCGCCTTGTATGCGTCTGACCAACACGCTTGCCTCAATTGTGCATTCTTATGTCGCTTGCGTATTAGCCTCGTCCAAGCACCGTGCGACTTCGTGCACTCTTAAGTCGCCTTCGTCCAAGCACCAACACGCACCCGCTTTTTTTTTCTTCCATTTTTTGAGTTCGTAGAATGTAGACGTAGCAAAATGGGAGAGATGAGTTGACTTTTTTTTTTTTTCTTTTATATGTTATTTTTTCTAATAAAATGACACAGGAGGTCTTTTGAATTATAAAGATTCTTTGGCAACTTTCTGACTTGTTATTTTAGCAATCTTTTTTGCCTCACATCTGATAGATTAGTGATAAAACATAATATAAATTAACCTGTATCTAAAGTACCTTTAAACAATTTACATTAGGGCATCATTAATGTAAATATACAAAAGGAAACACTAGCATTTACTACCATAATTTTTTTTTTTTTTTTTTTTTTTTGAAGATGATGGGGAAGTAAACTTTATCTTGAATTTTTGAATGGCAGTTCTTAGGAAACTTGAAAAACCTACGTGACTCACATGCTGCTGTTGCCGTTGGATCGTCTGAAACAATCTCGGGTCAACCATCTTCAGTGTCGAGAATAATATCCGAGTGTGAATCTGCTTTGACTTTCTTAAACCGTGATCTTGGGATCCTTTCGGCCTCTATAGCTCGTGATGAAGCAAAGAAATCAGAATCGAATATTTGACCAACAGAATGTGTAGAAACAAAAGTCAACAGTTCTAAATTTACATTTTTGTTCATCACTAACAACTTTGTTAATGCTAAAAGAATAACCTACAAATATACGTTTGGTTCATATGTATTAGTATGTTTACAATTTTTGTGTTCAAAGTTCACATCTTAATTCAGAAGACATAATCTAGATATATATTTTATGTTTCTTGGTGATTTCAAAATTGAGGATTTTTACATATTTATCTAAAAAAATGCATAAATGTGGTTATAATCGACTTGAATAAGTATAATTTAAAACACAATTAATAGGAACGTCTTACATCCCTCATCATGGAATATGTTTGTATCTTTACAATGTAATAAAAATATGAAGACATAAAATTTTAATTATTTTAGAATGATAGACTTGTACACTCATTTACAACTAAATTATACGAATTCATATTCTAGCACATACTAGAATTTGAACCATAATATTTTTCAAAAAGTTTTCGACTCTTACTAGTGAACTATCAACTCAAATGCTATTAATGATTTATATGAAATCTCAATGCTTATAGAGCCTTATACTCGCCTTATTATTATTATTTTTTTATCAAAGATGTTCACACTTTGGACAACTTAATTATCACCTCTTTAACCTATCGTCACAAGAAAATTACTATTTTATCACTTTGGTGTTTCTTGCACATGTTAACTCTTATGATCAATATTTTTAAATTAATCGGTTCATGATCAATTTACACCATTATATTTTCGACATCCCTAGTATTCTTTATACACATAAATACACTGCTTTAACAATAAGAATCTAGATGTTAAGAACTTGAGATTTGTACACGATTTTCTTTTTTTTTTTTCTTAAAAAAAGAACATTTGGAAACAAAAGCAGGATGTGACAACGATTCTAGACGCTTTAAATTTCCACTAATGATCCAAATACATGAAGTGCAAGAACCAAAATAACACGGTGTTAGCTGAAGAATAATGTTTCTAAACCAGACCGATCATTAAATAGGACATTTTAACGGTATATTGTTCGGACTGTGTTCAAAATCTAATTATGTTATAATTAATGTAAATATAACATAATGGAGTAAGCTAGCATGAGAGAGGCGGATACAGGTAGTCTAGAGAGGTGTTAGTTTTGTGTTCTGCAATACAGTTTTGTTATTGTGTATATGGACAACAGACTCGATAGGTGATACTAGAGTAAGATAGAAATTTACTCGTTTGAACTTAAGTTAATTATAGAGCACCATTACACTTTAGATACTTACTAGTAAGATAGAAATTTACTCGTTTGAACTTAAGTTATTTGAGTTTTCGTTGGAGTTATCCTGTTTGATTGCGTAGTAGAAGTAAGAAGTGTGTGCATTATGATTTATGACCCATCATTTTGCAAATTCGACAAGTGGTTGATTTAAATGGCTCACTTAATTGCATGGTGGTCATAACAAGAACTATGTGATTGATATCCTATTATTAATTAATATGTTCCTTAAAAATAAGAAGTTAATGTCTCAATTTAGCAAACTTTAGTGTCTTTTCAACGGTTTCAACATTAAGTAACAATGTAGTAAAGATTAGCGTCAAACCTTGTAGAACTTGAAGAATAGGGTTTCATCCAAAACCTATTCTTCTATTGCGCATTGTAATTGATTTGCCAATTGCTTAGCAAGATTAAAGAAAAAAGAACATATGAGGTACCTTGTTTGAGTGTTTGAAATGGTTCCTTGAGTTGAAACTCTATGGCTAGGACATCTTGAGACTAGGTTCTTAGATCACCTTCCATAGTTGTATTGCACACGTTGGAACAACGGCTAGGTGCGCAATAGATGAATTGAGTGTGACATTGATACATCCATTTAGTTGATTTCGACAGGCTTGTTGGTTGGGATATTAGAACTAATATTAGGTATAAGCCCACCATTTTTTAAGGTAGTGACCATATATATTTCCAATTGAGGCAAGTTTTGATGATCGGTCTTACAGACATGAAACTAGTGCTATTTTGAAGATTGGATGGTAATTATGTTGTGGTTGTCATTATTGATGTGTTTGCAGCTACCATGATTGATCACAATATGAGGTGATTATAATGAAAAAAGAAAAAAGAAACAAAAGGAAAAAACGGCTAGAGTGAGATGATAAAGGTAACATTTTAAGGTTTAGGTCTCATGGATTTTTCGTGTGACCATAAAAGAATTAATGATGTTCCTTGATAAATAATAAAATTTACCTTAATATTTAAAGAGATGTTACAAGGTAAATAAGAATGATTCAAATTGTTTATAATAATAAGTTTGCATATCTTTAAATTTACGAGTTCAATAAATTTTTTTTTCACTAGTTGTATGTGATATAGTTACATATATGTAAAAGGCAATCATTGAATGCTTACATTTACATAAGCATATGTATAATAGTTTAAAAATATTTGTTTTTGTCAAAGATTTAATCGTCTGATGATGAACAAATATTTGCAACTTTATTTTGAAATAAATCAATTTAAGTTGCAAATATGGGAGGGAGAGAGATTATTGAATAAATATTGTTCTTCGCCATTATAGTTTCCATAACTAAAAATTACAATTTTTATACCCTTATTGCATTTAATTAAATTCATTAACTTTAACTTAATTATAGATTTACCATTGTTTTGTTTTTAACCACTGATCAATCTCGATCAATGGTTTGAAAGTGATTTTTTTAGTTTTCTTGTAAATAGGGGTTTTCTTATATATGACCCTCCGTATAAGTAAGTAAAATTTTTATATTTACACTTTATTATTGCGATAATTTACCAACATCTTAAAAACCAAACAAAGTCTTGCCTTTTTTTGAAATATCATTATTACATAGGGTTAGCAAAAGAACATATGACCCCATGGTAAAAACGAGTTTACCACCTTACTAGAGATGGGGGATTCAATCTATAGGTTTGTTTTCAAACACATGTTTTTAATTACACCCAATAACCACAAATAATTATTTTTTATGAACGACCTTAATCTAACAACCAAATTGTTAACACTTATTGTACCTTTAGTTATTTCATTTTCTTTTCATTCATAGCTAACTTTAGGTTAATCAACCATGCTAAAATGGAGTGATTAAAATATATAAATAATTTATTTTTGTAACCCTTTTTAAACTTAAAAGGAATTTAAACTTATTTAAATATTTATAAATCACTTTTATTTTAAAGAATTACTGAAATAATTTAAAATGAACGGGATGTAAATTTTAAATATTTCTTTGATGTCTATGTATACTTACTAATTGTACGAAAGGTATAAAATAACTTCTAGTTAAAATTTTATTAATCTTTTCATCAAATAAAACATCTCTTATGCAAATAAATTCATTTCCACTCTATCTACTGCATGTTACACCTATAATTATTGGGTCTAATATATATTAAATGACATCTTTTTGCTGAGTGTAGATATTGCAAGCTAAAGGTATAGCCGTTTAAGTGTATGGTAAATGTCTTTCTTTTGGTTTACACGAGAATTTCACCTTCCCACCTATATATTTTCTTACCTTGCCATCTTCCAGCTGCACATCGGCCCTTTCTTCGGGACGACGAAGGGTGTGTGCCTCATCGCATCGTCATAAGGTTTCGTACATGATTTTCAGAAAATGTTGATAATATAAAATATGTAAATTAATTAAAATTTTAAAAAGGATATATACTTGAATTTTTATTTAGTACACTAGCATATTACTCCCCTAACACAACAAATACAAAGATTGCGACGACAAAGTGAGTATTCTATGCTTAACCTAATTGGCATAACATGGATGCAATCTTCCATACAAGAATCTTCTGTACAACGATCCGATCCGTAATCATAAGTGAAAGCACATAGACCGTGACCTGCATGCCAATTAAGCAAAATAAATACAAAACTAAATTGTATTCCACCGGCAATATGTAGTACATGCTAAATATATATTACCTAATGTGTTGCATTCATCTTGGGGGGTTTTAGCAATACCATTCATTATGTTAAATAATAACAAGTGAAGAACAACAAAATACAAGATGCTTCTATCCATTTCAAATACTATTGTATCAATATTAAGAGTTCTACTATTTCCTTCACACTTGCAATGCATGGTATTTATAACGTGTGTTGAGCATGATATTATATGCAATTGTAATAGCATGACATGGTATCCAAGCATTAAATGTGCTTCAATACATAATGATTTTCATGACAAATATTTTCAACATAATTACTGAACTTTTTTTAACAAAAATATTTTCAACATAATTATTCATTTTCTAGCTTAGACTACACCTGTAACCTCTTCACGATGAACCCGTCATTGGAAAAAAAAACCACTAGCACAAAGCAGGCTAGTAAATTATCAGCACGATGTTGGCCTTTGAATTGATCATACAAAGCAGGGCAATGAATTGTTAGCATGAAGCGGACCTTTGAGTTTGTTCACAAAAAGCAGACCTTTGAATTGTTAGCATAAACCGGACCTTTAAATTCTAGTACAAAGCAGTCCAGTAAATTGATTGCACAAAACAGACCTTTGAAATGTCTGTATAAAGCATACCTTTAAATTGTAAGTATACATCAAACCTTTGAATGCTATCCCGAACCTAGACTTTGGGTAAAAAGGTAATCATAATAATATCCTCATTAGAACTTTGACTTGATTTGAAAGACGGGTACAACTAAGTATGAATCCCCTTAGGTATGAAAAGTAGCTAGACACATGGAAATACTCCAAGTACAATGAATGTGGATGATGGTCAATGCATGTGGAAGACCATTAGTTAATACGGATGACTTTGAACAAATTCGAGTAGTAATAACCTTCATCGACTAAGTATTGGGTTAATGTGGATGGGGTACATTAATGCGAATGGTTATACTAATGAATATAGCTTGGTCCAATGCGGGTGAACCTTTAATTTGGCTAAGTATTTAGGTTAGTGAGTGGTGATAAATGCTAGAAATAGTATGGTGGGTGGCAGTGAATATGATCGGGGGAACAAATGCGGCTAATCGTATAATCTTTCGTATTGGCCATACTTAGACTACTAAGAGGTAAATGTGGCCGACCAAAACAAATGGGGGTAACCTTCTCTTGGATTTCGTGTCGGTACAAGGGTGATAAGTTGTGCTAATGTGTCACACCCCCACCTCAGTATACAGTAGAAGCATAGGAGTGTAACGAGACTGAATATCAAGAACAACATTGTTTACCAGTGAACTTTAAAATCTCAATACATTAATTATACTCTTAAATGTTTTGTAATCTAGGCTTCTACAACTTGGCACAGCTACTACGTCAGGTTCTTTGACTTGTATAACTAGATAAGCTATTTTTAATTACCGGTTCTTGAAAAGCATATTAAAAGTCTCAACTAAAAATAGTTGGTGAGTTCATAGATTTAATAAAATAGAGTTTATCACGTAGATGCCAATTAAATAAGTCCACAACCAACCCTATAGCCGGTTATCCAATCCCCATCTAAATGGATTGAATCCACGAATAGTAACACTCGAACTGTCAAATAGGAACATGTGCAGATAATATGCCGCATCCATGTTGCAGGCTCATCGGCAATGCATTTATCTGTGCGTGGGATATTACTCAGTAATACCACACATACGATCTGTTAGTACGCACTGAATTAATGGTTGTGTAATAATGACTGTTACTACATGTGCATAATAGAAAAAATAAAGTTTTAATTAATTGCAAATCATAGAAAAACAAGCATGTTTGTAACCCCAAAGAGTGAATAAAAAGGGACTACGAAAACACACCTGATTTCTCTTAAAAGTTACAGGATATCACCACTGGGAGCCCATAACTATGTGTAGGGTTTCACCAAAGTAAACCTAAATGCACATCTATTATCAATCGTTAACAATAAGGTAATGTTATCACATGTGTTTTTGAGCTTGTTATATTAGTTAAAGATTAAGTGATCTTTTAATATTGTAGTTGTGTTGCTGCATGATATTAGTGTTATTTGTATAACTACGTGGGTCTTTTATATTAACTAGGTTTTACCCTGCGCGCGTAGCGCGGAAAATCCCGTCACGATTCTAAACGGATACCAAACGTTGTCGCAATAGCTGTCGTTACAATGTAAAACACTAAGACATCAAAAAGAAATAAAAAAACACAACACAACGGTCATCACGTACTCCATTGTAAAACATTAATACGTATTACATCGTAAAAGTGACATAATCATGTATTCAAGGAAAAAAAGGAAAAACAAAGCGAACCCATAAAATGCAAAAAAAAACAAAAATCCAAGAATTAATCTTACATTCTTGCATAAACAAAACAAAACCTCAAAATGTAAAACAAAAAATATATATATTTTGACAAAGCATAGAATAAAAATATCAAACCAATCCCTAATACATGTATTCCTCTTATTAAATGTATTCCTCATGTTGATCTTGATGTTTAGTAACCATAATAAAATTACCCCTATATTAATCAACGACAGCTTGAGCAGTGATATTTGCTGTATTGGTTATAAAGCTGATGGTACCACCGTCACGCTGTGTGGTGGCTCTGGGGGTTGTACCCCTGCTTGCGGTACCGACCTCCGGTTGTTGCCGGCAGGTGATCTCTTTCTCTTTTCTTTTAACCATGGTTACGCTTTTTTTAAGACAGAGAGAGAGAGAGAAAGAGAGAGAGAGAGAGAGATTGAGGGTTATTGGTGTCGAGCAGGCTGCGTTACCCACTTCCGGTGAATGCTGGTGACACCGATGGTGGCAGTAAGTCTGGCCGTTTCTCTAAAACCGATTTGGTGTACTGATGGTGGCCGCCCTTGAAGGCCGGCTGTTGTCGCCACTTATGGCATGCAACAAGGGCCCTTTCGTATACCCTCTATGGTTAAACGGATCTGAGGTGACGCCCTTGAAGGCTGGTCGTCGTAATCACCCGTATACACTCTAGGATTACACAGATCTGGCCAGGGTTACACGCATCTGGCCCAGATCTATGCCGGTTGGCGGTGTTGTTCATGTTGCTTGCGCTTTGCCGCCCATCTATGGTCAAGGCAGACCCTGGCATCATCAATGTTTTAATTTGATTACATATTTGTTGTGGGTTCATGATGATGAACTAAGGCTCATCAGAGACCTTCGCCTTTTTTTCGATTCAAGGGCTATGATTTGAGTAATAAACCATTGTTTGTTGCCATGGCGTGGCAACCATTTGTGATATGCAGCCGCAACCCGACAGTGGTTCTGAGCCCCTTGCAAACCGTTGGTTGTTTTTGTGTCTGTTGAGCTATGATTGTATTCCTAGAATATGTCTGTTACTGAGGCATGGCAGCCTGTTGTGGTGTGCAACCGTAACAAGATTTTGGTTCTGGGCCTACTGTTTAGTTTGCGTCTTTGTGATCTACATACGGCTATGATAGTTTATCTCAGCCATGGTTTGCTCCATTCATCACACACGCAACGTGCCTGTATGGATTTAACTAGTTATATAAAATCTTTTAAGTCAAAATAAAAAAAGCTAAAACTATATTATAACCCTCATTATATATTAATAATTACACTTTTCTCACCTATGATATAAAAGTTAAATAAGTAGTCTTGTTCTAGAACATGTTAAAATTTTATATCAAGTACAACAATTTCCGACATAAGAAACCTGATTATATCAAGATCTATAATCGAATAATAATCAAATGTTTTTTAAACCAAACTATTAACTCAACTATAATCAGGTAATAAATTATAAAATAAATAAATTATAATAATCCTAAATGAAAATGATTTTAAAATAATTACGCTTTTAACATTACTTATCCATATTTTAGTAGCGTTAGCTGGAAATAAATTTTGTAATTAATATTAGCAGTTCAAAATTGTTATAATAATAATATCAAAAGTTGATAGATGATTTAATTTACTTTTTATATTTTCCGTATGACATACTAATTTTTTTTCTTTTTATGTTCTTCAAAGAGATTTATAATTACACCTATAATTTCCGTTAAAAAAAATTTCACTGACAATTCACTTTTTCATAGTTAACTTCCTTTACTTCATTCAAGATTTCAATCTCTATGATTTCAATCTCTATCTTTCTCGAGATTCAATACTGTATTACCGGATTACTCACAAACTCTTGTCTCACTTTTTCTTCCAAAAAAAAAAATCTCATCTTCATCTATGCCATTACCATCGACTTGCAATTTGTAATAAGGTTGTTGTTGTAGATCCTCAAGTCTGTTAGTTATCATCATCTTCATCTCTATTTTTTTTTTCTTTTTTACTTTGATAGAGGAAATTAAAATACATAAATTATGTAACCTCTTCCTCATGTATACCTCCATTAATGCATATGTTATTCAACTGAACATGATTTCAGTTTAATATGTTTTGTTCTTCATACATGAATATCGCACCACAAATTTCTTACATATTCATCGTTTTGATTCTCATTTTGACGGTTACTAAGCTTAATCCAATGGAAATCATATATGCTTAAACCCTAGCTTTTCCAAGGTAGCTTTTCCAATAGAAATCATGCTTAAACCCTAGCCGATGAAAGCTTTAAGGGTTAATGGATTTAAATACTTCCAACTATTGGGAATTGGCCGCTGCCACCCCCAAGTATCATTTTGGCGAATATAACTCCCAAGTAAACACTTCGGTATCTGTATCACCCGTCGTTTGTCAGGACCCTAATGATGTTAACTTCCTGATGATTTGGCACGCATACATGTACATGCCTCGCTTGTGTGGCAGCTGATGTGGTTAAGGCCACATCATCAGAATGTTAACGTCGTTAGGATTCTGACAAACGACGGGTGATACAGACACCGAAGTGTTTACTTGGGAGTTATATTCGCCAAAATGATACTTAGGGGTGGTAGCGATCAATTTCCAATAATTAAAAGTATTTAAATCCATTAACTCAAGCTTTAATAGCTGTTACGTTGAAGGAGGAGAAGACAAGTGTTGACAAAAAGGGGTAAAAAAAAATCATGATTCGTGGCAACAGGAGAAGAAAGGGGAAACACGCTGCTTTTCAACCCTTGAATCCAAAATGGACGGTGGAGATTTGCAAAAACACTATTCATTCACATGCTTTTCATGCTTTTTAAATAAGATAATAATAGTAATAGTAATAATTAATAATAATCAAATACAACTAATAATAATCTGACTAACAATTCTACATTCATTTTTTTTTAAAATTTTTTTTACTGGCTTTTACTAATTCGTTTGTTGGGCGTTATAACTTATTCAAAAGTACCTTCTTTATAATTTCAATAAACAAAAAAAAAGAAAAAGACAAACCCTTTCTTGTTTTGTAATGTCGCCTATAGGTATATTTATAATTTTGCCAAAGTTTCTTATTTTGCCAATGGATTTACCCGGGTGACCGGGCGTAAAATTTATTCGTTGGCCGTTCAAAAGGAAAGAGTATATTTATAATTTTAAGTTTTAAAATTCGACATCTAATGACGTTACATTTAAGGTACCTTATACTAATAGTTGTTGAGTATAATCAGTCAAAGTTTACCTCGCTTATTCATGAAAAGAAACTTATTTGTGTTTGGTAAGTTGTTAGTTAAAACTTAAAAGAAGAGAAAAACACGATGGATTTCTTTCAGCCAAAGTGGCGCAAACACTCTTTGAACCAATGTGCATATTGGAGGGATTAAAAAACGAATTTCAAGATCTCAAGGTAACTGAATCTAGTTATTCGTATTGTATTCGGACTTGAATTAGATTCGAAGGATTCAAACCGTATTCGAATTCGAATTCCTAACTGGTTCGAAATTCGTTTTAATTCGATTTTAAAATCGAATGCGAATCCATCCAAAGTATATATATTTTTTATTTTCAAAAATAGTAACTTTAATTCAGATGATAAAAAGTTTAAAATAAAATAATAATAGTCTAACATCCAAATTACATATTCAAATATCATAAATCACTATTGTAATGAGAGACATGGTTAGTGAGCGGTATCGTTGGCTAGAGGTGATCGCCTCTTGGCCACCCGTTTCCAGCAAGGCCAAATTTGGTTGCCACATCCGGTTACCCACCTCCTTTATAATCTCCAGTTACGCACCACTGCAGTCGTCGTCGTGTTTGTGCACTGGGTAGTCATCTTTGCTTTGTTTTGCGAACCTTAGGCGGCGATGGTGTTGTTGCTACCTATTCGGGTTTTGGTTAAATTATTTGAGATTCTCTTGGTCGTGTACCGAGCTATTTTTTCCGTGCTTATACATTCAAGTCCTGATTTAAATTACATTTGGTTTGTCAATGATGATGGCTCTAAGCTTACTTGAGACATGGTTGGGCTAGTTTTATGTACTTGATGGTTGGTCGATGATGTTGATCGTGTGATCATTTGAGAGTTGAACAACAGTGTTAATGATAATCGTTTTGTGCTTATCTTAGATGTGGTTGCATTGGTTGGCCTTTTTCTTTAACGAATGTTGACGTTTTTACACGAGAAAGTTATTTTTTACATCCGCCACTTGCAAGTAAATCTAAAATATAAAGGATTGTGCGTTGTAGGTTTATGTCAAATCCAAAATTTGTTAGCTGTGATGATTCAACTAAAAAGAGATTATGTCTTGGCATGGCAACCATGCATCTGAGGTTTGCATTCAGAACTGGTGATAGAATCTAAGCTAAAGCGTTGTTTTATCAAGAGTGAAACTACAATTTTTACGGTTTGATGCATATGGTTGTTATAGCTAATTGGTTACGAGTTATGCAGTTGTGATTAAAAGAGTCAATTAACCTTTACATTAATTTACGAATTGAAGGAATAGTAGAATTTGGGGTTGTCTGATTTTGGCCACGAGAGATTTTTTCACGCGATAAAGTTTTCCTTTGCATCTGCTACTTGCAAGCAAATCTAAAATCGGGCTCGTGAGTTGTTGGTTTGTGTGATATCCAAATTTGGCTGGCTATGATGATTCAAGTAAAAACGATCGTTTTCTTGGAGTGACAACCATGCATCAATGGTTTGCAGCTAGAATTAGTGACCGGATATGAGTCAAAGCATTGTTCCATTTAGAGTTGAAATTACAACTTTAAGGTTTAACGTATATGGTTGCTAGAGTTAACTGATTACGAGTTATGCACCTGCGATTTATAGACACAGTCGCCCATAAAAATCAAAAGATCATGTTTAATCCGTACAACATACATCGACTTTAATGCAAAACTTCTACAGCTACAACGTGCGGGAGGTAGCCGCTAGTTCAAATTAAACTTCTAAAGAAAAGTGTGTTAATGAAATATACAGTTCATAAGTTCTTACCATTAAATCTGCATCGAATAACAGCATATGCATTAAGGAAAAATCTTTGAAATTAAATTAGGGCTCAGGATAAACGAATTTGAATCCATAAGACAACTAAACCTTTTTCAAGCATCCGGTACGTTAAAGACATTTTCTATCATAATCTATGGGCGTCTTAACTATTTTGAAGCACAAGACGAAGTAAAAGCTCAAGACCCTTATTTGAGTATCATCCTTATAAGTGGTAGTTTTTAGGAAATTTTATAAGTGTAGGTAAATAAATGAATTCCTTATAGTAGGATTGGATATTTATAATAAAAATAAACTAGACACAATTTTTTTTTTCTTGTTAAAGTGAGATGGAATTGAGATTAGACATTTATAGCCCCAAAACAAACAAAAATTTATTATTTACGCTCAATAGTGTTTATATAATTTTGTTCAAGTAAACTTAGATCCCCTAAAAATTTGGGGGCCGTGGAAACAAGCCTAAAAACCAAAGAGAGAGAACCGCCCATGCCTACTAGCATCCACTTCAAGCAAATAAAATGTTACTTTTATTTAAATTGACTTCTTTTTGGCCTATTTTGTAGTAGACATATAGTTGGAAATTCTTGGACACATAACAGTGAGAGAGTTTTGCTTTATTGTTTGGTATGTATTTATATAAAAAGAAACAACGAAAAAAAAAAAGAAAAGAAGTTCAACTACATTTCATGTTTTTTTAATATACACACATTTATATGCATACATATTCAAGATTGTTTTGAATCAAATATCATCTTTTGTCATAAGAACAACATAAAAACAAATATGTTACCCAACATATATTTCTTAACAAAACATTTGAAAATACACTTATTATGCGTCTTAAGTTTAACAATGCTTGTTAAATCTTCTAAGAGTGTTAGTTTTACTACAAACTTGATCCATCGTGACTCACCAACATCTCCTTTTTATGATCCTTCCCTCACCCTTTCACGGCGGGTGGTTGCCTCCTTTAGCCGCTCATTTGGTCGCGCTAGGATTATCAATTCCATGCGTTCTGGCATGACAAATGTTTTCCCAAACCCTCAATTAGCTAACTATCTTATGAAGTTATCGATCGGGACTCCACCTCAAGACATCATAGGTGTGGCTGACACGGGGAGTGACATAATATGGACACAATGCGAACCTTGTTCGTATTGTTTCAACCAAACGCGCCCTGTGTATAGGCCGAGGGTTTCCTCGACTTATAACACGACGAGATGTGGTTCTACAACATGTATGTTGCTTCCAATGAGGTCTTGCGCAACATCCGACAACACATGTTTGTATTTGGTCATGTATGGAGATTTGTCATATAGTTCTGGAGAGCTAGCAACTGACACAGTTACGCTAGATTCCACCGTAACTGGCATCTCATTCACCTTTAATAATGTTGTTTTTGGTTGCGGGCATAGAAATGCTGGCATGTTTACTGATGATCAAAGCGGCATAATAGGCCTTGGAGGCGGGCCTTTTTCGCTCATTACACAAATGGGATCTTCAATTAATGGAAAGTTTTCATATTGCCTTGTGCAAATGTTTTCTCAAATAGAAAGGTCAAGTAAAATGTATTTTGGTGAGGACGCCACAGTTTCTGGAGATGGGGTTGTTTCAACCCCATTATTTTCTGGAAACCCTAACACCTTTTATTATCTAAATTTTGAAGGAATGACCGTGGGAGGTCAACGTGTTGACTTCTACTTGACGACACCTACCCTTGTCGAGGGTAATATCATCATCGACTCAGGAACATCACTAACACTACTTCCTGAAAGCTTCTACAATCGACTTCAATTGGCAGTACGACAATCAATGCGGGATATCAGACCAGTTCGTCCTGACCCACAAAATAACTTAAGCTTGTGTTACAATCCATTAGAGGTGATGGATCTTCCGGTTATGGTGGCTCATTTCCGAGGGGCGGATGTAGAGTTGGACCCCATGAATACCTTTGTTCGATTGAGTAACGATTCGATTTGCTTGGCGTTTGCTCCCGTAGAAGGAGTTGTTATCTTCGGAAATCTAGCACAAATGAATTTCTTGGTTGGTTATGACCTTTATAAGAAGACAGTTTCGTTTAAACGCACAGATTGTATCAAGTTGTGATCTTTATCTATGAGAATCTAGCATAAATTAATAAATTATCTTAGTAGAATATTGAACACATATAATCTTTACATTTCATCTAACGTTATGGTTTTTAATTTTTAATTTTTATTATTTGTAGCCAACACATTGGATTTTTATGAAATGATGGTGTTTACTCATTCTCCTCTAGGCGAACCTAGTTGATTGACATCGGTGCTTGGTAAAATTTTTATATGTATTTTTTTTATCAGAAAAGCAAGTGACACGAAAACCATATGTTTTTTAATGACTTGTAAATAAATTGACCATCATGATGTAACAAAATTAGTACCTTTTATTCAGTGATTACTCGCTGATGTAGTTGGTCATGTTTTTAAGGTTACACCACCTGAAAGTCTTTCATAGAAGTGAATTTTTATTATTATGAAACAAATTACATTTTCTATTGTTTTGTCCCATAGATCTATTCTAATTTTGTATTATTTATCGCTACGCTGTTCCAAAGTATTAGTACAATCAAAATAGCTAATTTCTTGGGTCATGTTAATGGGTTCAGAAATCACACTTTTCTCTAGATCATGATAACATACTTCCACATATTCACTCAAAGAAAGGTCTAAGATGTCTCTCCTATACGTATCTACTTGAGTTTCTATAAGTTGCTAATAAGGACAAGGAGTTAGTTAGCTTCTGGATGAGAGGAAAACTAGACGTGGCTAAGCGAGATATTTCCTATACGATAATTTTCTTTCAGCAATTTCTTAAGTCTGGCATTTTATTGTTAATTTATTATATCTATAAGTATATTTTTAACGAATAATAATTATAAATATTATATAAGTGTTGCATATTTTGTAATATGTAATAAAATATAAGAATTTTTTATAACCAGTGAGAGAAACCTGAGCATTGTGATGTGGATGTTAACATTTGTAAGGTGTCTGTTTTAACGATTTGTACATTCATAGTCATCGTGTGGTTTTGATTTATTTCCATTGATTTTTGTAAATATAATTAAATTATTAACACTCAAAGATTATCTAAATATATTTTGATGAAACTATCATTACTACAAATGAGTATATATGCCTTCATTAAATTATATATAACTAGAAATCAGAATTAAGCATTATTAAAAGGAAAAATATTTCAAAGCATATACAGCCGTTAATTTCGTTTAGTTCAATTCAGATGCCCATTATATTATAATTTCTTTAATTTTCCATTAGGATATAAAGATGTTTAATAAAACTTCTCAAGATAAGAATCATAACAATTGATCAAATCCTAATCAAGAATTAATTTGAGGTAATTATTAAACGTGTGTTTGCTAAATTTAATACTAGAACTCATTCCAGAACTTACAACATAGAATAGCTATTCATTGTTATTTCTTCTATGATTTTATGTAATTTTTGAGCTATTTTGTTGTGTTATTTTTTCCTCCATTAATTAAAAAAAATCTTAAATCCTGGTAATACTAATAACAATAATAATAATAATAATAAATTTAACTTTATATAGAAAATTGTTTTTATCAATTGTTTTCATTAACAAATAAAAAAATAAGACAATGTTTAGTATGCTGACATGTGAAATAAATGAATTTTTTTATGTAAAAAAATAAAAAAAATATGTTTGATCGACCAATAGAACACATTAGCTATTACATATAGATTTTTTATTCTCTCTTAACATCTTAAAGTCATTCTTAGTCTCTCCTATTCCTTTTTTTAATTCTATTCAATCTTTCTACCAATCGCCATCATCACCAACCACCACTAACTACCGCCAACAACCTCTATCACCATTGTATTTTATTTTATTTTTTATTTTTATTCTGCATACAAATAACATAAAGTATTGATTTATTTTATTATTACAGAAAATCAACGAAATTTGTAGTAATTGAAATTAGAAATGGAAATTTGATGAGAACTTAGTGAATTCTTTTTAAAAATTTTAAAATGCTTTTGATTGATATAAGGGTTAATGGATTTAAATACTCTCAACTATTGGGAATTGACCGCTGCCACCCCCAAATATCACTTTGGCGAATATCACTCCCAAGTAAACACTTCGGTGTCTGTATCACCCGTCGTTTGTCAAAACTCTAACAAATAATATAAAATATATGAAACAATGAACGTATATGACACATTAAGCTGATTTATTTGATATAATGACCAAAATAAATCAGCTCATTTGTTAAGGTTTTAACAAACGGCGGGTGATACAAACACCAAAATGTTTACTTGGGAGTTATATTCGTCAAAATAATGGCAGCGGCCAATTCCCAATAGTTAAAAGTATTTAAATCCATTAACTCTTGATATAATTATTATGAAATTGAAATGTAACAATAACAGTAGATAAAATTACCCACACCACCCACCCCACCCCAATTTGATGTATAAGTGGAGATGGAGTGAAGTCCGGAAAATGTGCGGGGAAAAATGTTCCTAGGTGGGAAAACCACGCCCCTAGTGCTAAAGTTTTTTTTTTTTTGTGCCAATGCCTGGTGAATTTTTATCGGGATCCACCGATACCACCACCAACCTTTTGATTTTTTTTTTAAAAAAAAGGGAAAAGGGAAAAGGGAAAAAGGAAAAATAGAAAAAACTGAGATGATACCATGTAAAACGAGAATAACTAGGAAAAACTTGGGAAAATGAAAAAAGATGATGTGGCGTTAATGTACACATGGGAAAAAACGAGGAAAAACCAGGATGATTAGGATGATTGTCAATGGTCTTAAAAAAATGAAAATTTAGTGTAAAGCCAAGGCATAAAAAAGAATTACTGAAAGGCAATGCATTAATCCATGCAAAAATTAGTCTATGAATAATATCACACAACAAAAACACAGTGTAAACTAAGTTGTAAGATCAAGAAGTATGAGGAGAACGAAGAAGGTGTTCTTGACTTTCTAATTTAAGACTCATGATCACTTTGAGATTAAAATTAGACTAGCGAGTGATGGTGGAGATGATGGCTAATGGTGGCTGGAGGCGATCGGTGGTAAGTGGTGGTGGTGAAGGTGATAGTCGGTGGTGAGGTCTATGATGTGCGATGACGAATCGCATCCATGGTGACAATTCCGGTGGGTGGTGGCAGGCGAATGATGTGGTAACCGCGCTGGCGATTGGCGTTGTGGCAACAATGTCGGTTGGTGGTGGTAGACGACGTTATATAAGAGGGTTAATTGGTACTGCAACAATGGCGATGGCTGGCAAAGATTGGAGTTATTTACGGTTTTTTTTCAAAACATACCATGAAATCATTTAAAACAATGAGAGATTTTCAATTCCATGTTGGAATTAATTTTAATTTCTTCTTCTAGCTTGACAAACACATAAAAAAAATGAAATTTAAACTTCAATTCCATTGACCTCCAATGAATTCCTGTCAAACAATCGGCCCTAAGAATGCGTCTTTTGCAGTAATTCAATGTAATTTGAATCTGAATTTCATTGACTAATGTATTTTTGGCAGAGTTAGCTAGAAATACAATATGGATTCCATTCTTAGTATGTTTGGTTGAGAAAAGGAATTATAATTTGAACTGTAATGAATTTCCTGAAAGTCTATCAATTACAAATTGCAAATTTTCCTTCAAAATTATGAAAGAATTTAATCAAAAAAGTGTCGCGACAATGAAGATTACCACTGTCGTCTTTTCCACTACCACCATCCCCCCACAACTGTGACCCCTGCTCGCCTTTAAGGCACATCTCGCTAACCACCACCCCAGTCACCGACAGACCATCACCACCGACCGCTGATCCTCCCACCCATCGCTGCCACCGACTACCGCCCCACCACCAACTTGCCATCACCAACCGACGATTGCAACCGTTGCCACCATCGATCACCAACGTAGGTTCAGGACGTTGACCGCTACACCTTTGATCAATCGTCGCCGCCATAGAAGCCGAACCTTGCCACTAAGTGCTGACGTCGACCATACGAAATCACTTACAGGTGCCGTAGGTTGGCATTGGCTGTTAGTGTGGCGGCTTTCGTTTCCGGTGGCAGCAAGTGTCAGCGGTGGTAATGGGTGTCTACGACAGCGGCGGTCGGTGCTGACGTGCTGAGTAGTAATGAATGTTAATAGGGTCTGGGGGGCCACCTCCCCCGCTTTTTTTCATTAGTAGTGTTAGTTTTTGTTTAGGTAGTTTAGTACTATTTTATATTGAGTTTCTCAACGCCCCCTAAAAATTTTACCTCCTCCCACAAAAAATGTTCAAGTTTGGCCATCAGCAGTGAGTGTGGACGGTGGCAGTCGGCATAGAGTGATTGGTGGTTGGTTGTCGGTTGCAAGGCGATGATTCGTTGTTGACTATAGTGATTAGAAAGGTCAGTGGCGTAGCCGAGTTTGATAGTGGTAGCGTTACCAAAAGGAGTTGGCGAAGGTGATAAATTTTTAATTCCTTGATAATTATTTTGTCACTCAAATATATTTGGAATTCAAATTACTATAAGGGTGGAGGGTACACTTTCATTACACCCACCAAATTAAATCATGAACCCACCAATCAAATTTTGTCACGTCACTCTACACCATACACTTAAATTTGGTGTGGCGGTGTCATCACACTACGCCACACTACACCACACACACAAGCAGTGGTCATAATGGGGGAACGGTCAAGACGAGTACATACCGTGAAAGTGAACTTTTGAGGCATGGAGGGGGTGGTGGCGATAATGTTGCCACGTGGCGCAATGCCACGTCGTGCCCTCACGGCGAGTGTGCCTCGCTCACCCTAATAGTTTCTAATCTTTTTAAAATTCAATCTTTTACATTCCAAATAAAATTCATTTTTTTATAATTCTAATTTGAATTCCAATTATGATTTCAACATATTTCGTGACCCAAAAATCCTCTAAAATTTAGCGAAATTCTTCCTCTTAATATTCCTTTGATCAAGTGATCCTCAAAAATGCTACCACCCAAAAGAGTCATCTATGACCATAAAAAAAGGTCGTTCGAACCTAAGATGATCAATTCATATGAATACATGTGTTTGTATACGTTGGGAATCGAGCCAACCCTGTTTGTGTTTGTCTGAATCTGCTTAAGTTCGTCAAAACCCGCTTTAATTCGTTAGAACCTGCATTGTGTTCGTACGAACATGCTTGTTTTTTTATCAAGGTCGGAACTAGCCCTTTTTACACACGTGTCTTCATCTGAGCCGCTCATCTTGGGTTTATATGATCTTGTTTTATGGTCGGAGTCAACTCTGTTGAGTGAGAGTGTTTTTGGGATGACATGATCAATTGAACATTTTGTGAGAAAAATATGATTAAAAGAAAATTTTCAGAATTATCTCCAAAATTTATAGATTTAAATATAATAAAAACACAATCTATTAATTTATAGAGAAAATTACATAAATGATTGTTGTGTTTTAATCAAATTACATGTTTGTCCTCAAAATTTAAAAATTACAAGAATAGTTCAAATTTTTATGTAATCATTGCATGTTTAATCCTTGACATTAAATTCATTTATTTTTTATACATTTTATAAAATTTGAAATAACTTTTAAATTTAATTTTAGTGACTAAAAATACAAACCACATAGAAGTTTGGATAATTTTTATATTTTTATAAAATTTGAGGATTAAATTTGTAATGATTATACAAAAATTTAAACTAAATTTACAATTTTTAAAATTTAAAACTAATAATACAATTTGATCAAATCACGATATTATTTATGAAATTTTCTCTAATTTATAAATGTTCAAAATCTTTCCAAGGCTTCTGTTGTGCTCTTCTACAATAATGCGATCTTCAAAGCTGCATTCTTTCGCCCAACAAATTCAAGAACCCCTCTACTTTTCAATCTCAAAAGCACTATCTTCAACATCAAACATCAAACAACTTCACAAAATTCATTCATTATTAATCACTTCGGGACTCGATCAAACAGTTTTCTTCTCTGGCAAACTCATCAGCAGATACTCTCAGCTAAAAGACCCACATTCATCTTCATTGGTTTTCACCAGCATTTCACCAACAAACAGCGTTTACCAATGGAATACGATCATAAGAGCGATGACCCATAATGGGTTGTTCATAGAAGCATTGAATTATTATTCCAAGATGAGGGTTTTGAACATAAAGCCCGATACATTCACTTTTCCTTCGGTGATCAATGCTTGTGCGGGTTCAATGCAATTTGAAACAGCTAAGATTGTTCATGAACATGTGTTGGATATGGGATTTGGATCAGATTTGTATATTTGTAATTCGTTGATTGGTATGTATTCAAGATTTTGTGAGCTTGATAAAGCACGCCAGGTGTTCGATGCAATGCCGAAGAGAGATGTTGTTTCTTGGAATAGTTTAGTTTCTGGTTATAGTGCACATGAGAAGTGGGAAGAGGCGTTAGAGACGTTTTACCAATCGAGAACCACTGGTGTGACACCCGACTCGTTCATGGTGTCAAGTGTTCTGCCTGCGTGTAGCGGGTTGGGTGACATCATGGAAGGTCAAATGGTTCATGGTTTGACAGTGAAAATTGGGATTGATGTCGAAACAAGAGTATCTAATTGTCTTCTTTCAATGTACTTTAAATCCAACAGCTTAGAAGAGTGTCAAAGGGTTTTTAGTGAAATGAAGATTAGAGATGCTATTACTTGGAACACTGTGATCTCTGGATATTCTCAAGCATGCTTGTATCAAGAATCGATAAAACTGTTTATGGAGATGCTGCATGAACATAAACCAGATTTGTTAATGATTATTTCTGTTCTTCGTGCTTGCAGTCATATTGGGGACTTGCAATCCGGAAGATTTGTACATAATTACATGATTGTAAATGGGTATGAATGTGACATGAAAGCAAGTAATATCCTTATTGATATGTATTCCAAATGCTGCTGTATGCTAACAGCAAGGGAAATATTCAACAATATGAAAAGCAGGGATTTGACGTCGTGGAACGCTTTAATCAATGGTATTATTAAAGCATCACAGTATGAGGAAGCCCTAGCAACTTTTCGAGCAATGAAAATGGACATAAAACCTGATTTTGTGACATATGTGGCGATTCTTTCTATGTGTACACTGCTGAAGAACTTAAAATTAGCAAAAGAACTCCATTGTGAAACAATTAAAACCGGATTTAACTCTACTGTGATTGTGAGTAATGCGCTCATTGATGTATATGCTAAATGTGGCAACATGGAGGATGCATTGAACCAATTTGAGAACATGACAGATCGTGATATCGTATCATGGAATACCATTATTTCTGCATGCTCTCATTCAGAAGAATATGATTTAGGGTTTACAATGGTTAGGCAAATGCGAATCGAGGGTATATTACCAAATATGGCTACTGTTTTATGTATGTTACCTCTATGTTCAACTCTAGGAGCAAAACGACAGGGTAAAGAGATTCATGGTTGTATTTTAAAGTCAGGTTTCGAGTCAAATGTTCCAATTTCCAATGCACTTATCGAAATGTACTCAAAATGTGGTAATTTGAGAAATGCGTTGTTTATTTTTGAGCATATGAAAATCAGAGACGTGGTGACATGGACTGCATTGATCTACGCATATGGGCTGTATGGTCATGGCATGATGGCAACAAGCTCATTTGAGGATATGAAAGCTACAGGTATCATTCCTGACCATATCGCCTTTCTTGCCGTTATCTATGCATGTAGTCATTCAGGACTGGTAGAAAAAGGCCATTTTTACTTCAACCAGATGAAACAGGACTACAACATTGACCCAAAGATTGAACATTATGCTTGTGTAGTTGACCTTCTTTCACGATCTGGGAGGTGTACAGAAGCCGAAAAATTCATTCTTTCAATGCCAATAAAGCCCGATGGAAGCATATGGGGTTCCTTACTTAGTGCTTGCCGAGCAAGTGGACAAACTGAAATAGCAGAACGTGCATCAGAACATATTATTAAATTAAATTCCGAAAATACGGGATATTATATATTAGTTTCAAATGTATATGCATCTTTAGGTAAATGGGATCAAGTTAGAATGGTGAGAAAGTCCATTAAAGCTAAAGGACTTAAGAAAGATGCTGGTAAAAGTTGGGTGGATATTGATAACAAGATTTATGCTTTTAGTAGCGGAGATAAATTTTTTGAGCAATATGAAGAGGTTAAGAAGTTGCTTGAGGTTCTATATGATTTAATAGCTAAAGAAGGGTATGTTGCTAACTTGAGATCTGTATTTCACGATGTCAATGAAGACGAGAAAAGAGATATTCTTTGTGGGCATAGTGAAAGACTTGCAATTGCATTTGGATTATTAAATACAAAACCTGGAACACCGTTGCAGGTAATGAAGAATTTACGGGTTTGTGAGGATTGCCATACTGTGACAAAGTATATATCGAAAATAGTGCAAAGGGAATTTTTGGTTAGAGATGCGAATCGGTTTCATTTCTTCAAGAATGGATCATGTAGCTGTGGTGATTATTGGTGAAGATGATAAGATAATATTGGCATGGACTGCAAACTAAATCCAAGATAAGTTGCAGCCTTTACCAACGTAAACAAAAAGATTAATGGTGTGGTCTTCATCTTAAAGAATTTGTTTGTTAGAGTTATTCTTATCAGATTTTTTAGAGAAAGCACTAATTTTTTTTATATCTTTCTCAGTTGATGGCTTTATATAATGAAGACAAGATAACTACTGACCTAGGATATCGGTAACAGATGCGCAGATAGGGCAAGGTGAAACTATGAGGTATCTTAGTTCTTCTTCATAATTATACCAAAATGTGGCTGCATTCTCATATATTTATATGCATATAGATAATCTTATTACAATAAGTAACTTGGGTTGCAACATGTCGACTTCTGGTGAAGTTTAGATTTTTTTTTTCCCACCTCTCTACTATTAAATGATGATGATTTTATATAATTAAATAAATAAAGTTAAGTATTTAATATATAAATCTTCTTATTCTAATTATTTATTAAAATTTACTAATTTATAAGAAGATTTCAATTATCTTATCTTAAAATATAAATTTTATAATTCATAAATCTTCATTATTTGTTAATATACAATTCTTCATACAAACTTCTAGTTTACAACTGGTTGGTTTTGTTCAACGCATGTAATACATAGATTTCTAACCTAGTTTTCTTATAGAGAAACATCATCTAAGTATTTGAGGTTTATGTTGTTTTCAAACCACCAACTAAATCCAAATCTTGAAACAAGAATTAAAAAAAAAAAAGAAAAAAACACAAGAGCTTATTATTGTTGTCTGAACTGTTTTATTCATAGATGACACTTAATGTACCAAACAGAACAAAACTTTTATTTACCACTTGAAAGTATCGGATGATTACTGATTTATCGAGTGTTTGAAGGTTTTTATAAAATTTCAAGAAACCGGTTTGTTTTTGGCTGCAGCAGCGGAGATGAAATGCTTACGCATATGCTGGTACTTGCTAATCAGCTTCTCTCTATCAGGCCAGTTCTCTTCAATTACGGGGATGTGAGAAAAGTTTCCCTTCCATGCTGATATAAGAGGAAACCTCTCTTCGTCTAAAAGCTTTATACCGCTTGTTTCTTCAACTATATCAAGATAAACGGCTATCCATCCAAACACAAGATCTAAATATCCTAATGTGTCTCCACTGAAGAATTTCTTTCCCGTTAGCTGTTTTTCAACGATGTCTAGCTTCTCTAAGGTATGATTCTTTGCTTTTTCTTGCTCAACCCCTTGGCTGATATAAGCTTGGAATGCTGCTGGCAGGACCTACATTTGTTGAAAATTATGTGTTAGAGTTGTCCTTAGTTTTTAGGGATAGTTTTGTTAACAAATAGGCTGCATGTCAGTTTTTCTACCACCAAGGCCAGCCAAATTGTCCTTTGGTAGCAAATGTGGTCCAAAAGTATATGAAATGGGTTAAAAAGATTATTTTACCCTCTAAAAATTTTACTGATTCTTAAAGAATGTTGATATTTTATTATTAGTAATATAATCTTCCGGGACCGCGTGCAACTACCACATCTTTAACCCAAACAGAATATAACTCGAGCAGCATTCTTGTCAAAGTGTTCAATCACCGGTTAAACCACAACCAGCCACCTATTACCGGCTGCTTAAACTATTACACTCCATTTTAAGGTTTTACCCTCCAGCAATGGATCTCCCGAAGCAAAACCTGAATCGAACATTGAGCATGGAGTTCTGAGTGAAACGATTCTGAGGAAATGGTAATATCATGTCTTACTCCCTTATCGCTCCTTACATTCTGTTATATAATCTCTTTTAACTTACTTCCCTAATGTCATGATTTATACTCAGACATGTGTAAGATGAATTCAAAATCAGGTAATCAATAGAAATTTTATAATAGGAAATAAAAAGAAGTGACTTAGCAATTGCAATCCGGTTAACCACCAGCTCTGAACTTAGTTCGGTTCAAGTTTATTTTTGTCAATAAATCCATTTACCAAATAAAAGAGCCAGTCTGTTAATTTATAAAGTACAAGGAGACAAGTAATATACTATTTAGAAAAATAAAAATATATAAAGGATGGGTTTTAATAGATGTTTAGTTTTGTACTTTTAGACAATAATTGTGTTTATATATGTCAAGGATTGTGATTAGGCTATAATTGTGTGATTACAGTTTACTATATTTAGCTGATTGTACTCTATATATAGGCCATCTTGTACACTTTGAATATACACAATACAATTTCTAATACCAAGTTTAATTTGGTATCAGAGCTGTAGTCGATCAACCCTAAATCCCACCTCTGTTTCATCTTCTTTTTTCATCAGCCGCCTTCAACCCTAATCCCCATTCGATCTGGTCCACAATGGCCATCACAGCTTTCACCACTGAACACAAAACCAATCACAACTCTCACAAGTTCGGGTTAAATTAAGCCCTACCAACTATGGTTTTTGGAAAACGATGATCCAACCTTTTCTAATCACCAATAATCTCTTTGGCAATGTGGATGGATCTCTCAAATGCCCACCTAAAATTATTGCTGGTGACAGTCCAGCAACAACCATCGATCCCAATCCTGAATATGCAGCATGGATTTCCAACGATGCTCATATCCGCATGCTACTTCTTTCAACAATCTCTGAAGCTTCATTCAAACATGTACAGGGAGATACTTCATCTGAACTGTGGCTTGCCCTGGAACATGCTTATGCACCTCACACATCTTCACGCGAATATACCCTCAAAACCCAACTGTTGAAGGTCGAGATGAAGCCGGAAGAAACATCCGCTGATTACCTCACACATGTTCAACAGTACTCTGATGCTCTCCTTAACATTGGGGAGCCTATGAAAGAAAAAGATGTCGTTATGTTAGCCATTTCTGGTCTTCGGGAAGAATACAACTCTCTGAAGCCTACCCTCATCTCAAGACAACCATCTGTTACTCTATTGGAACTTCCCAATCTCCTTGCTGATCATGAATACATGGTAAAAAAGGCTGATCCCATTACACCTTCTACCCAGGCCTTCATGGCTACCAGCAACCGAGATTCCCCAAGTCTCCAACTTCCACCAGAAACAGTTCACTCCCTTCAACAGCTGCTGACCCAATTGGGTCTTACTGTTCAACCTGCACAACAGCAAAGTCAGGCTCTTTATGCTAACCGCGGAGCACCGAACCGTGATTCGTTCAATCGACGCGGTCGTACACGCTACAACAACAACAATCAGAACACCCGTCAAGCCGCCCCTATCTCAGGTACAAATTCTAGATTTCCTTGGGCATCTAATCAAAATACAGTCTACGGTTCTTGCAACAGGTGTGGTATTGGCCATATTTCCTCACAATGTCCGAACCGTGACCCAACAACAATCCGTCAACCAAGGCAGCCTCCTCAAGCCAACTTTGTTGACCAACGCTCACAAGCATCCTCATCATGGCTGCCAGACACAGGTGCAAGCAGTCACGTGTCGCCGGATCTTTATAGTTTTGACGAATTCGACCCGTATCATGGTAAGGATACACTCATTGTTGGTAATGGCAAAAGTTTACCCATTCTTCACATTGCATCCACCAACTTTACTTCCCAGGATAAAAACCTCTCACTTAACAAAATTCTACATGTTCCACAAGTCAAACATAACCTTCTTTCTGTACAACGTTTTTGTCAAGATAATAATGTGTGTTTTTGAATTTCACTCTACTTTCTTTTGTGTGAAGGATACGGTTACCCGCAATATCCTCCTCACGGGTCCAAGTAAAGACGGCCTCTACTCCTTTCAACTACCAAAGTTCCATCCTGTTTCCAATGTTGCCTTTTCAACCGTTCGAGCGTCTCCAACAACTTGGCATCAAAGACTTGGACATCCTCACTCGCAGCTGTTAAAGTCTATGATTTCAAGCAATAATCTTCCTGTTACATTCATTTCAGTTTTTTCCTTTTGTAATTCTTGCCCCATGGGGAAATCCTCAAAAATGCATTTACCTACTTCAAATCATAAAAGCACTCGTGTATTAGAATTACTATTTTGTGATGTTTGGGGTCCAGCTCCTGTTCCTTCGATCTATGGTCATCGTTATTTTTTACTTTGTGTGGATCATTTTACTAGATATATGTGGTTATTTCTCCTCAAACAAAAATCTGATGTTCTGGTTACCTTCAAACAATTCCACAAAATGGCAGAAAGACAATTTCAAACACCACTCAAAGCTGTTCAAACAGATGGCGGGGGAGAGTTTCGAAGCTTATCTTCCTTTTTCACAAATCTAGGGATCATACATCGTCATTCGTGCCCTCACACTAGCAAACAAAATGGTTTCGTTGAGAGACGACACCATCATGTTGTTGAGAGTGGTCTCACTCTTTTAGCACAATCGGGTGTTCCAAAGCATTTTTGGAACTTTGCCTTTGACACGGCCACGTACTTAATAAATCGCATGCCCTCTCGAGCGTCTTCAAATATTTCTCATTCGAACATCTTTTCAAACGTAAACCAGACCTATCGATTCTTCGCGTCTTTGGATGCCAATGCTTTCCTCATCTCCGCCCATATAATCCACACAAGATGGATTTCCGCTCCTTACCATGTGTCTTCCTAGGGTACAGCTCCTCTCATCACGGATATCATTGTCTCGACCCTTTCACTAACCGTATTTATGTTGCTCGACATGTGCGGTTCCATGAGACATATTTCCCTTTTCTACAATTGTCATCCTCCCCATCAACCCCATCCACTCCTGATCCATACTTCTCCTCTTATCCATCTCCGATACCCCACCACACACCAAACCCACCACCTACAACCCAAGATCAATCCACCAGCTCATCCGCCAGCCCAACCCATCCCAATAATACCCAACAGCCCATTAGCCCACCAGCATCACCGGTCCACAGCCCAACAACTTCATCTAATCACCAACAACCCAACAACTTTACCAATCCCACATCTTCCACAGGCGACTCCACCAAATCAACCCACCAGCCCAACGATCAACCCAACTCAAGCCACAAGCCCACCAACCATTCCACTTAATTCTCAACAGCCTAATGAACCTTCCTCAAATTCCCTCCCAACCAACAGTATACCTTCACCGCCTCTCCAATACACCTACACTAGACGACAACCACCCTAACAAACAGTATCAAATGACAATCAACCTCGTCCACGACCTGCAAACCTACGGCCAAATACAAAGAACTCCCTACAATGCCACTGCTTTTCACACCTTCCCACAACCTCCCACAACCGAACCACCCTCTTTTGCTATTGCCAACAAAAGTCCTTACTGGCGTGCCGCCATGGCCGAAGAGTTCAAAGCCTTAACGAGAAACGGCACATGGACTCTCGTACCACCTGTTCCCAATGCTAATGTTGTTGATTGTAAGTGGGTGTACAGGTTAAAAAGTGATGAACGAGGCAATATTCGATGCTACAAAGCTCGTTTGGTAGCAAAAGGTTTCCATCAACAACCGGGAATTGATTATCATGAGACATTCAGTCCGGTGGTAAAAGCAACCACCATTCGTGTAGTTCTATCTCTTGCCGTGACAAGGCAGTGGCAACTTAGACAGCTGGATGTGCAGAATGCCTTCCTCCATGGGGATCTCAAGGAAACTATTTATTTACGCCAACCACCAGGCTTTGTTGACCCCTCCAAGCCGAATCATGTGTCTACTTCACAAGTCCCTCTATGGACTCAAACAAGCTCCAAGAGCTTGGTTCAACCGTCTTTCGCAAGCCTTATGGCAACTGGGGTTTGAAGGATCTAAAACTGATCCTTCTCTCTTTATTTACTCACACAACGGTTCATTGATGTACATGCTTGTTTATGTCGACGACATCATTCTCACCGGTAATGATCCTCGGCTGATTAACCACACCATTCAGCAGCTTAGTAACTCTTTTGCTCTCAAAGACATGGGTCGGCTGTCATACTTTCTAGGCATCGAGGTTCTTCACAAGGCCAATGATTTAATTCTTTCACATCAAAAATATACAAAGGATGTCCTCCACAAAGCAGGTCTCTCTCAATCAAAATCGGTTGCTTCACCTATGAACACCAACTCCCACTTAGCTCTTGGTGATAGCTCACCCTTTGATGATCCGGTCAAATTTAGACAAAAGTAGGAGCCCTACAGTACTTAACTCTCACGAGACCTGACATTACCTTTGCCGTTAACAAAGTGTGTCAATTTATGCACTCACCTACAGAGAATCATTGGTCTGCGGTCAAAAGAATTCTTCGATATTTACAAGGAACCTCACACTATGGCCTGCTGATTAGACAAAAATCGGCCTCAGTGATTCATGCTTATACAGACGCCCAAGGTCACTCTCTCACTGCCTTCTCTGATGCAGACTGGGCTGGATCTCTTGATGACCGTCAATCCACCGGGGGATATGCTATCTACCTTGGATGTAATCTTATTTCATGGCGTGCTCGTAAACAACGCACTGTCTCTCGGTCATCAACAGAGGCGGAATACAAAGCCCTAGCAGATACTGTTGCCGAGTTATCATGGCTTGAAGCGCTTCTAAAGGAACTTCACACATCTATGACATCAGCTCCTATCTTATGGTGTGACAATCTAGGGGCCACCTATCTCTCAGCCAATTTAGTATTCCATGCTCGCACAAAACATGTGGAGATAGACTTTCATTTCGTCAGAGAAAAAGTTGCTCAAAAAAGGCTCTTAATACAATTTCTAAAGACAGATGATCAAATTGCAGATGTGTTTACAAAGCCTCTATCCTCTCAACGATTTGAACTTCTTAGAGCCAAGCTACAGGTCGCTCCCCGGCCTTAGCTTGAGGGGGAATGTTAGACAATAATTGTGTTTATATATGTCAAGGATTGTGATTAGGCTATAATTGTGTGATTACAGTTTACTATATTTAGCTGATTGTACTCTATATATAGGCCATCTTGTACACTTTGAATATACACAATACAATTTCTAATACCAAGTTTAATTTGTACTTTTGTTATTTCTATTAATTAGACACATGTAACCATAACCAAACCACAAAACTTGGTTATCAAAAACATCATAACCAAACCATCATTTTCATTCGGTTTTTTCGGTTATAGTTCTGTTATTCAGTTTTTCTGCTCATACCTAGTAAATGTAGTGTTGAAGTCTGGTAATGCTAACACAGTTGGTTGTATCATAGCATTCTTAAGGCATGTAAGGCAGTAGTAGCTTCTGTGTTCCACTTGAAGTTAAGTCATCAATTTCTACAGCTGGGTCAGTGGTTTGGTCAACTAACCATGATCTTTAAAAAACATCACATGATACACTATCAATTCAAGAAACCCTCCGAGTTGCTTTAAGTTCTTAAGTCAAGTCGAGTTGTGAACTGCTTTGTTATATGAGCAGGTTCTACTTCATCTTCTTCAACTGCCAGAACATTTTCAGGGGCTAATTGGGGGCTAATTGCATTCTGCTAGTGATTCTATCAATGTTTTATCTCAAACATGGCGAAACTTGCTCGAGGTCTATTTAAATGCATACAATCTCCTAAATTGTTTGTTTATAGATTGGTAAGTGACTGTTAATGGATCAATTACTTCTAAATCATCTAACAAAATGAGAATGAAGTATTTGTGGGTCAACTTAACTCAACCTAACCTGTTATCCAACCCGCTCATTTGCCACCTATAATACCAAATGTATCCAAGTGTGTCAATTAAATTTTGAGTGATTTAAGTGCTTGAATTCATGGATATGCTGTTTGAGCATTGTTCTATATTTCATATTTGCGTGTTCTCTCGGAAAACTGAGTTGACTCGGAACCAAATGAAGTTGAGTGTAGGTCGATGGCTAGTTTTGACGAATATCCTTGGTGTCCGCCAACTACGGTTTGGGAAATGACTAACTAAATATGTTGGTTGAGCGTCCCGACTGGTTTCAGTGGTTTAACTATTTTTGTTTTGACGGTTTTTACCCATCTTTTTTCTTTTTCTAGACGTGTTAGTTTGTACTAAAATTTTAAAATGGTAAAGATGGTACATAAATAGAATACATATAAGTAACTTATGTAACAAACATATTCCAATGATATATAAAACTAAATAATAAAGGTTAAGCAATAGGTTTCAATTTTTAAACTGGTAATTGAACAATTAAATTGCCAAGTTTTCAAAATAAACCATATAAATCTCAAATCAGCCAACTTACTTCGACAGTTAAACCAAACAACTTACACGTACAGTAATTAATAGCACACTAAATTAGTTAGTGATGATTTACCTGATCATCATTAAACTTTGCCCAGAAACGCGCGATGGCTCTAGCAAGCGGATCCTCAGGTAATAATCGAGCGGTTTTGTTCCATGTCTCTTCAACATACTCGAGAATCACAAGTGACTCGCATATGGGTGCTCCATTGTGCAACAACACCGGGACTTTCTTGTGAACCGGATTATATTCAAGTAGTAAACAACTTTTTTTTCCGAGATCTTCATACATCGTCTCGTACTCGACGCCTTTTAGTTTGAGTGCCCAAACAATCCTCTGAGCATAAGGGCTTGACCATGTCCAGAAAAGCTTCACCTCTCCCATTTCCTTACCTTTCTTGGTTTAAAGTTTAAAACTTCATTAAACCTTTCATATATAGTAGATACAAATCCAATCAAGTTGAAACTCTTATTGTATACTATTTATTAATTGTTTTATTTATATATTTATAATTATTTTTATATATCATATTATATATTACTTAGTTGTTTTGTTATAATTATATATATTACTTATTATTATATAAAAATATATTTAACATATTAAATAAATTTATATAATAGTAGGCTCCTACGCCTACCGGAGCTTGTTTATTAATGAGCTCCATTATACGCCTAGGCTCGTTTCTATTTAACTCAATTGGTGTTTTTCGCAAGCCAAACTCAAATAGCTCACGAAGGACTTGACTCAATTACGACAACTACAAGTGAACTATGATGTTTTTATTAATTAATGAGGTCAATCGGACATCATCAAATGTCATAACATATGCATTTTGATATCACAAACATTGATTATATATTAAAAAGCAAAAGATAAAGTGTTTATGCGTACTCTACAAGTATTTGATGCAAGCTTGTGTTAGCGTTTGTGCTAACATTTTTAAATTACATAAATGACCTAGAAAATTTGCATTTTGATCTTCTTAAGTTTAACTATACCCACACTTTATACAGCATGCTTATCTATTTGTTTTTTTGGTACGGTCGTAACTTTTCTTTTTCGATTATACATTTTAAAATTCAATGTTATATAAAATTCATAACATACCCTTGTCACGTGATTATTTTGATCTATTTTTTGGTGTAAATTCTTTCAAAACCAAACTATATATCCTAATGTAAAGGTTATTGACGCACGAATGTAGAAGAAGACGTTAAAGTTGATTTACAATTTTTATTTTTTTATAGTTTTTTTTTTCCTACAACTTATAACATGTGATTTTTATCAAATTCAATTTTGTACGTACTTATTTTTAACAACCTTAATATTTTTGACCACCTGTCATTTCCGTTGTGACATGTTTATTTTTATCAACATTCCGACGTTTATTTTTTGACAGTTTCCTTATTAAGTTTTATATATTATCAACGTGGAAGCCGCAACAAACCAGTTTGTGCCTTTTTTCCTTTTTATATAAAATTTTGCAAGTTTCGTTTTTCTTACCTTCAACGCAACATTTAAACGTTAGTTTTTTTTTTTTATAGTTTTACGTTCCTGCCGCAATACGAAAGTCCTGATACTAGTTTATATTATATACGAGGGTGGATCTAGAAACTTTTATCAATAAACATAATTATTATGATTAATATTATATGATGAGAGTAATGTTAATCGTATCTTTTTGCACTAGCAAAAGCGACAAAAATGATTGTTTTCAAGAACGTTGTTGAACAACGTTATAATTAATGTTTGTCACACATATCATGGAATGTATTTTGGCTGGTCTTCTATATGTTGCATCGGTATGTGCCACAAGAACACCACATTGTCTTTTTAGTCTAAAGTATCTAACATGGTGACATTTTCTGAAGTTCTAAGACTATATTTGATAAAGTCGTTTGTTAATTCCCTCTTGAATTAATCGAAATCTTAACCTAAAAGGGTCTTGAAAATTAGCAACTCGTGTGCATTGTAGAGTTTCTTGTTTTGTATGTATAGCTCGCATATACATGTCATTTTTTTCGTTTGGATGTTAATTAGTGTTGAAAATTTGTGAAATAATGGTTTTTAGTAGCTTCGTACATAAATAATTATATTTATGTATTATGAAATGAATTATTTCTTGGTGTGCGTTTTGCTATGTGAGCACAACTAACTAAATGTGTCCAAAACAAAGTTAATATGAATGAAATATCGATGCTTAAAATTGGGTGGTCGAAAATTCTAAAGCTGTGAAAACTAACTTGAAAATGGATGTAACTTGTCCCACCTAGAAGGTGAGACGAAACGTAAAGTAGTATATGGATAAGAAGACTCTAAAGAGTATGTTTCCCAAAAGTGGACACCAAGGGTGCGAAACTTTAACCCAAACTTGCACCCACAAGTGTGTACAATTCATTGAGATGATTTACGTAATGTAGCGATTTGATGGTGTTTTTTCACTTCACATGGTTGTGACCAACCTTTGGATTTTTAAATGTTGGCTTGGCATCAACATGTATAGCTTATTGCTGATTTATGGCTTCTCAATTGTGACTAGGGATGTGCATGAGATTGAATTAATTGAATAATAACCAATATAACCAACACAACCGAACCAAAAAACCTAAACCAAATGAAAACCGATGATTTGGTTTTACTCTTCTTAAAAAACTGTTATTTTTAGTTAGGTTTTGGTTTTGCCTTTAACCTAAACTAGAAAAATCGAACCGAAACCATACAATCGATCATGTAATTTCCTTTATATTAAGATACAATAATGGTCCATTTTATTATTATAATAGATATAAAATTAATAGCTTTAATTTTATTTTATTTTTCATCTCTAATCGATATAAATTGATATTATAAATCAAATTTTACATCTAATTTTGTATGTAAATAAATTTGATAGCATATAAAATACTCTTTGAAATTTGTTTGAATTGAATAATTTAATTGTTTTATTTAATTGTTTCCTATAAGATTCTATCGATTGTAAATTATTTACGTAATTTATAAAAAATATTATTTATTTTTAAATATTAATAAATGATATCAACGTAGAGTCTCGGACCCAAAATAAATTTTGACCAATTCTTTTAAAAGAATTTAAATCCCAAATGGTAAAACCAATAAACCAAACATCGAAGAAAGGAAATCGTACGGTTTTAAAAACCTATAAACTGAAATATAGGTTTTTTGTTTAGGTTTGTGGTCAAAACTGAACCAAACGACTAATGCACACCCCTAATTGGGACTGGGCTACTTGGATGGCATAGGTTGTGATTGAAGTAGGTACGTGGGACATGATGTCAGTTGCCACTACTCAAGCAATGGCTCGGTAGCTACTAATGCAGATCGAGGTAGGTGTGGAGGTATTGTGAAGGTGGCCCAGATGAAGAGGGGGTGGTTTGGGGTTGTTGTTGACTAAATCATGGTGATATCTAGTAGAATTTTCCAATTTTATTTCTATAAATTTTAGATGCATGTAATTTGAATCTTATTTTATGAACTTGTGAGCATGCAAGACTATTTGGGTTGTCATTTGTTGCCTTTTAATATGTATATATTAGTGTCGGTGAATAGTAACTCTCGTTGTAGTAGAATGTAAGTTAAAATGTATATTTAGGGTTTTTTAAAAAAGTTTACATTCTCTTAAGATTTTTATGAGTATGTGAAAGTATTCTCATGAGTTTTTATCCATTAATGCATGTATATCCATTGTTTTAGACTTAAATAGTAGCATCACTTTATATGAACAGTAATGTACTAGAGAAGAATGTAAGTATCAAATGAGGTTACACATGTGTAAATCCTACATGTGATCATGAATAACACACTTTTAGTTATACTTTTTGTAACTTAATGGATATTGTGGAAATATTATACTTAATGTCACCAATGTTCGGTAGTTGATTGAATTATATGCATGAAAATGAATCTACAATTATAGAGGTTCATATATGATTGTGTGAAATGGTTTGAGATGTGATGACCCTAATTAAGTTGTAGTATTATCAGAGGATCATAACTAAGTTAATATGCATCACCTAATAGTTCACATGTATTAATTGCATCAAGTAATTACTGGAATTTTAAGAAATGTTACATCTAGTTTGGTGCTTATGTTCTAGTCTTGTTCCTAGTGTTGATCCTCTTTCCTGCTCGACTTCAAATACTACCAACGGCTTCGCTGTAACACACGAATTTGCGTTGGTTTCTATGTTCATGTTTCGTTTCTATTATAGAAAGTTAATTGTATTATCAATGCCTTCTTCAAAGCAAGGGTTTGTGTCAGAGTTAATTTTTTTTCATAGTTTTATGCCCCGCCGCAACACGAGGTCGTAATACTAGTTATGAACAACTAAGAAGTTAAAAAGACTAAGAAAAAAAAACAATTAGTTTTAAATCTTTAAGTAATTTAAAACAAAAGTACACTTTTCATTACACCTTATCAATTTTCCATGCTATTTATCAGTTCCCAATACACTACTTTCCAACAATTTCTCATTAACTATGTTGTCACTAGAAAGCAAAAAGCCCAACTATTACTTCTCAACAATTTCTTCTTCTCCATGGAGCTCTTGTCAATCTTCTACAGCCGTCTCTTCTCTCATGCTACATATATATCACTTTTTAGTTCCTGTAAATGAAACGAAGAAGCCCGCGCCTGTTGTCTTCTCCCAAATCGCTCTAAGGTGTGCACTCCCACTGAACCGTGGGTTGTGACTAGTGATTTTAGAACCATAACGTTAAGTGAAACGACTGCCTTATTGGTTCACTGGTCTGGTGGTCCAACCGGGTGACGTCGCAAATAATAAAAAAATATTAAACATGTTTAAATATATCTAATTTATAACAAAATATGATATGTTAAATAATTTTATATGAATTTGTAATTTTAGTAAGATATAATGACCTATTAGATATGATAATGGAACGTTGAAATAATTAAAACCATGAGTTTTATAAAGATAAATAAAAGAATATGAAAAAAGTTAAAATCCAGTCTGACCACCCGATCTGGTTCATCGGTCTCATCTGCAACCGACCGGTTCAAGAGAAACGGTTCACTTAAGTTTAACTGGACTAATTCCAGGACATGTCCAGTCTAACCGGTCAGTCTGGTTCTAAAAACATTGGTTTTGATTGCATTTGTGCATCAGTTTCCACCAATTGGTTTATATTTTATGAGAAACTATAAAAGAAACATATTGGTTATTTTGTAAAGCATAAATCACTAAAAGCCATAACTCACATTCTTGAGAGAAACCAAAAAAAAAACAAACATAAATTAATGTTACAACTAGAGAGGAGTACTCTCTAGTTGTTCCACCACCACCACCGCTTCATATTTTTTCCTCCACATACACTGAAACAACAAAAGTTTGGTGATATATCGAGTGCAAGAGCCGTATCCAGTAGTACACATATTGTTTCATTTGTTCAATCTTGGGAGACAGACACGTTCATCATGAGAAAATGCGAAATCTGTTTTAAAGGTTTCATGTTTAATACGAAACCTCAACCATCTTAACATCTTAGGTTGTTCAAGTGTTGCAGCCATGTACCAAGTCAAAAACACTACTCAGTTGAATACATTGGTTTAGATCTTTTTATGCTTATGTAACGTCTATTTACATGCTTATTATTCGTTTCTATACAATATTACCCTATAGTATTTCCTACGATAATAAGAGCATCATTATTTTTTAATTTAATCGAAAAAACTCATTTTGCCTACATTATTCACATGTGTTTTAGTTGGTTCACACCTACATACTTTTTTCAAAGGATACTATTTTCTTCCCATGCAAATTATATATATCATAACTAGCATTAAAAAACTCGTGTATTACACGAGTTGGATAATTAAAAAATATAAATCATAAATCTGTATATATTTATAATTACCAAAATGTCTTAGTATATATAACATATTTTGAGAATGTATGATAAATATGATATCTTTTTATTTACAACTGAAAAATGAATTAGAAAACATTTGATTTTTTATTTGAATAAATAAAAATTAAAAAAATAATCATAAAATGTGAATGATTTATTACCTTAGTTACTAATTGACATAAAATGAATGAAAATAATTTGGGCGGAAAAATAAAAACTTTGATAATCTAGAATTATGACAAATATCCACTTGAAATACTATTATATTAGAGTAGTAGGATGATCACAGGTTTGTATCAATAGTACTCGCCTGCATCTGACTGGTACAAGTGGTGATGCAGCATGTATAACCATTTAATGTGTTGTTTTGATTTTTTTGGTTTTTATTAAACGTATATCTCGTTATAATAATTGTGTTTCAATAGCATTAACAAAAAGGAACTTGGTTGTGATTGTTGGAGCGCACGACTAAGAGGGAACCTACGCAAATTCGTCCCTCTATTTTTTTTTTTAGTTCTTTTAACCATTATTATGTTAAAACTATTTAATATTTTATATGAACTTTCCGTTTCTTTTAACGGTTTCTTTTTAGTTTCTTTGTGATTACTTTTATCAATATTTAGATCTTATTTATTCATATAACATTCTTAATATTATAAGAATGTGAAGGACTGAAGGGTCCATTTGGATAGGATTCCTACAAAGAGGCTTTGACTACTCTATGGAGAATGCTCACACCTTTGCTCATGTTCATTTGCAAAGTTGGAAGGAAATTTGCTCTTGGGTCAAAATTCAATCTCTAATAGATTTCTCGATCATCTATTCGGGAATTTATAGATTTTGTTGACGTATTTGTTTAAGGAGAAAATCAAAGGAATTCAACAACACCACTATTCCGATGCACAAGATGGTCGATAATATTAAGGAGTCTTTCATTTGGGTTAAATATAGCTAGATTTTCAATAGTATTGGTCGAGATGGATGGTGTACTTTTAATATCACGGTGTTGTCCCTTAATCTTGTAAATTTGTATCTTTGTATTTTTTTTTGTTTATTAATAAAATCCGTCGTTTAAAAAAAAAGATTTAAAACATTACACTGATAGTCTGTGGTTTTTAATTTTAGATTAATATTACTATAACAGTACTGATGTTTTGTGTATGTAATAGTTTTAACATTTAGTTACTTTCGTTACATGAGACACCTTTTGTGTCATTAAATCTACTCGTGGCAACACACGGGATAAAAAAATACTAGTTATATATAGTTTTTAAGTGACTTTGTTGGTTTAGGAGACTTTGTACATATAGTGCATATGCATCTTTACTCCATATACAAGTAACAAGTGCATACTACACTCTTAGTGAAGTCTTCTGAACCTCTTATAGAAAAAATATAGATGTGTGCACATGTGCTTAAAAAGCTTAATAACTGAACATACAAAATTACAAACATCACACTTTAAAATTCATGCATAACATAAGGAAGTCATCATCACTAAGATGTATTACCATATTAGATGATTATTGATTCACTAAGAATTTAACTTTTCCTATGAACGGTTTTTAAACCGTTCGCTTATTAGCTGCAGCCTACAGCAGCGGAGATAAAATGTGCGCGCATAAGCTGGAACTTAGTGATCAACTTATCATGATCTGGCCAATTTTCTTTGATCACTGGGATATTAGAAAACCTCTCCTTCCATGTCAATATAAGTGGAAACCTCTCTTGTTCTAAGAGTATTATGCCACCTGTTTCTTCAAAGATTCCAAGATATTTGGCTATCCATCCGAATACAAGATCTAAAAAGCCGAATGATTCGCCATTGAAGAATTTCTTTCCGGTTAGTTGTTTTTCAATGATGTCTAGCTTCTCTAGAGCAGGACCGATTGCTTCTTCTTGCTCCGCCCCTTTGCTGACATATGCACGAAATACCGATGGCGCAACCTATAGTTGGAGAAAGTTGTGTGTTGGAATGATCCTTGTATAAAATCTTCTAAATCATTTTTTCAAATATAGTGATGGATTATTATTGTAATAACATTGTTTTATTTAATAATAATTAGTGTATTAATTGTTTATAGAAGATTTCACAGATTTTTTTGAGTTAATTGCTAATTTCTTCCTTGAGTTTTGGTATGTTTTATCATTTCCATCCAAAAATTTTTTTTATCTTCAGGGTCCCTGACTTTTTAAGTTAACCAAACCTGATGTTGGTTACAACCCATACAAAAATAGACCCATTTTGACCCATTTCTTACACTCAAATCTTGCTACTGCATATTTTCGGATGATGACATAGTAAGCCTAATAGAGAAAACTTGATAGACGTTGTAGACTTTTTGAATGAGTGGAATCTCTACGTTATTTGTGTTATTATCACTGCGTGTATTTCTTGCAAAAAGTGGAATCTCGACGTTATTTGTGTGATTATCACTGCGTATATTTCTTGATCCTAAGTTTTACATTAATAAGTAAAATGATCAAAAGCGTTAGTGGGTCAACCCAACCCATTTCAACCTCTATGGAGTATGATATTGTGCTGCATCTACTCAACTTATGAAGTAAATCTTGACCTTTGAAACATGAAAACATCATTAGTTTTGCTGGGTTTCCGGCCGTCATAGATTACTCATGGTATAAGAAAAATATATATATATTTGAGCTTTTAGGGGTCATAAGTGTAATCTAACTAAACAAAACCATCCTGTAGTTTATGGCACACAAGAAGCGATGATTTACCTCGTCGTCGTTAAACTTCGCCCAGAAACGCGCTTTGGCTCTGGCTAGCGGATCCTCAGGTAATAAACGAGCAGTTGTGTTCCATGTCTCATCAATGTACTCTAGAATCACAAGTGACTCACATATGGGTGTCCCGTTGTGCAATAACACTGGGATCTTCTTGTGAACGGGGTTGTACTCGAGCAACAAAGAACTCTTGTTCGCAAGATCTTCATATATGGTCTCGTATTCGACCCCTTTCAGTTTAAGTGCCCAAACTACCCTCAAAGCATATGGGCTTGACCATGTCCTAAAAAGCTTCACCTCTCCCATTTCTGTACCTCAACTATCATTCCATGACATGCCTTTCCTTTAAAGCGTTCAAGTTGTTTAAGGAGTCAAAACAGACAAATTCCTTGTAGGCGTGGGGTCGGGTTGGCCCATAACATCCTTTGTCTAAATTCTTAACATTATATTTACAACCGTTATATTGTTCATGTAATAATCTAAAACTCTGGAATAAACGCAACACTCAAAACTATTATAACCGTTTAGTTTTTAGATTTGTGCAAGCGACCCATTAGAGATAAAACGTTTTAAGTGACGGTCATCTAGCTAGAAATCATCGATCATGAGCGTGTCATGTAATATTTTATCAACTAGATAGCATCCTATTGGAGGAATAAATTTAGTTGAGATATGCAACCATCTATTATAGGATCCAAATTTCTATTTATTAATTCAGTCACTGTTAACTCGATGTAACCAAAGTTTGCTACACATATGTTACTATTGGCCGGCCATCATTAGGTAATTGATAGTTTCCAAGCCGCTAGAATTAAAGAATACAAAAGAAAGCAACTATTTAACTCTTTTAATAAATATAATCAAGTGAGAGCATCTCTCTTGCTAAATAAATTTTATTCTAACATGTTAGTTATGCGTTGAAAGTTGTTTCGGGTTTTCAAGATTAATGAAAAATTCTTTCAAAAATGACTTTCAGTGACAACTTTATCTTGAGCAGCAACAACAACTATTAAGTTGGTCATGTGTTGTATATTAATAGCAATTGACGAGTAGTGATACGTTGGTCATAAGCCATAATTGCTGGTTGTTTGTGAGGGTGTTCTTGCTAGTGTTATAATACCCGGCAGTTATAGCCATCATCTTACACCTTGTTGTAAAAAGTTTTAACGATTCAACAAATTGTGTTCGCTCCACTCCTATATAAGAACTGTATTTGGCTTATATATATATTACGTTGTTTTCATAACAATTTGCATATTTATTCTTAAGTTCTCGGTGAATTGTCATATTGAACTTTTGATTAATTATTTAATACCATCAAAATATTTCAATCTAAAAATAAACTTTATATGATTCACTAGAGACTAGAGATATTGACCATTTGAATTTTTAAAACTTACTATCAATTGTTTTCCCTTTTTGTATTCCGATGCCATTTATGAAAGTGATCCATAACCACTTGAAATCCAATACAAGAATAGCTCATCCCATTTTTGTGTTCCGATGCCATTTATGAAAGTGATTTGTAACCCTAGTTCAACACGGTTTTTTCCCAACCAGACCCGGTTTAAATCCAATATAAACCGTTTTTTACCATTTTACCCTCTTAAAACCAGGTTGGACCCGACCCGAAGCCCGGTTTGGATTTTTTAAAACCCAATATAAACCTCGCCTAAAGAAAAATTAATGATTATGTGTTTTTTCTAAAGTGATCGATTGAAAAGAACTTAAGAAACAAGAGCCTGTTTTGTAACCCAGTCTTGGTCTGGTCCTAGCGTCCAACAAGTTCTAGAATCCTCAACCCCTGAACCAAACAACGAACAACGAATCCATTTTTATAACATTGACTTCAGCAGTCAAATAATAATCTTGATTTGGATTCATTCTCCATGATCAAATTTCTGATATAGAAGGTCTATTATATGATTATTATCCCCTTCAAGAATGCACATTTCCCTTTTAGGATCCTTCGATCTTCTTCTCGCCTTTTGTGTTCCGATGCCAATTCATTGTACCAATGTAACTCCAAAATCACTAGATGCTTTAGAAACGGTGACATCAAAGCTGCACTCAACGTGTTTGATGAAATGCCAATCAAGAATATCGTCACATGGAACTGTGTGATATCTGGGTACATCAGAAATGGGATGATTGTCGATGCACGCCAGGTGTTCGATGAAATGCCTGTAAGAAATATTGTATCTTGGACCGCGATGTTAAATGGGTATGCCAAATGTGGGAGATTGGATGAATCAAGAACTTTGTTTGATGCTATGACTGACAAGAATGTGGTTTGTTGGAATACTATGCTGTCGGGGTATGTTACAAACGGGCGAATTGATGAAGCAATGAGCTTGTTTGATGAAATTCCAAAGAAGAATTCTGTATCGTGGGCGACTATTATTGAAGGGTGTTTTTTCCATGGGCTTGTGGAGGAGGCTATGAGGTTGTTTAGTGATTGCCCTTTTGAGGATGTGTTGATTAATAATGCAGTGTTAGGTGGTTATGCTGAGATGGGAGATATTGAATCATTGTGGAGGTTGTTTAGTCGGATGCGTGTCCTTGATGTGGCGTCGTGGACGACTGTCATACGCTGTTTTACAAAAGCTGGGAAGATGGTGGTCGCGAGGAACTTGTTTGATGATATGCCTACGAAGGATGTAATCGCGTGTACTGTGATGATTCAAGGTTATGTACAAAACAATCAGATTGAGGAGGCGCGGAAGCTGTTTGATGAAATGCCTAGGCGAGATATAGTTGTGTGGAACTCGATCATGGATGGGTATGCTAAAAACGGAAAGTTAGAAGAAGCTCTTGAGCTTTTCGAAAAGATGCCTAGGCGAGATGTAGTGTCATGGAACACGATTCTTCAAGGATATGTTCAAGAACATGATATGCTTAAAGCTCGAAACTTTTTCATCAAGATTCCTGTTAAAGATCGGACGACTTGGAACATAATGATCTGTGGGTTTCAGAGTGATGAGGCTTTGGAGTTTTACGCCCAAATGCTGCAGAACAGAATCAAACCTGATCAAGTGACATTCACTGGTTTAATTTCTGTTTGTGGGTCACTTGCTGTACATAGTTGGGGGAAAGCAATGCACTCATGTGTGATCAAATACGCTTATCTCAACGATTCAACGGTTGTGAGTTCATTGATATCCATGTACTCCAAATGCGGTTTTATGGATGATGCTAGCTTAATCTTTGAGACCACCATGAAAAAGGATACCATTTCATGGAACGCTATGATTGTGGCGCATTCATATCATGGCTCTGCTTCAAAAGCCCTAAAACTTTTCACTTCCATGACAGAATCGGGATATCAGCCCGACCATTTGACTTTTCTAGGCTTATTAACAGGCTGTGCTCATTCGGGTATGGTCAAAGAGAGCTGGGATTACTTCAAATCGATGGAAAAAAGCTGGAAAATACATCCTACTGCTGAACACTATGCGTGCATGATCGATGTTCTTGGTAGAAAAGGGATGTTAACAGAAGCATATGAATTGGTTAAACGATTGCCTGTTGAGCTTCCATCATATACATGGGAAACATTATTAAGTTGTTGCAGGGTCCATGAAAATTTTGAATTAGGCGAACTGGTGGCGCAAAAGCTTGCTGGTGCTCGAGGTTTAAATGGTGGGATTAGTGTGCTTCGTTCAAATATTTATGCTGCAAGAGGTATGTGGGCAGATGCAGCTAATGTTAGAACATTGTTAGCACATCGTGGTGTAAAGAAAGATATCGCGTGTAGTTGGATTGAGTTAAAGGGTCAGGTTTTTCGGTTTGTTTATAACGATAGATCTCATATCCAGTTGGAGGAGTTGCACAAAATGTTGGAGAGTCTGTCTGCTGCAATGGAGGTTTATGGCTAAGTAGAGATTTATGTAGAAGGGTTGGGTCGGGTAGGATACAGGTGGTTGCGAATACGGGTCGACTTTATGTTGGCTCCTATACATTTATACCATTTTCCCTTAAATTTAATGAAAGGTTATATATTAAAATATCATATAGAAATTTATCTTAAGTTTAGTACCTTTTTGTGCAATTTATTTTAACAAAGCTACCTTGCCACCCACTGCTACTAAATCACCGCCCCCCCAGAACAGAATAAGAATAAGAGATTTCCATTCGTTTGTTGATGAGGCGGCACCCGGATTTGAACTGGGGAAAAAGGATTTGCAGTCCCCCGCCTTACCACTCGGCCATGCCGCCAAAACGATACATAATAGGATAAAAATTTCCCCTTTTGGGACCCTTTAAAAGAGAACATCTAACTAGAATCAACTACTTTCTGTCTAAATAGTGTATAGTTGTAATTTAGTATTATAAAACAAACATACGTATTAATTACGGTCATCCAGTAGGGTCTGGTATATGTTGTTTAGTATTATATTTTGTTAAAGAAAACCTACCAGTAACTATTTAAATTTGCAGCAATAGACAGAATGTACAAGTTGTATAAAAATGTTTTACCTATGGTACAACTATTCCATTCAAGATAACGATGTTTAATTGTGTATCAATGAGTATTTTTGTACACATTCCTTTCGAGTTATTTATGCCGAAATCTTGATATACATAAATGTATATATAAAAGTAATCAAGTAAATAAGACGTGATGTGCTAGTAAGTTCTGACTACTAACTAGAAGAAGAAATTTTCAGGGGTTAGTAAAAATAGAAATTATTGTGATTATTTTGAAAAATCTCAAACATTACTATTCATGATTGTTTTAAATTAATATAAACATAAACATAATGAAGGTTTTGGGTTTGAATTTGACTTTGTTTTCTATCTTTAAAACCATTGATTTTCTATAAAATCTTTTTTGAACGAAATTAGATCATTGACGGATCATTAGTTCATCCGATCATCTTCATTACTCAAGTGTAAAACCTCAGTCCCAAACCTAAGACCACCATCAGTAGAAAACCCATCATAGGTGAAAAAAATCTTTGGCTCAACCTGGAACCTCCCTCTTTTTTTTTCCGTCCCAGGTGAGACTTAAACCCAATACTTTTACTTATTTTATTGAAGTCTTGAGGTACCTAACCTCAACCACTTGTGCTAAAGATCATCGATAATTTATCAAACAACCCCTAAATTCTTGTTTTTTAAGAAGTGGTCACCTATTAGGCTATTACAAGTGTGTATATGATGAATAACCTATTGTAGTTAGTTTGTTAGTTATTCTCTTTCTTTTATCTTTATCTTAGTTTTTGGATTTGAACTAGTACTGAGCCCTCGATGTTGCGGTGGGAGCGTAAATGCATGACAAATAGCTCCAGTGTCACACAACCGTTAACAACCATCAACACCGGAAAAACTCGTTTTAACAAAAAAATAAAAATGAAAAAAAATAAAAATGAACAGAAAGTAAAAGTAAAAACATTAAACCACGCACGTGAAACGTGACAACATCAAAAACAATAACCAAGTCGATGTAGCACCACCCACATGTTGTGACATGATCGTTAAATGGGAAAAGATAGGTGTAACAACTTTGAACCACACACGTATGTTACGACGTGTATCTCTCAAAATTTAAACCAAAATATAAAACGAAAAATTTGTAAAAAAAAGTATAGAAAAACAAATTTGAAAGTGAATCTATATAAGAAAATTGTAAGAGATGTAAAATTATTGATTGTAAAATAAAAAATTACAAAGAATTAGATAGTTGTATTGTACAAATGTGTATATACAATTTAGTAATTAGAATATATATATAATTGTATTGTACAAATGTGTATATACAATTTAGTAATTAGAATATATATATAAAATGTGTTTGAAAGTACTTGATCAATAATTTTTGAATATTTTGTATTTTTAAAGTTATAAGAGGTAAGTCAAAGTACGAGAATGATGCATCTTTAAATAGAGGTAGGAGAGAGAACACAAAAACTCGTCATTTCGTCAGGACATAGGACGCTAAATGTCATAGTCACACTCTACATCGCACATGTTATACCTATGTTTAATTCTCTCTCAAAGAATGTATGTACGTAAATATCTGATTTTCTATTTTGTCCAATCCCTTCATAGCGAGATAATTAATTTTAAAGATCTGAGTTTTAACTTTAAAATAGAGGAGGATCCTCAATTTTTTGTTTTTCTAACGATAACTCAAACATCCATCTAAATTACTTTTAATTCTATATCACAACTCCGTAATAAACGAGACTTGAACCCTTAAACTTAAAAGTAGCTTTTCTACACTAACTTTAAATAGTTTTATTATTAGACTCAATCCCATCCCATAGTTTGATAATAATGATTTGTTTTCTTCAAGAAATAGTTGGTTACTTCTTTTGAACACACCCACATTTTATCTTGGATTTATAATTTAAATGTCTTTTTTTAAGTAAATTTATTGTAGAAATCCCGACTCATTTTGTTTTTATAAAAGCTTAACTGTTTATATAATATTTAGTTGTTTTTTAAGCATATATATGTGTTTTATCAATTTTTAAGATTGGTTAATTGTGCCTTTTCACTTCAACATTCCCTGGTTTTCATATATGTTTTCATGTCATCGTCGAACTAGGATTAAATTCTTTGAAAAGTTTCATTTTTGAAGATTTGTCCAGACGCTGAAATATTGATAACAGTCTCCTAGTGGCATCGACCCAAGGTTGTTGATTTGATGTGTCCCAATTTTGAGCTACACCTTGTACAGTCGATACCATGTCTCACTCAACGTGGTATTGACCACACATCTCTCTTTTCAGCAAGGCGTTTGTTTTGTGTATACTTGTTTGGACTCGTTTGGTTGATGCAAGTATATACGAGTATTATTATGAACAAATAAATAATTTTATTAGCATGTAACTCAGCTGTAATGGATGATCATATTGTCCAACGTTAGAAACAATTCATATTGTCTTGATTACTCAAATAATCGATGATCAAACCAAACTTGTCGGCAATGAGGATACTTTTGTCGCACGTAGTTATCCCCTATCGAGATGATGCATGATCCAATTTTGAGAAACATAATGACTGATACAATTGATCGAATGATGAGGTAAAACACGATCGAGAGTGTAGATAGATCGTGGCTCTAGCAATTGATTTAGATGTTGGCTTACTCAATTTTGTCATGCACTAGGTAAAGAAGTATTGCTTGAAATCCACAATGTTTAATTATCACCCATCACATGTATTCTGTAAAGTAAAAGATACTCAAATATTGTCGTTAATGGATGTAAGTTAACATGCATGAACTATCATGTCTCACTGGTTGCTAGTTCGAGTACATAAAATTTAACCCAACAAACTTTAACTTGGATAAATACGTTCACAAGTATCTTAGCTTATGGGATGGACAAAAATCTTTTCTAATAATTGTTCAAATTTTGACCTCACATGTTTTCTTTTTTTTTTTTTTCTATTTTTTTCAATTTTTATTTTTACATTTATGCTCTTGAATGAATGGTGTACTTGGATCAATTATCTCCTTTTAAGGGGGATGGATTGGGGTCTTGAGAAAGCCGGGGAAATCCTAGGAAAAACCGGGGCTAGGAGGGTATGCCACGGCCTGGTTCCGAGGTGCTACAACCTGGTGAATATTTACCGGGATTTACCGGTCTGCACACCAACCTTTTAAAACTTTTTGTTAAAGAAGGAAAATGAAAAAAATTGGGACGACACATGTAGGGTGGGGAAAATTAGGAAAAATTAGGGATAATGAATAAAGCTAATGTGACACTAGTATGTTAGCACGTGAAAAAAAAAAAAAAGAGAAAACGAGATGGTTTCTAGCAGCCTAAGTGGACGAATGAATGCAAATGATGCCTAAGAATACATATTCACTCTACAGTTTTTCGATGGGATTCGTTGTGATGACATGACTTGTGGTCCTTTTATTTTGTTATGACATGCATCTAGTGGTAGATTTATGAGTATTTTTTTTCCATGGGGTTAGAAAGTTTAGAGGTCTGTTGCCTATAACTAAGTACTATTGTTTTGGATCCGATTTGAGTCGGGTTGAGTTAGATCATACAATAAAAAGATAAAACCAATTTATATATGAAAAATTATTTCAATCGTTATTAGAAATACATATATAATAGAAGTACAATATCTCATTGATTAAGATGATATCGTTATTAGAAATACGTATCTCATTGTTTAAGATGATAGGGATCCAAAGAAAAATTATCTAAATCAATATATTAGAGAGTTTTAGAATAAGTATATCACATTAAGATAAAATGAGCCGAATAAATTAATAGTTAAATGAGTATAAGAGTTATTTGTTTAATTTGAACTTGTATGATTTAAATTAGTTTATTTAAAATAGGCTTGAACTATTCAAATTAGTTATTTTATACCGGTTAATTCATCAATAACATGCATTGGGTCGGTATTAAAACTTAATAAGGGCAGGTCAGGATTAGTTTACACAAAAATGCTATGTAAAAAAATTCATAGGGTGTAGTGACCTCCAACATTTTTAATTCACACCTATCTTCCTCAAACATGATCCGAAGCACCTTCATGACCCAATGCTTCATTATTATTTTTTTTTATAAAAAGCTTCATAATATACTTTTATAAACCATCTATACATCTGTATATAAAAATTTGAAATATAATTCTCTTAAAAAAAGTAAAAGTAAAAGAAAAAGACACCACCACGATCCGAACCACCTTTATGACTCGATGTTTCATGACAACCTAGTCTCATCTCATGTTACATAACATCCCATATTTAATTTAACTAATTATATATGTTTTTATTTAACATAACACCATACACCCATAATTAAGGTGGAGGATGCATTGAATGATTATGAATTATATATTAATTAGAGCATTTTAATTATGGAGAAAGTGGAAGTTAAAGTTTTGAAAAGTGAGATTTTTTTGCGATCATTCTTCGTCTTTACGCCACCTGCTCCCGAAAAGTTGGTCAATAAGTTTGGTCTCTTTGCCGAACCACCAAAAAAGTGGTTGCATTTCTTTTGTTTTACTTGTGTTTTTTTAATTTAAAGGTAAATCTATGAGTAAACATACAACAATCATCTACTTTTGTGATTAAAAAATACTTTCTTTTCTTAAAGGAAACAATTATCAACAACATGATAGTTCTTTTTTTCTTTTTCTTTTTAATAAAAACTTCTAAATAAGTTGATTGTTAGCTATGAATTTGACAAGAAGGCTTCAAAACCGGTTCTACTCTTTCATGTCACAATTGCCAGTCATGTCCAAGCTCTACACTTTCACATTCAAAACCAGCTCTAGAAATGTCTCAAAAACGCTCACACTCTCTCCTCCTCGCCCCATCACGTAACTTGTTTTAGGAGTTCCTACACAAGAACGCTCTTCCTGATCTTTTTCCTTTCACTTCATCTCCTCACGATTAAAAACACATTAAAAATTTAAACCCTACCCTTATGAGTGCTATAAACAAAATTAACTTTCATAATCAAAACTCAAAAGCTAAAATATACTTATTTAAGGTTCTATTTATTTAAGGTTGCTATTTGAACTCTATCACTATAACTTTTAAGGTGACAATTTTTATGTCCACCTTATGTCTCATATGTTGGGTATAATTTGCATGAATGTCCATGCGAGACAAGTTTTTCCTTTACAACCCCAAAATTGTGAATCCTTTTTATTTTTACAAATTGTCACAATTGTCTTTAAATGTATATGGAATAAAAAGATGTAAACTGTGCTTTAACAACAATAAATTATGTACATAAAGTTAATAATGTAAAAATTTAATCCACTTTGTACTTGTTAAGATTTTCAAAATCTTAAACTATCTTAATTTAATAAGATAAAAATATAATGAAAAAAAAAATTTAGTGGGTCAAGTGTTGTACTTTCAAATGGAAATCTGACAAGTCACGCAAATAATGTACAAATGTGAAATTGTTCACGATCATTATAACTATGAAGATAAAACCTTTTTTTTCATATGTATATTAACGTTTTAAGTAAAGGTGTAGTAAACACACAAATAACATGTCGTCAATTCAACTTGTTCATTTTAAGTTGAGAATCATTAATTCTAAGTATTGAACACATTTTCAAAGCTTGAATCTTTTTGATTGAATGTGTAAATCAAGGGTGTGGAGTTTTGACATCAACACAAATCTAAACATAACCATAGATTTGAGTTTAGTTTGAACGGGTTTGGCTTGTTTTCAGGTCAAACTGAAGATAAGGTTTGCTAAAAGGGCCTTGTTTCGGTTAATCTACAATGTTATGGGTTGAGTCGTTTAACCGTTTATTTTTTCTGTTGCGTTTTATGTTTTGGTTATGTATATTATGTCAAATTTAAGTTAAAAAAATGACATCAAGTTTTATAATTTAAACATAATTTATATGCCTCTGTATTTTCGGTTCTAAATATATAATTTTAGAGTATTTAAATATTAAAATAAACGTAAAAGAAGTTAAAATCACGTTAAATGTTGTTTTTGTAAATCGATTAACCTGCACACATTAAGGTAGTGTTTTGGTTCATGTGTTTGATACAATTTTCATGTTTGTGTCATGTTTGATTTTGGGTTGAATTTCTAGGTTTATGTTAGGTTGGACGTCAACCCACGAACATAACCCGATCTATACCCTTTGTGTAATCAATTATCACAAAATATAACTAATGCAAATCACGAGCATGCCCATATATACAACACAAGTGTCATGTGACTCTAATAAACAATTATGTGTTATATCGTATCTGATATTTTTTTATACTTTGTGCTTTCAACTATCTAATGATATCGATTCATCAAATAATATTATCACATTTAGATATTAATACCTGTTATCACTTTCACAACCCAAGATATTCATGAGACACAATTTGACTCGTTACAACCAAATGTGACGTAATAAAATCCGTTCTGACCCATCATAACACAATAAAATTGAATATGACACGTTAAACTTCATCCAGATCCATTGTAACATAATGGAACTTATTATGACCCATTAAACCCTGTTATGCCCGTTAAGATTTGCTATAATATGTTGTAACACAATTAAATCAAATATTGCCCATCAGAACCCATTTATAGCATTTACAACCACATATGATCCATCAAAAGACTTGTGGATTATTATAACACATTATAATCGATTACAAGTTATTAAAACTAGACACGAGTAATCTAACCTGTCACAGAAATTATTGCCTATTAAGACCCATTAAAGTGCATTATAACACATTAGCACCAAAAACATGACCTACTAGAATCCTTTATAACCCATTGAGGACATATGTAACCCAAAGAAGAAAATAACACCACCTTTTGTCATCTACAATCCACATATAAAACAAGTAACTTTTATACTGGATAGACTAGAAACGTTAGAAAATTGATTAGATAACTATTTGTTGCACATGGAACGTCACTATGAAGTGTTTCGAATTAAAATCATCTTCACCTTAGAAGAATGTGCTTCATCATCATTGTGCACTAAACCAAGCCATTAAAAATGATGCATACCAAACTAACATTTGCATCAATCATAAATGCACACATATTAAAGCCCTTAAAATTTTGATCATATAAATATATTATAGAAACATATTCATCAGATACCACTCACTAAGGCTGCTTACAGAATTATATTTAGTACCACGACCTTGAGAATAATGTGTTTGTTGATCATTGGGCAAGTGAAAGTAACAACATATCTCAATAAAGTTTATGCTAACCAATTAACCATATTTCAAAATTTTCATGTCATCCTCAAAGGTAACTTAATATATGGTTCTCTTAGTATTAATAAAATAAAACATTAACTTAGATTATATTAGTGAAATTGCAAAATGAATTCAAAAGTTTAAACCGTACACTTAGTAAATACTACTCTATTACTTTTTATTTGTAACTTTAAGATGTTTAAACTTCAAATTCCCCAGTGTATTAACAATTCCCTCCAACATCTTAGGGTTTTATCGCTTCCAATGCGATATATTTAATTAAAAATAATATTATGGGTCAGGATCATTACAGAAACACTTTTTATTTTTATAATTAAAGAACCTTTGATTTACGTAAATGTAATTAAGTATGAAGATACTTGAACTGTTTTAGATATGTGTATATCAGACATGAATAATAAATTCTATAAAACAACTAAGAGACCATTTGGTTCGCAAAATGTTTTGCAGATAAATTGGAATTGGAAATAGAATTGGAATTGGAATGTTGTTGAAGTTGACGTGTTTGGTTGGTAAATTTTAAGTGAAATTGAAATTTTAATTTTGAACATTCCATTGGATTGTTAAACATTTAATAGGTAAGTGGAAGGAATGTGAATTCCATGAGGGAAAATTTTTCAATTCCAATTCCATCCGTTGACCAACCAAATATGATTTTGGATGAAAAATTTTCCAATTTCAATTTCTGAGAATTCTGTGAACCAAACGTCCCCTAAGTATCATCAACCTTAACTTACATTTATGTAAATCATTGATTCATAATTTACATTTACGTAAATTAATGGTTTTTTTGCTTCTGAAAATAAAAAATGGTTTTATAATGATTCTGACACTAAAAATTATTACCTAAAGAAAGAGAGTGAAATTAACAAAGTACAAAATGAGTTAATAAGTACTTATGTTCCTTGAAAATTCATATTGTTAACACGCGCGTAAGAAATTCAAACATCCACTTCATGCTACAAACACAACTTATTCAAAACTTGATTGAACTAAACGTAATATATATCATCCCATGTTAAGAACATTACTGACAAATAAAGTTGTTTGTTTGTATAGTGAGATAAGTTACATCTAGGAGCATCCATTGCATCCCACACGATGTGTTGGTACCACCTGCATACCTTGCAACACCCCTAGCTATAAGCAATAATTTGTTTAATATTATTGAAACAAATGTTAAATCTATACTGGCTTAAGAAAATTGTTACAATTAGGTTATAGATGCGTACGTGTGGTGTTTCAAGACTTAAGGGAATCATATATATCCCAAACATTGGTGAGGGGCAAATAACAAACATCTAGTGGTTACAGATAATTTTAAGGGACAATCATATATGTCCTCCTCTTCATCAAAAAAAATTACATGTTTTCTCAAAACACAAGTTTCAATGCATAAATTACAATATTTTTTAAGCATGTTTTGGGAAATATGTAATTTTTCTGGATGGCATCACGTTGCTCGTAACAAGTAACTAACCACATTTCCTCGTTTGAATTGCATGTTGTACGTCCTTGAATGTCATTTTGAAAGCTATCAACATTATACAGAATAGTCGAATAGAACTTTAAGACCATGTAAAATATTAGTGTCATTTACGGTCTAGATTTTATTGTTATAACTACCTTAATCTTTTTAATTCATATCTCCACCTTTTAGGAGATATTATTTTGTTTAATAATGTACATATATTTTGAACATTGAAAGCAATATCAATCCTTGCATGGTATCACTGTAACTTTTGATCCTTTCCAAACCCTAATCGACCCTTTTCTCTTCCTTCCATGGTTGTCGCTGATCAATTTCTTCTCTATTTCCACACCCTCTTTCACATGTAACCATTAGACTCTCCTCCACAAATTCTCCTATATATAGTGAAACCAAATTACTCATCATCTCTCCCACCAACACCTACTATCTCATGTGGCCGGACGACTTGCACTTAGCGTCATCTGAAACAATCATAACAAATGGTAAAGTTTCTCCTAACATAGATGACATATCTTGGAATGAAGCCGGTCAACAGGTTTTGCTTCTTTTACAATCACCTCTTATTAAAGAGACCATGACTGAAGTTCTTGATCCCTCTTCTTCATGCCAAGTATGGTGCATATCTTCATGATTCCTTGGAATGTACGTGTATAGATGATTTAAGCTTCATATAGACTAGTGGAATTATATCTAATTGGTAATCATGAATATCTGAATAAGAATAATAAAAAAAACACACAATTAAATAATATTCAACCTCAACTATATATTAATTCGAATATCTTCTCAAGTCTCCAACATCCTTTCACATCAGATCTTCATCAGTAAATATATGCTTCATCAATAAACTTCGATGAAAATTCGGTAGAAACTCTAAACTTCGATGGAAATCTTTAGTATTATAGAAATTCATGTTTAGTAGTATCATTTTCAAATATTTCCAATAATCTTCCTCTAAAACTGATACTATCAAAACTTCAACACTTACATTTTCCTAGTTGTATATTCTTTTAAGATCTCTTGTTCTATTTTGCGACTTCATTTCATTATTATAGAGTTTTTTAATATTTTGTTTAATATAAGTGTTTTTTTATATGATTACTCATATTTTTAAATGCTTTTAATATAAGGGACCAATATGTTAGTATCACCTTTGTTTGATCATTTTCTAGTACTTTATCTCGAGAAACCATTAGAGGACTTGGTAGGACAAGAAGGGAAGAAATACTCGTTTTGCACTTCCATTTATATATAACTGATTGCAACAACACACATGTTTTATTGTTTTTTATTTATTTTTTATAACCAATATCCACATCAATTTGTAATTTAGTATTATCATAAAATTTTCAAAAACTAACGTGACGATCAAACTTTTTAGTCGATATGTAATATTTAATACAATATAACAATGTAAACTAAACTAAACAAATCTAACTAACAAATCAAAAGAAACAAAATAACATTAAATGTAAAGTAACAAATAAAATATTCTCAAACAAATAAAAGAAATCTAAGGCCGGACGAGACTTTATTAAAATATTCATTCACATATCTATATTAATATTCACTCATATTCTTTAATCAAATGAATTAAAAAATAACATCCTCTTAAACATTTTATAATAATCTATTACATGGTCTTCTCAAAATATGAACAGAAATCACCTCACTTTCCGGCAACGGCGGATCCACCACCCACATCCTCACCGGCTGCGCCACCACATCCACCACTGTGATCCGCCCACCGCCGCCAGCGACAACGCATATCTTCCCACCGCCTGCCGCCATGTGCGCCGCCCCTCTCAAAAGCTCCGACCCTTCAACCACCACATGCCAACAGTCACTTTCATCATCGTACTTCTTCACACCACCGTTATCTTCATCCACCACATACATTACCTCCTCCGCCTCTGCCGCCACCGCCACCGCCCCGGTCCACCCTGCAACCATCCCCGTGGGCATTTTCTCCCATTGGTTTTTTTCGACGTCGTAAACTGCACCTTCTTTTCCGGCGGTGTTACCCTTCATGTTAACCATGCATATTTTTCCTTTGTACCCTACTGCTTCTACAGCTTCTCTGCTAAATCTTCCGTCTCTCAGCCCCGCCACCGGCTCCCACCGCCACTCGTCTTTCGCTACAACAAGCAAACAGATTGTAGATTAGACTCGATATCAAAATAGACGTCTTGCTGGTCTGGTGATCAGAAAAAATTAGAGAACAAGAAAACATAATATGTTTTATTAACATATTCTAATTCTAATGTGTATATATGAATATAGTTAAGAGGATCATTTGATAACTTCTCCTTGTAAAAATACGAAAATTTAAGAAAGCCATCAAGAACAATCTAATTTGTTATTTTTATTACAGGAACTTATTCTTTGTAAATTTACAAATGTATACACTGCATGATTTACAATTTATTCATATAATTAAATTTATTATATGTAACTTACAACTTATTATTTCAACACACCTAAATTTGCAAATATACGTAAAATAATATAATAATTTATAATATTCATATTGATTGATTTTTGTAAATTTTCATAAAACATTCACCGCAAGAAAGAGTTTTTATTTAAAATCTCACCTATTTATGTATATGTAATATCACATGTGGGGAGTAGTTTAAGATTAATAGTACAATAGATTTGATGTTTTAAAAAATATATATATGTGTATATGTTTACACATATATATTATTTATAATAATAACAAAATATTAAAAAAAACATAATTCTTATATAAATTTACAATTAAATATACGAAATACATATATATATATATATATATATATATATATATATGAAGACTAAACTATCACACTATCTATTAAATGAGATTTTAAACCTTAAAGAATAACTAAAAAGAAGTCGAAATGCTGCAGGCCTAGCTTTTCAAACAAAAAAACGTTCAAATAAACACAAGCGGATCGATTCATCGGTCATGAAAACAATATATGGAAATAACGTATAAAATTTGTTGAGAGGCTGTTTGTTAGTTTTTTAATGATCATTAAAAAGTTTATTTTTAATAGTTTATAACATGTTAATTGTTAAAAAAATAAATTTAATACTGGTTAAGAGGTTAAATATTAATTAAAAATTGCTTACAATCCGATAAGTTATTGCTGCCGTCGCCGGACTTCTTCTTCAGCTCCCACTTCTCCACCATCCTCGCCACCTCACCACGGTAGTGCGCGCCGACGCCACTAGCCACATACACGCTGTCCCGATAACAGCCCGCGGCGCACCAGCGCCGCGGGCTGGTCATCGGGGGGCCGAGACACCATTCTCCGGCCAAAGGGTCAAACACCAGGGGACGCGATAAAGCCGGAAGAAAATTCTCACCGGTGGCTGCAACCACCACCAGACACCCCGCCACCGTCACGGACTGCACCGTGAGAGTCCTCGATATGAACGACGGGTGGCGGTGGAGCAGCCGCAGCGGCGGCGGAGGTGGCAGCTGTGTCCACTTGCCGGAGATGGGATCGAAGGAGAAGAATTCGATGGAGTTTGAGAGGTGTGGTGATCGGGCATTGATAATATTATTATTATTATTATTATTATTAGTGATGGTGGTGGTGGTGGTGGTGGCGACGGTGGCGTAGAGGGATAGAAAGGGAGGGTGGTGGTGGGTGTAGATGTGGTGGCGCCAGCGGCGGCAGACGGCGGAGAGGAGGGAGGGGCGGACGGTGGAGAGGATGGTTTGGGCCAGGTGGTTGGGTAGACCTGGGAGGAGGAGGTGGTCGTCGTGGGGGTCAACGGTGGTTTGACCGTCGTGGGGGAGTGTTGACTTGTTGAAGGAGCATATCATGTTGACATTTTGTGTAAACATGTTATGGTTGTGGTTTGTGTGGTTATATACACCCATAAAAATAAAAATGGTGGAACTTAGGGGTTGGACTTTAGGTGACCCCCCCATTATTTTGGATTTGTTTTTGTAGTGAAAGAATAGAGTTGAAGGTAAAGTTTGTTACACATTTACAGGGAATATGATTTTAGGGTAAGAATTATATGTTAACCGTTTATTATTATGATAATTGTGTTAATTTTTGAAAATCAATCAAAATCATAATTTTTAATTTGAAATAACATAATTATGCATATACGACGTTATATTTTTTATGTACATGCATGTATAAATTTACAAGTGTAAAAAAGTTACGATTGGTGTAAGTTATTTATATCATGTAAATATTTGCACAGATGTAAGTAACTTTTACTAGTCGTAACTTTTTTAAGCTTATTAATTTACACTTATATATAAAAGAGCATATATTGGTATATAAATATAATGATTTTATTTCAACAAAAAAAATAATGATTATAATTGATATTCAAAAGTTAACACGCTTATCGTAATAATAGGGGGCTAACATTTGATTTTTGCCCTATGATCTTAAAAACTAATGTTTGGTTGAAAAGGTTAAGAACATGTTTTTTTTTTAATTATTTTATCTATTTTAAAATTTACAATATTTGATTGAATATTGTGTATCGTGTTTTTGAATTTGTGTTGTTTATTTCGTACAAGTTTAATCCGATTTTATAATTAGGGGATTAGTTTATCGCTAATAAGAAATCCAACTATAGGACAAATCTTTTCAATGCCGCTGTAATGGGTTTAGTTGGAATTCGTTTTAGGTAGGTTGAAGATGGTTAAAATCATTTTAAGATATTTAGCCAAAAATTAGTTGGTAAGTTAGCCTACTTCTATGTGTATGTGTGTGCGTAACTAAGGTTAGTATCTATGATGGCATTATCGTTTACTTTTATCTTTTTTTTAAATGTAATTACTTTCTACCTTGAACTCAGGAGAACTATTGCTCCACTTGAAGATTATCTTCTCCAAGTTACTCGGCTTCGAATGATCCTGAGATTCTTTTTTAATAATTTTTAGTTTTCTTTAGAGTAAAATATATATCAAATTCAAAGCAGACTTCCTATAACAAATGCCAATTACATATAAACGATCCCAAATACAAAACACATACATCCCATATCATTAAGTATCATTTATTCACAAAGCGTATATCATGGCATCAAAATACTATTGTTCAAAAGACATGGCAATTACCACAACACTAAACCATACATACTAAAAGTTACCATACCTCAAAATAGTGTACCGAAAATACTAAAAGTTACCATGACACTAAACACCTTGTCAACCATATTCATTGTTTAAAGTACTAAAACAAAAGACAACCAATCTTACTGACAGTCCTAAGATGATTGCAGCACTCCTTACAAAACAGCTTGTGATGAACCTTCACCTACACCGTGACCCTTGCAACTTCTAGAATTATGACACATGTTCTTGCATTTGCCACAAGTTATAGTTGCTTGTTTTCTGGTCACCTCAACTTCCCTTAGTTGAAAATCTTTTCTTTCGGATCCTAAAATGATAACTTTCTTATCTTTTTTGGTCTACCAATCGGCTTATGATGTTTAAGAGCAGTAAGTATGGTTAGGCAGGCAGATAGTATCTACAGATCTCAAATGTTGATGGACCAAGTGTGTTCATGTCTTCCTTAATAGTTAATATACTCTAGACACGTGGTTACAAGCTTGTCTCTCCCTCCAATTAATTACTTGTTAAATTACCTCACAAAGTTGTTTAAGATCACATCACAATTTGTCCTTCATGTTTAATCCAAATTGCAAACAACATTGGTGTTTAATTAACAATATAAGATAAAACAAAATGAAGACACGATACCACTAAAATATGCTCTAGCCCAAGTCTTAGGTGTAATATGTTTTAGCCACTCAAATAGATTTGGATCTTGCTTTTTTATTTCCTCTATTTCCTTCTTAAACTAATGAATGTTGATAACACTTAGCGCATTTCCAAAGCATGTTTTTTGAATCCTTCTCATCTCCACTTTTCCTCATGTTCTTATGTATGTGTCTCGAGTAGTATCTAGATTGATGTCATTTGAACATCCTTATCTATCTTCATAGATTGATGTTTTTCTAGTAGATGTAATTTGATATGTTCTCACACGACAGTGGAATCGACAACCATGATTTGTTGAAGTCCACAAGGTACGAATCGATGTTCTATTTCCACAAGCCAAGGTTACATTGTGCTTAAGTTTAGGGTTCATATTCGACGATTACATTAAGTTTGATGTTCTACTTTAGTCTTAGGTTATCAATGGAAAGGGAGGAATTATATGTGTTGTACTAAACGGATAAAAATGCGCCTCATATAAGGGACATGTGGGTATGAGTTAGCAAAAAAATTACTGACCATTAGGTTTAGGGATGAAATGTGTTGACGAAAACAATAGTTGGTGAATTAACATGTTAAAGGTTTGAATTTTAGATGAAACCTTATATTTTAACCAAACCTTAAAGGTGAAAATTACATTTAACTCTTTATATAATATTGATTACCTTTCTATTTAATATTGATTACCTTTTTGTCAAAGACAACCTACCACCTTTTCTTTTCTTTCCTATCTTTCTATATTTGTTAATTCTTAAATTCTTAAATTTTAAATTCATGTGCATCCATAGATGCATATCTTACGAACTTAAATACTAACCTTCCATTCAAACTACCTAATTTTTTGGATTGATATACATCAAAAGTGTTCATATAATTTAGGTTAAATAGCTAAATGCGTTGCTTTCATTTAATAGTCATATATTTCTTTTCTTTTACAGATAATTTTTTTTATCAACTTTAATAGCTTTTTTACTTTTTATTTATTTTTATATATTTAGTGAACATGTTGTATTTATTTTCTTATTTTTAATAATAGCTTTTACTTTATGATTTCTTTTTATTATTGTGATTTTCTTTTTCTTTTTGTTATTTTCTATAATAGCTTTTATTTTAGAATTTCTTTTTATTATTGTGTTTTTTTGAACATCTAATTTTAAGTTAATTTACTTTATCATTTTATAACTTTCTATACTCAATGTTTTTTTCACCCTTTAAGTTTCATTAAAATAATAATATTAGATACATATAGCTACCATTGATGTAAACACATTTAATTTATCTTTTAATCACATATATAGGCTAAATTTTTTGTGATTAAACTTTAGACTTTTTTTATTTTCAATGTAAAACAAGCTTTAACATCTTTCAAGATATGTACCGTTTTGATTACACGGGACACAAATTTTCCTCTCCATCGCGCGAAAGGAAACGCTAGTTTCTATAAAAAAATCATGAACCTCTTCATTGAAAAGAAAAGCACATGTATCCAAAATACTACCTAGATCTATACAAATACTACAACAAAAAAAAAAAAAGTGTTGCTAAACGTATCTGTTCTCACACACATGGCGGGCATCTTCCAACTGAAAAGGTATATATTCCTATCACAAGGGGGTAGATTCAGTACATAACTTGGTATGTCCAGCCAGTCTTGAGAAAAAAACATTCAAATGGTGATATATTGGTAAGCATTTGATTTTCATATATGTTTGAATCTTGCTTTCATTGATAATCGGTTATAACCTATATATTACCTGCTATTTCTCCACTACAATATGCAATTTACTATTTTACTTGATCTCATTTGTTAGCATTTATTGAGATTCTTGTGAGCTTATTGTCATTCAATTCCTTTTATTAATAAAAGAAGCCTATAATAGAAATTACAAACCATATGAACATTTGAAATACTACATTAAGACAATCCAACTATGAAAACAGATTATAAGTCAACCAAATATTAATGTCATGATATGAATACACAACCAACTTTGAATATTTCGTTAAATCGTTTCATTTTGTATCTCTTATTATGTTTTAAAATAATTTACAATGTTTTAGGAAAGAAATTGATATAGCAAAAGTTAAATTAAGTAATAATTATTTTTGACATATAAAAGCGATCCCTTGAAAAGGGGTTTATGGGTTGTACTTTCAAAAAGATGATTAGGCATGTGGACAGAGGAGACAAATGTACAAGACAATTGGTATAAAGGGATTTATGGATGTTAGCTTTTATGACAGGAATTATTATGAAAGGTCATGCGGTCCGAACTTTGGTTCTTTTTGGAAAAGCAATTGATCATTCAGGTTTGCTCTTTTTTTTTTTACACCTTAACTATTCAATATCATCTAATCTACACCATAACTAAACAACTAGTTACAGATAGAGTTTGAACCGTTGACCTCAAGTTTAGCTATCTGCTATCCTTGTGAATGATTTTTAACCTAATGTGTGTTTATCTTAATTATGAAGGTGTTACCATATAATTATTTTATTCAAGCATACCCGAGAGTAATAAAGTGATTCTTAAGAACGTTTTAGAAACTTTTTTAGGCACCATACAATATCCACATGTAAATAATTGCGCACACTATTTCCGAATGCATAAAATTTACGTACGTATATTAAGCAATTGTATATAATAGTTATGCATAATATTACGCTACGTATATAAAAATTGTGTTCTGTATACAAATTCTACATGCTAATTATGCGATATACACAAATAGCTACGCATACTTATTTTCACATTATATTGATGTGTTTTAACCTCATTTTATAAAAAAAATTACAGCATTACTATACCCAACATAAGATAAGAAAGTTTTTAATTATATCTGATATAACATTTAAAAGAAATAATAAAGTATATATATGTCAATATAAACGAGTGAAAAAGTGAGATCAACCCTAGATTTTGCAGAAATTTCACTTTGTATTTGGTATACACACACACACACCCCCCGTACACATGAGGGCCTACCCGATGTTTGATACACCAACCGCAAAGTCTGGAAAGAGGTTGAAATTTTTTATGTTCTGATAAACGCATTCTTATTCTACACACTACACACATCTATAAACTATACAAAAGGATGATATTTGTTCAATCTGAGTTTTTTTTTTTTTTTTTTTTGGCTGAGATTTAATTATCTGTTTAAATGGGTTTTTGTTTGCTTTATATTTATGAATGATTGAGTAAAGACGAGTATATGCTTAGATCGTAGACTTAAAATTGTATATTGATACATACTTTTTTGAAAAATGTAATAAAAAATGGTCCAACGAGATTAACAATCGACAAAAGTATTGCAACAACTCTACTTGACTGTTTACTAAAATCCAATAGAAGCGTACGTACGGCTACCAAAGAAATATATAGTATTTGAAACACGGGTGATACTTTCGGTTTTTAATTTAATGATAATTGCATAAATAACAAAAATTACATTAAAGTACCGTTTGATAGCTATGAATATGATAATAATAAGTAGCAGGTTTAAACTTGCATCTGGCCGTGGGCTTCGAAGCCTACCGAGAACAATAAAATTAAAAGAACTAATAAACATAAGAAAGAAAAACAACTAAACGAATTAAACCATGTAAAATTGTAACCTATCCAAATTTAGCACTTAAGAGTTTTGTATGTTAAATCTTAATTAAACTAATTAAGAATTAAAGGAAGAATAGAATAAAAAAAAAAAAGAATAAAAGCTTTTTCCCAATTTATTTAAGTATTAGGGATATCCTGAGAGGTTTGATTTTTTATGAAAGAGTTAAATGTGTTTTGCATTCTTAAGGTTTCATAAAAATTATAATTTGAATTCAAAAGTTTAAATTTAATTACCATTTGCATCCAAATGTTTCACCAAAATTGTCATTTGAATCTATTTAACTACTCTTAATTAACACCGTAAAGTTTTTCCGTTAAGTTTTCTACATTAGAGGTATTTTAGTAAAAAACAATTACAAAATAAAAAAATCAACCTAACGTGAGGGGTTTTATGTGTTTAATCTCTTTTAATAATCACCATCGCTATTTTATTTACCAAGAATGATAGGTTGGCACTTTTTTCATTCTATCGGGAAAGGCACCTTAAAAAAACATATATATAAACAAATAAGTCGTATGACAAACTATTTGAATCATAATCATAAAAACAAATCTTCATAAAAATATAAGAACATTAAACAATATGAATCTAATAATCCATAAAGAATAATCATAAAATATCAATAATCATAATCATAATTAATGTTTAAACCAAAAAAATCTATGACTTAACAAAATGGGCAAAAGTAGAAGACTATCATGGAGTCTACTAGGCACTATCATACAAAACATAAATTTCTTTATCATATATTAACAAATGCTTAATCATCTTTCACCAACATTTCATAAAATCGTTTTACCTAAGCATGTGTATCAGCTCAAGACAATTGACGAAGGGGCATCCGAAACTCATCTAAAAAAAATAATTTCGCCCCCGCCCCCTACGGGAATAGTTCAAGCTCCGCCACTGCCTAAAGATGATGTCTACTTTATATTATAAACTATAGAATATTGATCCTTGCAACACCCTGGAGTCATTATCAATCTCAACAATAGTTCACATGTTAAAAGGTTAACTTTTGCAACATCATAATGGGTTAGAATGTTTTGCAAAAAAATTGAAATTAGAAATGGAATTGGAATTGAAATTTGAATTTGAATTGAAATCTTGTTAAAATTGATAACGTGTTTGGTTGGTCAATTTTGAGTGGAATTGGAATGTTAATTTTGAGCATTCTATTGGATTGTTAAACATTTCATGGATACGTGGAAGGAATGTAAATTTCAATTAATGAGGGAAAATTTTATAATTCAAATTCCATCCGTTTACCAACCAAGCAGGATTTTGGATGGAAAAATTTTTCAATTTCAATTTCAATTTCTATGAATTCTGTGAACCAAACGGGCCCTTAGTCTTGCATAGACTTTTAGCCGAAACTATACATTTAGACAGAAATACACTTTGGTGTGGACATTCGAACTAATCTTTAATTTTAGAGAGTCTATACTTTCGGACAAACTATAACTTTCGTATGGTGGTCTAAGACTTTTGACTATAAAGCTTTTGTCTTATGGACTTTCAGCCACACATTCGATTAAAAGCCTGGAGATTTTCATTTAAATCCTAAACTTTCAGCTAGGGCAGGAATTTACTTTAAACCTCTTGAAAATGACATGTCTTGCTTCTTTCGATCACAACTTGTCAAGCTTTAATCCTTTTGCGTCAAAACACATTACAACCATCGTATAACATCATCCCAAGCACAAATCATCAATAGCATGCAAACTTTAGCATGAAACTTTACCTTTTTGCGTAAAAACCTAGAACCAACTTGAAGAAGATAAGTATGGCGAGTAAACAACACTAGACTGCAGCTAAACAACCCGAACATCTTTCCTTTCATGTGAAAGTATCAAACAACAATACAGTTTAAAGCTTTTGCTCAATCTCGCTCTCTCTAATTTTCTCTTACAAGATTTCACACAAAGAATAAGCAAACAAAAAGTGATGGGGGCGGCTAGGGTGTTACAAATCTTCCTCTATTCCTAAAACGTTCATTTGTGGTCCTTTAAACTTTCATCTTCTACAGAAATAAATCCATATTCTTTAATGTATCTTTTTTCTTATGAAACATGGAAATGAGATATAAGCTGTATTATTGTGGTTGATACAAAAATAGAAATATCAAAATTGACCCTTCGCATAAGGGTGTTTAAAAAACCGAAATTCAAAAAAAAATCCTATCCGTATTCGCAAACCGAAAAAACTTATCTGAATTTTTTTTCAGATATTCGGATCGGATCTCATCCGAATTCGAATTTCTTATTCGGATTTCATATATCAAGTATACTCTATTCAGGTTATTTTGATTATTCGAATATCCGATTGAACAGAATAAAAACCCTATTGTACTTTTAGCCTAATAATCTTTACTCAACTATCCATTATGTTTTCGGCTCAATTCTTAAGAGTCTTGATAACTTCCAATCCTCCGATTCTCGACACCTACACAATAATCAGTTGTTGTTCTAAATTACGAATTCCAATCATCTAGTTCTATACATGTTATTATGTTTGAACATTGAATTTTGTTCAAGACTAAATTGTGTTTTCTAGTTTAATATGTTGTATTATGATTCCAAACTATTAAAATGTTAGGAATAAAAAATTAGTAAAAAATAGGAACAAAAATTGAAAAAAATTGTTATTTGGTTTATCTAGATTTATCCGAAATCGATCTACATTAAATTTGAATAGATTTTTATTGAATAGAGATATCCCTTATTCGGATCGGATCGGATTTCGGATAGATTTATAAAATATTCAAATCCGAATAGAATGAATAATCTGTTATCTGCTCCGACAAACACCCCTACTATCACACATATTGTAGTTATCATGAAATGCCTAATAACACCCTCTATCATACGCAGAAACAATGTTCAAGGCGTGATAGAGATACCACCGAGGACTATCACGCCCCACTAGAAAAGATGTCATGTCAACATAAAGGATCATATATGTTCCGTTTGACGTCACAAGTAAATCATGTCACTCAGTAATAAAACATGTATGTTTATATAAGCATATAATTTCAAACCAATGTAAAATTGTACATAAAATACATTAGAAAAAAAATACAAGTATATCACTTGATGCTCTAAACTAAATCAGGTAAATTTTTCTCTAAAGAAAATGTTAATAGACCTCTCATTGTTAAAATTAACATATGAATTATGGTTTTGAATTCACAACAAGTGGTAGTGGTGATGGAGTTGTTTGTAAATCACATAATAAAATTATGAAATTGCATTTACTATTACTCAATTGTTAATGTCAGCGGTGCTTCACTGCTCAGAATATATATTTATATAAACGGTGTTTGAATTAAAATAATTCTAATTTTCATTTATGATCGTAATTAATTTCAACTTAGAAAATATTTACAGGCACTTTTAATTTTAAGTTTATTTTTTTTAACGATCCTTTTCAGTTACCTTACCAACTGAAAGTTAACGCTGTTAGGTTTTTGATGATGTGCACCAATTATATGTCCAAAACACTATGTAGAAAATTAAAATCAATCATCAGGTCCGTCAATATAAAACTTCGGCACCCTAAAGCTAATCAATTTGACAATCTACACCTTCTGATCTAAACGACTTGACTCGTTACTTTCATGTGGTAACCGATCTTTAAGATCTCTCTACTCTAATAAAAATGTATCTAGAATGACGCATGTCAACAGTATATTGCGCCTCAATAATTTTTTTCCGTTTCTCTCTCCTATATAATAATTACATTAATTACTAATAATATTATTTAATTTTTTAAATTAAAATAGTTTTTAATAAATTAAACAATAGATATTTTTACTAATGTTATTTCTAAGGAAATAATTTTTCATAAAATTAGAAAACTTTTTAGAAAATTAAACTTTGTTAAAAATACAAAATATTTTATAATTGATGTTTTTAAAAAGTAAAATCTTTATAAATAAAAAATAATTAAAATTGAGAGGTATAGAAGAAAGTTTTCAAGTATGACATTTTTTAAAACGTTTATTTTAAAATAAAAATTTTATTTTATTTATTATAAGAAAATTTTCAATCATATCCTATTTTAAAATATAAATTTATAATTAATAAAATTTTATTTTATTTAATATTTTTTTATTCAACCCCGTGTAATACATGAGTTTACTAAAGTTAGTTAATATATATTATAATATAATTTTCTCTGAATTACATTACATATTTCATTAATGCTTGATGTTGTAGTTGCATCCCGTACAAGTCCCTTAAAATGGCATAAAGGCGAAATTTTTGTGCTATTGTTCATACTCGCTCACTAACCCCTGCTTATTTAGGGTTTTCGCAGGAGCAATCATATTCGAGATTTCAAAAGGTTTGCATCTTCAACCTTCTGCAACTATCATCATTTCAACTCACCTTATATCCAATTGTTCATATGTAGTTTCCCTCATGCTTATTTCAATCCACCGGTTGATTGTGTCTTTGCTTGATTAGGGTTTTAGCTGAGTTGATTTGTTCATCTTTTAGTAAATTGTGTTATTATAACTGATTGTAGCTTGTGACCGACGATTGATGAAAATCTTGTGGTTATATCATACAAATGATCTTCTTGATGACCACAAATTGCTGTTGTACTATACAGATTAACTTATTGAAAGGTTTTTATAAGTTTAATACATAAAAAAGGGAAACAAACCCAAATTTTATGAAGATATATGAGGTCAATTGCCTGCACTGAAAGCTAGTACTTTTAAATTTTTTTCATTTGGACACCAAAAGCATGCATTCATAACTCATAAGATCTGATCATTAGAAAATTGTAATTGTACCATGTGCTTGAAAGTCTGTACATTCTTCTCTCTGAGATAGTTTTGCTTATTATCTTATCAGTTGAAATCTTTTTATCTGAGCCAAATTGAAGCAAGGATGGTGAATCCTCACTTTGATGATACCATTAAAGTCATTGGGGTAGATGCTGATGGTAAAAAGTATGACAAAGGTATTATCATTGCTCATTGCAACTCAATTTGGTTGATTTATATTCTTTATTTAACATTATATTTGTGTAAAGAAGTAATGATATAAATGTGCATATTGGTATGCCTTTAGTTTCGCGTGTTCAAGCAAAAGGGGAGGAATCTGATATGCACATTGTGCTGGATGTGAACTCACAGTTATACCCTATGCATGCGGGAGAGAGATTTAGGATGGTTTTGTCTCAAACTTTGAATGAGGATGGCTCGGCTGTTACAGCTGGTTCTGAGGTAAGTTATTATCTGATGCTAGTTGTAGTGATTTACATTTACGGGGGTGTTTAGTTTGTTGGATTCAAATGAATTTGGAATCTGAATTCCATTTTTAAGCTGTTTAGTTTGCAGAATTTATTAGAACCAGAATCTAAATTCAGGTGATAACATGATTGGTTGGAGAATTAGAATGCATTTTCTTAAATTATTTCATATTCAACATCCTTCCAAGTTTGTGAAGGTATTCAACTAAAGAAATTGGAAGCTCCCTCTTCCTCACCACCGCCATTGCCATCAGTAACCCCACCATAGCCGCCTCTGCCACTGCCATTGACACTGCCCCACTGCCGCTACCACCACCCCCACTGTTGCCACCACCACACCGCATTCCAAAATCTTTAACAAACTAACAAACCACACACGATTATTTTGTCTACTAGATGCATCATAATTCCAATCTCTGACATATTCTAGTTCCTCAAATTCCAATTCCTTTAACAAATTTCAGTTCCAAATCTAGTTCCTTCAAACAAGATCCTACATACCAAACACCCCTTTGGGCTTTAGTAGTATTAGATTTTAGTAATATTGGTGTGCTCTAATCTAATTACAGGGAAACAAGAAATCACTCGCTGATAGATTCGAGTATGTAATGCACGGGCTATTATACAAGATCTCAGATGATAAGAATCAAAGTGGTGATGTTGAAGTGTATGTATCTCATCCCCTCTGTATACTTTCATTTGCTGCTTTGCATGCATGCTTATTTCCGATTTCTAAAGCCATTGAGATGGTGCACACCCTTAGCCGACTCCCAACCTCTCTCTTCTCTATGGTCTTCATTGTTTTTTTTAATAATATTTCTTAAAACTTTTTATACCTGTTACGTGACGTTAGAAAAATTGAAGCAAAAATCCATGAATGAGTGTAACACGAAATAAATGAACTTCTATTTAACTTAGTCTAGTTATTAATCCTCTTTATCTTCAAATTGATTTTATCAAACTTCTTGGTTCATGTGATTCTTGAAGTGAAAGTGAACATAGATTTTGGGATGATGGCGCATTACGCAGAGCTATATTTCTCTGATAACATGAATTGATTATCATAACTTGTTCTATAATTAACTTTTGTGGGTAGGCTACTGATCTAGGAGTGTTTGGATACAGGGCTGTATACGTATCATTTGGAGGACTTCAGCTGCTGATGAAGGGTGCTCCCGCAAAGATGGGTAAGTTCAAGGTGGATCAAAGACTGTTTCTTCTGCTGCTCAAGGAATAAATGTCGAACTCACTTCAGTCGTTTGCTTATTCTTGGATGGAACCTTTTATCCTGGTACTTTGACCCGTTGGATTTTAATTAGTCAAGTCTCTTTTACTGTTGACTCGTTCTGGCACTGTAAATTTGTGACAAATGTTGGGCACAATGTTTCTTTTGCGTTTTTGTGGAGGTGGCAATGTTGGCCTTTTCGGAAAATGGGTCGAGCGGTCAAACAGGTCATGGCAGTCGTAAGTGTATTCAATTGACTAACAGAAAAGGTTACATTTTCAAGTGAAGTTTTACTATTAATATTTAAGTGTTTATAGAACTTAAAAATTGAATAAAAGTGTTTCTTGTTCCACCTGATTTGACTAATGACCTCTTGGCCCCGTATGTTTACCCAATCCTCTCGTTTGGCCTGCCTCTACATACCTCTCTTTCGCTGAAAATCGTTCACGTGGCAGCTGACAACAGACATGGCTGGGGCCTCGGAAAGGCCTATAAATGCATGGCGTTTAAGAGCGCAATCTGTGACCAGCTGTTGAGTCATAGAGGGTAGTTTGACCCCCCACATTGTCGTATAGCACTCAACTTGCATGCATAGTAATCAGCGGAGACTTAATCATTTTCTTGGCTCAAAGTGAAGTAATATTCTAGGGATATATTCGAAAGAAAATATATACTTCCTTTTTCCTTTAAGATTCTAGCTCCTAACATGACGGGATACGATAAAACGTGATTATGTAAATATTGTCGATGTTTTAGCTAGTACGACTCATAAAGTTATGGATGTGTCAAGTGTAATAGATTATCATAACTTACAAGTATAACAAAGGTCAGTAAGTATCATGATCAGGAACTGATTAGAGCAAAACAAAAATAGATTGCAAGAAGTATAACAGATAAGGAGAACTTTGGGAGTAAAAAAAAGGTTAGGAATGAAATAGTTTACACCGCTATCTAACGATTGCTTGATATTCCATTGAAGTCATTGAATCGTAACAACAAATCGCTTCGATAGCGAACAAACTATAACCTTTTTTTCAAAACAACAGAATGATAGATAACGCATTGCTTGATCTCGTTGGCTAACAAGTTTGATCTTGATAGTAAATAGAAGAATAGCGAACAAGAACAATGAATTTGCTAATTCGCTTTGCACATGCCAGTTGAGCAATAGAACTTTCAAGTCTGATGACCATTTAATGATTGGTTGGTTGCATTTTGCGTCCTTTATAGTAAAGAGGCAAGACATCTTACCACTTCAACTGTCTTTCTAGTAGACATCTTACCACTCGAACTGTTTTTTTATGATATAAAAACACAATTTTATTACAACTATTGAATATTGGCCTCAAGAGCCAAGCTGGGAAATTTAACCATGTGCAAAGGTGTAAATAACTAAATACCATGTTTATGTTGAATACCTAAAAGTCAAAATAGTTTGCGCTCTCTTGTTTCTCATCTACTTTGACCATCTAAAAGTCAATATAGTAGCATGTCAAATGGAGGAATTTCTATACATTTTAGGACATCCTTTATTTTTACTACAAAAACTTTGATCCCAAATATTTAAACCAATCATATCAATAAAATCTACCATCACTCAGGACCAAAAATCATAATCATAATCTGTAATACCAAAAATGAAACAATTTTAATGTTTGTGATTAAAATCAAAGAAAAAAACAACTTCAAATCATTCCATTATCATCTTCTACCTTGGATGATCTTCCTTCTTCTTCTTCTTCACATGACAATTATTACTGTTAGTGACACGCGATATGCATCCAAGTTTCCTCTTCATTTCCCGCCAAACGTTTCCTTTTTCGGCTATCGGTTTCATCAAATAACCTCTTTGAATCTCTTTCCTCATCATAAGGCATTCTTTCTCCAACTCTGCCACTTTACTATTCATTTTCTCCAACTCTCCCTTCACTTTCCCTTCCTCCTCGTCCTCCGTTGACTTTGACCTACCCGACCCATCCTCAGAACCAGACAACACGACCGCTTTCGTGATGGTTTCCCGCAGGTGCAACTGCCTTACAAACAGCATTTGGATGGCCACACGCACTGGCAGCCGCTCGTTCTGTGCTGCATGCTCACATGCCTCCGGTGACATCTTGTTGCAATCAAGAACCGCACAAATCTCTTCCCGTTCGGATTCTGTCAAGTGTTTGTGTTTGTTTAGGAAGATATCTATCGCTTGATACACTCCATCAGAGGTTCTTGGTGTTCCTTCTGATGCAGCTATCGACATTTCAGCAAGCGATATAAACGAGTCTTTTTGCAAATCTATGTCGTTCGCAACCTCGCTTAAGAACTCCTCTACAAGTTCAGCCACAATGTCTAGCCCAGTTTGATACCGCCCGCTGAAATTGCTGTAAAAATGCTTCAAGATTCTTCTAACACACTCGGTATCGTACTTTTCATCCTTAGTATATCCTTGAGTTGGTATTAGTAAGTCACTAACTGTAGCTAAATCTAGTTGTCTCCCTATTCTCACTTCAAATCCTTCTCTACAACTAGCATTAGCTTCTAAAACCGTTGCATACCGAAGCATTTCAGACAGCAATGCACAAGGAAGGATCCCTCGATCATGTGGCAGAAGCCTTTCAATAGCTTCGATTGCGAGTCGTTTAGAGTTTGAAGAATCACCTTCAGAAGAAGATGTTTCTTCATCGGATTCTTTTGGATCAAAGAACACCCATCTTTTAGCATACTGATAAAGATTCGACGCAATGTAGGTAGAACCCAATTTAGATTGAATCATCCTGCGAATTATTGGCTCGTAAAACTGAAGATCAAGGGTGGTTAAACTCAAATCCTGTGACTTGTAATCAAGAACAAAGAGTTGACTTTTACCATTTGGCTTGTGTACATTACCATTATACACCTCTTCATCATCATTGTCATCGTCATTGCCATCAAGAACTGGATTCTTGATTGGTTCGCCGAGTAGAAGTGGATTATGAAGTGCTTTCTTGATAATTGAATCAACACAAGCATCAATCAAACCAAGTTTCATTGCTTGTTGAAAAATGACAGGATTCTCAGTAGCCATTAAGGATCTTAAAGATTCATTCCAGCCAGTGATGACTTTGTGTTCAAAGTAAGATAAAGATTGATTCAAGAGATTGTGAGGGCTGTGGCTATCTGTCATGCCCAAATAGCAAGCCAAACAAGAAATCGGAATGATGTTTTCCGGTGTGAAATTGACATCAAAACCATAGCAGAATCTTGCAATGATCTCGAAGATCGGAGGGGTCGTGGGGATACCGCAGAGAAGATGAGAAAGATTTTCATCAGGGTTTTCTTTTAACAGCTTACAAAGTTTTGATGATCTTGCAGAAAGAAGATCCTGCAGTTGAACAAGGCAATAGTTCATTACAAAACAAAGTTTGACTTTAGTAAGGTCAAATTAATCAATTTATTTCTCTAAGATCTTTGTTGATTCACTGACGCTTTTACAAAAATTATATAACCATACTAACGCATGTACAAAACACTCTAATGTGTTGGTGTTGGTTTTCAAATTAAACTATATTAAAACAGCTTATTTGCAGAAAGCATTAAGAAAGATTTGACCTCAAAAGTCAAGATGTACAAAACATACAAAAGTATGGTGTTTTACCCTGTTCAAATTGTATGATATTCCACATACAGTGAGCTGAACATCCTTCGAACAGGAATACCTCGACATCTTCTGAAAATCATACAAAAACAGCATTAAAAATGACAACAAAAATGAAAAAAAAAATATGCATTTAGTTATAAAATTCAATCAATCTACCACTAAATTCACATCATAAATAATCAAAATGACAAAATCACATTCAAATCACATCTACAAACATACATTTTTGGCATTAAAAAACCATGAGCCTTTGTTAAACATTTGAAAAATAATAAGCATGCAAATTAAGGAGCTTACTAGTGGAAAGAAGGAGATGATTGAAATGAAAGAGGTGAGTGAGTGACGATGAAGATGATGATGATACAAAAATGGGTTATGATTTGTTTATTATTTTGGGTTTGAAATGGTAATTTAGGAGGTTTTTGTTGTCTTTTGAAGGGAACTCAGATTTACCAGAGGATATTGAGGGAAACGGTTATTGACTTAGACTAGTATAACAGCTATCTATCTGCCACGTGGACATACATAATTGATTTGAATTAGTAACCTTAGGTAGATGGTGAGAGTTATAGAAAGTTCACGTTTAGGTTAAATCCGGAAACTAGATGGTTGATTCGTCTGGTGTACATAATTTTTTTAAATATGTATTATTGTTATAATATAAAGAAAGGTGGTATTTTGTGTTAAATTTAACTGACATAAGTTTTATAGGTAACGTTATATGTATATATATATAGAATATAATAAAAGAAGATTTTATTTGCCACTTGTTATTCTCTTAAACAAACTTTTTGACACATGTCATTCATTTAGAAATCATAAATTTATTTCCCCTCCAAAAGGGTATTATAGTAATTTAAACACTCAAATTAATTTCTCTCTCTTAATAAAAATTAATTTTATTAATTGATACATTTTTCTCTCTCATCTAGATTTTTTTAAAATCAAACTATGTTTTTAAAAATAAACTTTATTAAAAAAATTAAAAATCATATCTTTCTATTAAAATAGAAATAATAAAAAAACAAAATTTTTATATAATATAAATTTTCTAAAACAGAAAACCTTTTTGAAACATAATATTTTAAATTGCTTCTTTTTAAAAAAATATATAAAAAATATGAAATTTTCTAAAAGTAGTTTTTATTAAAACAACCAAAATAATTAGAAAATCAAGTTTTTAATATACAATATTTTTATAAAAAATAAAATTTTTATAAATAAATATTAAAACAAATGTTTAAAAATGAAATTATTAATATAAGAGAGTTAAAAAATAGTATAATTGTTTTATTTCTTGAACTATTACGTATATATAATTTTAATCATTTATATTAAAATATCGTAGTGTAACTATTCTTGTTTATTACTAACTATAATACGTTTAATAAATGAGTTTTTAGCATATCTATTTATCTATATATCTATCTATCTATATCAAAGAAAAATCTAAAATAAGACTTGATACAATTGTAAATTTTATCATACTTTTATTTCTCTTTATCATTACTAATAATATTGAATACTAATAATATTAATCATACCATTTTCATATTAAAAATTATATAATTTAATAAATTAAAACCTATTTTTTTATTAAAAACACACTTTTTAAAAACAAAAGTTTTATAAAATATAGAATACAATAAAATTTTTTAAAAATAAATCCATTTTTTTAAAACAACATATTTAAAACCCACATTTTTTATAAAATAAAAGTTTAAAAAAATATATTATTATTTATTTACTTAAAGTAGCTATTCATATGCAATTATAATCATATTTTATCTTCAAACATAATTTATAATTCATAAATTTTTATTATTAATTATTTAGTATTTTATTTATTTAACCCGTGTAATACACGGGGTACTAACCTAGTTTGTTATATAATCATTTTTGATGTGCGGTTGTATTTTTTTGATTCTAGAGTGTATCAATATTTAAAGATTTTAAGACACTTTTTTTAGGTTAAAAATGTCAGGTTATGGTTTATGCGTATGATACACTTTAGTACGTAACTTTTCAAATTCATATCAGGCTCGACTCCCGACCCATGAACATGAACCTTTTTACACATGTGGTCTACATCAACTTTAAAAAAAAATCAAAATAAAAATTAAGAATCGAGAAGATGGTCACTCAAAAATCGTAAATCTAAGGTGTAAATGACTCACATTTCACAAATAATGAGCAATAATTCGCATTTCGTAAAGTGGCAAGGTAACAACTGGGTCTATTCAAAAAGCTCGTAGTTTATGGCTCGCTAGTAAATAACTCACTTGAAATTGACTCATTCGTAAATGAGCAAGCCCTAGCCATGGCGAACTCGACCCATGGCTCGGTCGCTAGCTCCCTCGTTAATCAAAGTCTAAATTATGCATTATATAAATCATAACCCAAAATTTATAATATACTATCTAGTCATCTATATAATATTCAAATATTCAAAAATAGATAGTCATATGATAATTTTGAGATTTTCTAATCAAAATATCTTTCTACTATAATAAAAAAGTAAATAAAAAAAACACATGGCATCACCACATTCATTCTTATCAAATTTTTTTCGCATCTCTCTCCTATTAAATAATTATATTAATTACTAATATTATTTAATTAGTTTTTATATATTAAAATAATTTGTAATAAATTAAGAAAAAGATCTTTTTATTAATGTTATTTCTAAAGAAACAAATTTTATAAAATAAGAAATTTTTTAAAAAAATAAAACTTTTTTAAAAATACAAAATATTTAGAATTGGTGTTTTTTAAAAAGTATTTTTTTATAAAATAATTAAAATTAGGAGTTATAACAAGAAAGCTTTTATAATTGATATTTTTTAAAACGTTCTTTTTAAAACAACATATTTTATTTTATTTATAATAAAAAAGATTTCAATCATATCTTATATTAAAATATCATTTTATTATTAACAAATTTTAATTCTATCTAATATATTTTTTGATCAACCCGTGTAATATACGAGTTTACTAAAGCTAGTTAAATATAAATATAAAGAAGAAGATGATGGTGGAGGCATTGACGACGATTATGGTTCCACCCGACCAATGTGTTATTTCGTGGTGATATCCAACGGGTGATGGAGGCTGGAAATAGGTCTTCAGGAAGAGTAATTGATCCAGGGTAGGGGTTTCAGAGGTTCCAATGTCGTGCATGGTGGCTTCGTAAACACTAGGTTCATTCAGTTCAAAGAAGGTTTCGACAACAGTGTTGGTGACCAATTTTCCTCTTAATTCGACGATAAAAGAGCTTTGTAGAAGGTTTCAAGGGTGGTGATCTGTTGCTGACGTTTTCATTGCGAATAAGCTATTGAGAAAGGGTTGAAGATTTGCTTTTGTTTGGTTCATCAAGGCTAACAATGTGCATCGACTTATCTCCAATCTTAAATATAATGTAATGGGTTCTTTTCATGTGTTTGCCAATATTGCCCCATTCACGGATCAAGTGGTGACTTGTGTATCTTGCTTCGATTCTAGAATTGTACTAGACAAGTTCAAGTGGTGATTTCTATATCTTGACCAATACATTGTCTACTTTTGTCATTCGAAATTTGTCTATCTTTTGTCATTTACTTTCTAGCTTAGTGTTGATTACGTTCATTATATGGATGAAAAATTTTAAATCTTATAAAGAAGCTCAAATTTCTTTTGTTTACACTAAGGCACATAAATTATTAGGAGTTTAGGAGTGACTTTATCACTAATGGTAAGATATATCTTTATTAGATAAGTTACGTCGCTAAGCTAGAGTTCAATCTACTTAGCACTTAGCATATCTCTACTTTGTAACAAGAAGTTTTAGTTGCATTTCATAAAGAAATTTTGCAGAATCGTATCAAATGATAAAAACACCTTACTAAAAAGCAAAAGCTAATAGTAAAAGCAAGAAATATAACTTGAACATAAGGTACACATCAATAATATGTTCAATGGCATCTTACTGAAGCATTTTATTAGGTTTATGTATTTACAGATTTCTCAAATGAGTTAAACTTGCTTCGATTAACTTATACCTAGCAAAATGGACAGAGCAGGTCAGGTCGGGTTTCGGGTCATGACGGGTTTAGGTCAACGCGGGTTCGGGTCAGAATAAGTGATTGTTTGTCTTTGTAATCTTATGCTTGATAACACCGATGACTGAAGGAGTTTCAAGACTATTAGCCGGTGAACGCCTGTGATTGCTAACGATTGTGTCTCTGATTTGAGGGATGTAAGATTTGGTAGGGTTTTAAAGCTCACTGAAGATCTGCCAACTTGGGGGATGCAAGCCTTTGTAGGGTTTTGAAAGTCGTCGGAGATGCGTCGGGAAATCAAATATTTTTAAATCCGGTCACTCTGGTGGTTTTGAGAATTGAGAACCGAGTCTAAGAGGTGAAATCAAAGAGCTTCTGAAATTTAAAAGGTGATCCGTTTTTCTTAATTTTGCGCATCCTAACCTACTGTCTATTTATATTAGAATGTTGTAGACCATCTTGACCCCATGAACTATTTTTTAGACCCAATCTAACCCATTTTGTTTTTAAAAATGCCCATAAAGACCCAAAATGAAAGCTGCAGTCTTGTTTTACCGGACCTAATCATTAACTACATCCATTTTATATTAGTCAAGTGCTTTTAACTTGAAGCATTTAACCAGTTGTATACGAAAAAAAATCTAGAGTCGACTAATATTTACATTTGATAGCCTCTTAGCCTAATAACATCTGGTGTTTATCCCAACCAAATAGATGCGGATTTCTGTTTCACAGGATTGGCAATAAGTGGATTTTAGAGGTCGATTGTAAGGGGTGGGGTAAAATACACAGCAAAAAATTAATATAGAAATTAAAACACAAAATAAGCAAAAATTACCCATATTCACCTGTTATTAAACTCATCCACCCACCCCTTTGTTACCTACAGGAATGCAATGTTTTTGGTTGTGCTGCAGGCACGATTGGGGTTACAGTATCATGAAACCACAACTGGAAGAAAGTCACGGGCTAATTTTCATCGGTCGATTCGTATTCCAAGACCATATATATAATCATCCCTGCAACCAACAAAGATCTTGCCGCCAATCATCACCGGGGAAGAGAATATACCTCCTTCCATGTCTAACCTACCAAACTCTTCCACCACATGCTTCTCAACACCATCATCTAGTAACTTGATTCTCAAAACAACTATACTTCCAGAACTGCTGCAAACACATATCAACCTGTCTGAATGATGCTGCAAGTTTTCATCTATATAAGCAGATGAACTAATTGGATCCCCCAAATCATGTTTCCAGAGTAGATTTCCTGAATCCTGCAGTGATTGAAAACATAAACTTGTTATCAATGCACTTGTGAGCTTTAAAGGGATCAAGACAAGTCGTTACCAAACCAAATGAATAGACTCCTCCATCTCGGGAGCATATAACCACCTATCAGATGAAATAATGAGAGATTCTTCAACTAATCGCATATTGTATTCAAAGTATATTACATTTTTATATAATCATCCCTGCAAAGAGGCGAAAGCTAACCTGGTTATATAGAACACGTGATAAGCATGGTCCCGCAAAGATTGGTCCTCCGGTTATTCCCTGAATTTTCAGAATTTTTAATCATAAAAATTAATTGAAAGGGAAATTATGTACATCTAAATATATAGTTCAACGATAGAGAAAGATCTTACATGCTATTTTACCAAATCTCAAATAAATATATACTGCATACCCTTAAAACTTGCATACTATTATATTTACACAACCAAATATAATACCAAAACTTATTCAAAATACTTAAGATTCCAATTTTACCCATTTCATTAAATACAATTCTTAATATGACCATTATACCCTGTTCTTTCTTCTAGCACTTGAAAATCTCACATCTTAATACAAGTTTTAAACCAAGGTTAGAAATATAAAAAATTCAAAAATGAATATACTAGATATAATGGTTGTAAAAATCGCTAGGCGCTAGTCGGGCGGTGAGGTACCGACTAGCGATTAATCGGGATTAATCGGGATTAATCGGATTGGAACTTTTATAAGTAATTTTCAGTTTTATATATATACACACTCATTTTTATATGGAATTTTTATAAAAATGTTCAGATTTATATATATACAAATACATTTGACCAAAATTTACACGTATTTGGCCAAAATTTTCAAGGTTTGACCGTAATTTCAAACATTTGGCCGGAATCTGATCAAAATTTGACCGGAATTTGGCCGGAACCTAGCTGCCGATTAGTGGCCGATTAGGGCCGATTTGGACCGATTTGGTCCGATTTTGGCCGACTAGGTCCGATTTTGTCCGACTAGGTCTGATTACCGATTTTATCCACCGATTACATGAAATCGCCAAGGTAACCGGCCGACTAGCGATTAATCACCGATTAATCGGCCGACTAGGCTGATTTTTACAACACTACTATGATTTTTTGTTGGGTAAATATGATACCATACCAAGTTTTGAGGGGTATACATGAAAATATCCCTTATATAAATTACTCATTAAATAAGAACATATGAGATTTAATAGACGGCGAAACTTGCCCTCCAAAGGATGGATCCATTCATATCAACGACTACAATATGCCCATTCACCAAGCAACAAATAACTGCAAGATTAGACCAGTGAAGTGAATATTTATGACAAGCTACATCAGTTTTAAGAACATGAATATAGAAACACTATATTTGTGAATTTGCGAATATCATATAAATTTAACAGCATTTATTATGATTAATAGAGAAAACTGCAAATACCATTCCCATTATTATGATTAATGGAGAGAGAACCAAATATGGGTGCTCCTAGGTCTTGCATCCATAACACACTGAATGGCGCAGCCTGCATGATCAAGATAAATATACTGTTGAAAGTAGCATAAACATTGAGAGGAAAATCAAATTTAATATTGTTTGTACCTTTAATGATAATGCTGTCATACAACCATTGGTGGATGCAAAATAAAGCCTTTCCTCAACCTAAATAATCAACAAAGAAACAATAGTTTATGTATACAATCAAGCAGTTAAGAATGTGACAATGTAGAATAAGAACAGTTGCAAATGAAAGATCAGAGAAATATAAACTCACGTCATTGAGTACAGGTGACCCGTATATACTCCCACCAGAATCTAGCTTATAGACACAGCAGTAAGTTTGATAATCAAGGGCGTACAGAATATGGTCATAAGATCCACACCTGTATATTGTAATGTACAACATTATCACATGATTTACTAAACATGTGTGTATGCGTGCACAGGAAGTGTACATTACCAGACTAGATGCCTCTGCGTATCAACCACTGGCTGTGACTTTACTTCTCCGCCTGTCTGAAAAGTCCAATCAATACTTCCATCCAAAGAATTCAGAAAATATATCTTCCCTTTGTAACATCCAACTACAACCTAAAATGTAACAGATAATGAAAATAAAAATATATATTAAATGAATACATATATAGCGTGGACAATACAAAACTAAATTTTAAGTAGAAAACCACATAAGCACTTGTACATTGTGCCTTCAGATATAGTGGACGCTAAAAAGAGATGGGTATGCGAGTACATAGTTGTCTTATATATATAGAGAGAGAGAGAGAGATAGGGTCGTCCAATACATAATCAATTATAAATAGACCATTGCCAGAACTCATAATGCATTTGTATCTATTACTTTAAATGTGATGCACAAATTCGTTATGTAACCGCCTCTCTTTCTCTCTGCCACTACTTGTAATTATCTTCATGCACTGTGTACAAGTGCTAATGCATTTGTATCTATTACTTTAAATGTCATACACAAATTCGTTATGTAACCGCCTCTCTTTCTCTCTGCCACTACTTGTAATTATCTTCATGCACTATGTACAAGTGCTAATGCATTTGTATCTATTACTTTAAATGTGATACACAAATTCGTTATGTAACCGCCTCTCTTTCTCTCTGCCACTACTTGTAATTATCTTCATGCACTGTGTACAAGTGCTTTATGTGGTTCTCTACTAAAAATCAGTTTTATAACGTGCATGATGCTTTCTAGAATAAAAGTCAACCATAGAAAAGTCTCCTAATATTGCAGCTGAGCACTCTACTCTCCCTTCTAACTGTACCTCCCAGTGAACAAAACCACTGCAATTAATGTCATTAACATTAGTTCATATGATGTAGAACTTTTAAATAATGTAACAAGTTTACAGTTGAGAGTATAGACGCTTGCCTTGAGGCTTTGATGCAAATAAACTTGTGTGAATGAGATCCAATGTACACAAACATGTAATTTTCTCTCCCTACAATGAGTGGAGATGCATCAACGCAAGAATCCATATGAACTTTCCACAGCTTTCTTATAGAACCTTTTGGTTCACCAAACCATGTTTCTTGAAATGATTTACTGATGTTATGAGCTTCCCCAAACATCACTTTGTTGCAACGAGTAATTGCAAATGATGTAATGTTATCGACATTCAGATCACCATCTAGTTTGAATACCTTGTGAGGATGATTCTCAGCATCAGGCTCACCAAGTTTGCTAGATAACCTGCCATGTGGCTTATTTGTTTTCACATCAGTACCTTTAGGATGTTGTAGGCCCCCTCCAAACACTTCCATATCTAACCTAGGGGGCACTTCTATTTTGGGATCCAGGAGAGCAGTCACTAGCTTTAAAGGAGTCGGAAAAGTATACAACAATTTCATATTGATTCCTAATTTATGACAAGTGTGAGCTGCTGAAATTGAATCACCACCCATTGCGAAAAAATCATCATTGTTGTAGATATTTTCAACCAACAAGGCATCACAGAAGGCCTGCATATATACCCCATACAGGTTAAATGTAGAACAGATTAAACTTGCTCAAGTGTTATAATCTTGATGAAAAAGATATTTCGAAGCTCCATTGGTTGATGCAAAAAAATTCTAGCAGCTATTACTCCAGAAAAGAAAAACTTCAATGTTTCTAAGAAAGGTTATAAATTTAATAATCAAGAAATTGTTTATTTCATAAGTTAATAAAAAAATATATAATAAGACAAACTTTAGAATATAAAATCAAGTATCCAGATTCCAGAAGGCCTGAAGTCTGTGCAACAACAAATTCTGATAATACAAGGCTATACTTAATTCATAACTAAGTCACAAGACCAACTTCGGAATAGGAAAAAAAAAATGCAAAGACCTAAAGTGTTAAGTAAAAAATTTATTTTGGAAAATCATAGAGTGAAAGCCCCTGGGACTATGAATGTAAATCTGTGCATGAGCCTATGCAAACTGGCTCTCATAAGTTCTCTTCATGATGATTTGTCAGAGTTCTAGGCCCATTGATTCATTCTATTTTGTAATTAGTATTATGGAGATATATTAATAAGCAATTAAAAAAACTTTTCTTTTGTTTTAGAGTGTGCTCATTCACTGTATCAAACATGAGAAGAATAACACCTCTTTTATTGTTTGCAATAGATTTCCATGAGGCTTCTGCTGTTCATTGAAGATATCTGACATCGAACACTCTAAACTGGCCAATGCTTTGTAATCTACCTTCCTAGATGATGACATTGGTAATGAATCAACAAAACAGAATCGATTAGGAATCATCGCCAATGGAAGCTTATCAACCAACCAACTTCGAAGAGAAAAACTCATGCTTTTATCAGAAGCATGCCCTGATGTTATTACTATATATGCTTCAAGATATGCAATTTCTTGTTCACCGTTTTTTAATATTACAGCAGCATCACCCACATCTTCATGTGTTCTTATTGTATTTTCAATCTCCTCCAATGCCATTCGATTACCATTTACCTTAACAGTACGATCATTTCTCCCAATAAAAACCAAGTCACCACCAGGTAGTTGTTTTGCAAAGTCACCTGTTTTAAAGTAAAGTTGACTTTCCTTATCATTAACAGAACAGCAAAAAGAAGATTCTGGAAGCTTCTTTACAGTATTGAAAGGCATGACGTTATGATTAAAGTATCCTGTTGCAATACAAAGTCCAGAAACATATATTTCTCCGTAATTAGGTGCATTTTCTCCCACAAGCATTATCTCACAGTTAGGAATAGGTATTCCTATTGGAACAGTACTAAGTGACTCGGTCTCCATAATTGATGATAGTCTTTTGCAGTCAAAATATGTACAATCACCTGAAACCTTGGATTGAAACTTAAATGCATCAGAACTAACAAGTAAATACATTAATTTAGATATGAAATATGCTAAATCATCCAACTATAAATTAAACACATAAAACCATAGACAGAAACATGAGATGGTCTGGCAGGTATAGGATCGGTACAGGTCAAAAATGGGTCTGGGTTGAAAAGAGGCCATTTATAGTATGAGAGATCAAAGCTTGGTTAGTTGGGTTGACCCACAGACACCTGTTTGTTCATGTTTTGAATAAAATTACATAACTCATGTGTAAACTATGTATAGAATATATATATTATAACAATATTAGTCTAAATTTTTTACAAAACAATTTAGGAGGTTGTATGTAGTACTATGGATTAAGAACAGACTTTGGGCAACTTTGGTTTGACACAGTTGACTTGTGCAAGGTAAAACACATCCCAAATGGACCCAACTATAAATAACGAGTCAAAAATGCCACATCTATAATTCTATATATAATTTCATTTTACCAAGTAATCCAGAATCTTCTACTCACCTCTGTACTTCCATAGAGATTCAAGATAATGGTATCAGGCAATAATTTTGTAAGAGACTTCCATAAGGATAAATGCAGGATTTCTCCACTTAGTATTAACAACTTCAAGGAATTCTTAATCATCATAATAGGTGAGCTTTGAAGAGTTGGAAGAAGTATCCTCATTAGTGATGGTACAGCAACAAGCCTATTAATAGAGTAGTTCTGCCAATAAATTCAACATATGGCAATTAATAACATAAAGTCAGCTTTGAGCACAAATCATGGTAACGGAAAGAGCCACAAGAGTTGAAGTATTATAAGAACTTATATTTTGTTCTTCAATAAAGATGGTTTCGTAGAAAAGAAATTATGTTACCAATTTGTGTGTACTGTTATATAGTGGTTACAAACTATTTATACGTATAAGTAGATGTACAATTCTAAACTGAAGACTAATATATTGATACACAAAATTGCATAAAACAAGTTTCCAGGTGACTAAGAAAATAGGCTAATAGTAGATAACGGAGGGGCCAAGACGGATAAAACATAGAAAATTAGAAAGAGAGTCAATAATTTCTGTTTCAAGATTTTACTTTCAAAAATTACTTATTTTATAAATCCTACACCATAAGAAATAAATTAAATTAAAAAATTATAATTTTAAAGACTGTCAATACAAAACATCATTCAAAAACGTGTTGTGAGCACAAATTTTGGCATTAGTACTTCAATTCAAATGTAACCATCATGATCGTTTCATCCATAAAGACTTTGAAGCTAGAAGCATAAAAAGAGAGTTAGAATTATATAAATAAAAGAAAAAAGAGAATTATAATATGTTGCAACTGTTATCATGATGAAGCTTCATCATCGACTGTTAGACGATGAAAAATATGACGAAAATAAGTACCATGAAGAACAAACATTCAAGGGAGGTTGACTTACCAAATACACATGCAATAGTTACACACATGAACATTCGTTAAAAGTTAAAGATTTATTAGCATAGATGTCCGATGAAGGTAAAAGGTTCATATATACTCATTTATAATGTTCTTATCAGTCTCTTCACATGAACCTACTACAAATTTGTATATAACAACTCTAAAGCAGATATTAGATAAGTATTTTTGAAGGCCCCATAACAATGATTTTGAATGTCTCTGCAAATACACGTTAAAGGGTAAAGACAGCATGTCAACATGAAGTCATGAATACCTTTAACGGGTCATTTTTAGTAGTATCTAATGCTTTGTACAATTTGTTTACTTTTATTTGGCTATAACAGTTATACTAGAGTTAATGTACCTGTAAATACTCAGTGATGGAAAGTATATTTTCTTTTAATCCACTGAAAGAAGGAATAACCAAAGTACAACTTGTAAGAAGAGCTCCAAGAATTTCTTGCAGATGATCAATAAAACCTATGGATGTTTTGAAAAGCAAAGTTTCCTCACCACATAAAGGATAAATGTCTTGCATCCATAAAAAGCGGTTCAAAAGACCTAAAAGATTAAAAAAAATTCAACATAAGATAAATTATTCCATTTTGTACATGCAATTCCATATATCAAAAATTTAAAGATTTTACTTACCTTGTTCCGTACCGCAAACACCTTTAGGTTTTCCGGTCGACCCAGAGGTGTACATTAAGTAACTAAATGATCTTGATCTTTTAATTTCACATGGCCAAAGCAAAGAAGGGTGAGCAAAGTGTTTGTTAAGGTTGGTTTTCATGGAAAATACTAAAATGGGACAACCAATACTATCAATGAGCCAATGATTTTTGTTGATCGGGTGACTGGAGTTTGCATCAAACAAAATAGAATCACATAGAATAAGATTGATGGTTGAAGAAGAAACAATAGATACTAGTCTTTCTTTTGGCCATGAAGGGTCTAGTGGCATGAAAGCCTCCCCACATCTCATAACAGAAAGAACAGATATTATATATTCTACAGAAGGAACCATGTATATTCCCACGATTCTTGGAGCATTTGCTGACTGATCAATAGAGAGAGGTCCTAAAAAATAGTAACTTTGACGATTATTGATAGCATGGCCATTTTCATAAATTCTCATTAATTTTAGTCATAGGTTAATGAAAAGTAGCTAGAAGGAATGCACAAAAAAAGTAACTTGGTTGAAGAAATGACGGGAATTGAAAATAACAAATGTAGATAAATAAAGGAAACATGTTTATTTAACCTAGCTTATACAACTATTTCCATTTCAGTATTTGCACATTCATAGGCTACCACTTTATTAAAACTTTTACATCTCACATTACGAAAAAACAGAAACATGAACTCATAAAAGTAGATATCCTTTTGGAACTTCTTTACATATACGCGTTTGTCTATGACCATATGATGACGACTCTAAACACCCATGTTTTTTTTAATTTCATTAAACTAAGCACTTAAATCATTCTCCTGTACTCATATAGATTGTACAAATATTTCTGTCTAACATATATAACCATGTGACAATCTCAAACCTATTTCTACATATACCTTCAATCACTTCAAACTGCCAGTCTCACTAGTTTAAAAGAGATGCAAAATCATAATGCTTTCACTTTGAAGTAGCCTAATCGCATAAAACAACTTCAAACATAACTTAATTCTCGGTACCTAACACCAATTTCATAAATCTGCTCATATGTTATTTACTCTCGTCTTAAAATTACAATTGCATTCAAATTGATAAAGCAGCATTAATGTAGTTAGAAGATATACTCATATACCTGATGAAAGTCTGATAAGAGAAGGATCAATCCCACCGTCGAGAATGAACCGAAGACGACGACTAAGGGAATCAACGGCTTCTAGAATCTCCGAATATGTGAAGCTTATGTCGTCTTCGTACACCGAAGGATGAGGATGATGATGATGATGAGAGAATTTGGTACGGTGGCGTGAGGAAGCATGAATCACAGCGATTTTGTTAGGGTTTTTGGAAGCAGATTTGAAGAATTCGTGTGAAACACAACAGCTGCTAACATCAGAGAGATTCTTCTCTTCCATTTCTTTAACTCATATACCTGGTATGGTCAATATTGGTCATACTTCAAACTAATATAGGCCGTTTATGAGTTTGCCTAGCCGAGGCCGGAGCAAGTATACTCTAACCAGCTCGAGTGGAAAATTCATGCTCGTGCTCGGATCGATTCTAACTGTGCGGTTCGGTTTCGTTTTGTTACGTTCGTTTTTATATTAAATTTAGTATAACAACAAATACACATTGACTCAGTTTAGCTAGGTTTTTTATTCGTTCAAGAGTTTTAAGTTTCAACAAAGCTAACAAGTTAACAAAAAACCATGCAAGATAAAAGTTACAAAAATACAAATCGAAAAATAATTAATTTTTAAGTCAAACTTAAAATTCTTAAAAACGCAATTGAACTAATGTCCATCAAGTCTACCATGACGATTTTCACGACCATTTTCATGTCCATCTGGAGAAAAAAAAGAGTCAAAAGCAATGTTTAATTTAGCATTTTAGAATAGACATAATAGTAAACATTATAGGCATCAATATAATTGCAAATATACATACAAAGATTTTATAGAAATATAAAACCTTTCATGTCTATTAGTTGTCATCACACTCGTCCGGAATCAACATATCAATCTCCAATTCTTCTTATATTTTTGTAAATTTCTAGACATTAAAAGATACTACAAATATTAGTACAAAGTATAAAGTAGAAACAAAAAAAATGTGAACATAAACTTACTTTCAATGTTTGTAAAAGAGCTTCTGTAGATTCAATGTACGTCCCCTAGCACTAAATGCTAATTCAAAAGCAGCCGTTGTGATCGGGATGTCATAAATGTCTTTAACCATTTTACTTAAAACAGGGAACTTGCTAGAATAATGACTCTACCATTTCAACACATCAAACTTTGCCTCCTCACATGTATCATTAGGCTCTTCCAGATACAACTCAAGTTCAGTTTCTTGTTCGATCTTGATGGGTCTTGATTTGAGGTAAGTTAAAAAATCATCTCCAGGTAAAGTTGGTACACTAAAAGATGATGAGGTCTTTGAGCAACTTGTGGCCACCTTAGACGCCTTCAATGTATTAAAATACTTTTGAAAAAGAGTTTCTAGCTTGCCAGTGACATCTTCAACCCAAATCTCACACTCCTCTACCCGATACAACCTCTCAAAAGTCCAATCAATTAACATCACTTTAAAACGGGGATCTACAATAGATGCAATAGACATAAGCACCCCAATTTCCCCTCAATACTTCTCAAACTTCTCATACATCGATACACTCATCTCCATCAAGAAAGAATCATCCTATATAAATGCATTACTTATCTTTTTTTTTTCACCTTAAATTTTCAGTAAGAAACAAGTTTGAAGTCGGATATAATGTACCTGAAAATAAATTAGTAGCTTTCAAAAAAACTTGAAGAAGCTTGCAAACCTTTTTGGCTTTTGTCCACTCATCAATCGTGGGGGACTATACAAATTTAGGATCTCTCAATGCATAGCCTTGAAAAGCTTGTTTGCAGTGAATAGCTGACTCAAGCATTCGATGCATTGAGTTCCACCTAGTTTTTACATTGGTACATAAAGACCGAACGAGTGCGGATACCTTAAGTTATAGCTATTTCACCTAATTTCAATAGGCGACCAGAAGACTTCCTTAAATACTTGACATGTTCTCTAATTTTTGAAAGACGTGGTTCAATAGTTCCTAATCTATCTTGCACGTCCAAATGAAAGCAATCTCCAAGGTGTCGCTTAATACTTGTTGTTGTACTCTAGATTCTTGCTACATAGCTATGCTTACAATGAATGCACTGTTTCCTTTTCACCATTTCCCTTTGTACATACCATCAACGTCTACAAAATGTGGATGCATATCAAAAGAATTCTTTCTCTTCTTTGTACATACATCATTCTTATCTTTCAATTCATCAAGTAGCTCAACGGTTTCTTCATCACTTAGCTCAACATTATAAGTCCATTCTATTCTTTTTGAAAAGACATTCTACAAAAGAATACATATATTAAGTTTAAACAAACAATACATACACATACTTTTAAATATAACTTTTGAATCTAATCTTATACAAATTATCCATGCACTTTCTTTAAAATCTATTTTTGAATCTGAACTGATAAAATAATACACATACTTTGAAACTCACTTTTTAAATCTGAATTAATAAAATACATACACAACAAGAACCTTTAAGAAATCTAAACACAAGAACTAAAATAACTAAATAGGAAATCACTAATAAACACTAAATCTAGGGCTGGAACCCAATCTTGATAGCAAAATTACTCAAACAAATTAACTTCCAACATTGAAAACACCAAAATCATTAAAATAAAATCTAAGGTTTGAATCTAATATAGAAAAATAAACAGAGAAACAAACTTAGAAAACTAACATTACAACCTTAAAAGCTTGAATGCAGCGGAGTTCTCCTTATCTCGTAGCTGTAGCGGGTGCCTGCCACCGGAGTTCTCGTCGGTTGCCGGTCGTCGATGGGGTTGTGGGGGACGCGAGGCGCAAGCCGATGGGGTTGTGAATGAATGAACAATCCTCTAATTTGGAACCAGTATGGAATTGATTCAATTATGGAATCATCTCAAACGAGCTAGGGCACGAGAGTAGAGGCTATCAATATGATTTTCATAACAAGTTGGTGCGTATGAATAAAAAGAAGGCAGGCGGAGTTAGCAAAGAGGAATGAGGTACAACATAAGCAAGTAAGCGGGTCACAAGATCAAGAGTTTTAATAGAAAGGCCATCCCATGTCTCGCTTGTGCTTGTAGCAGATACAAACTTGCCTACTTCCTTCAGCCTGTTTCCCGTAAACAGATGCCTTGAGTGCCTAACTCGATTTCACCTACCGGACGAATTTTCAACGTGCTTGGAGAGCCTATTGATAATTTAGGTCCTGTAGATAATAGCACAATATTTTTTATTCATAGATCTGCGCCTGCCTTCTCAATGGGTTCAAAAACCACACGTTTCTCTGGATCATCATAGCGTAGCTAGGGGGAGGCCAATCAACGATGGAACTTATAGGGTGTGCGTAATATATATTATATATTATTTGAGTTAGGTTTATAAAATTATAATGGCAAATATATAATTTTAACAATTTAAAAATGTATTATATAGTATGTGTTATATTATATATTATATATATTAATTCAAGCAAAACCGAGCGAGCGAGCGTACCTTTTCTTGTGCTCTGCTCATTTATAAACCGATCCGAGCCGCTCTACTCGTTTACAACCTAGCAAAATTCAAATGTGCATTTTTCGAGCATTTTTCTATCAATCGTCGGGCGTCTAGAAGTTTGGACAGCCCTACTAATAATTAACACATTGGTAAATAGTATGCACATCTTGTTGCATGTATTTTTGGGATTGGAATCCTTATATTATATGAAATAATTGTTAATGTTATAGTAAAGCGGAGAGAAAATATTACTTTTTATTGTATATATAAGAAAATACTGTTTGATACTTATAAATTTTTTAATATTTTTAAAAATGGTTATGAGCAGATTAAGAAGAAAATAGAATGATAAATGTATAAAAAAATATTATTTAATTAAAAAGAACAAAGAAAGAAATAGTATTTTTAGTTCATAAAGATGAAGATTTAAAGCATTCACATCTCATTCTTCATCTTCATATTTATAATTACTAGGGGTGTAATGAGCCAAGCCGAGCCCGAGCTCGCTTAGGCTCGAGCTCGGCTCGTTTTAGTTTTAGAAAGACCGAGCTCGAGCTCGGCTCGTTTATAGTTTTATTTCTAAAGCTCGATCTCGGCTCGTAAAAAAATTATCAGGCTCGGGCTTGGCTCTTTTGTTGTTAAATTATTACATTTTTATTTTTTTATAATTACTTTTATATTTTTTATAATCAAACTTTTTATATATAACATAATATATATTATTTTAATTATTTTTATCATAATAATATATATAATAATATGATTTATGTAAATATATATTTAATATGTAAATAAAAAATTATATAAAACAAAAAGCTCGTTTAGGCTCGCGAGCCGACTCGAGCTCGATGTCTGAAGATTGGGCTCGAGCTCGTTTAGTAACTGAGCCATGATGTGAGCTCGGGCTCGTTTAAGCTCGGCTCGATTCGAGCTTTTTTCGAGCCAATCCCGAGTAGCTTGCGAGCCGGCTTGGCTCGTTTACACCCCTAATAATTACACTTATTATTTTTTCTCTCTTTTTTGATTAAATAATATTTTTATACATTTATCATTATATTTTCTCTCCCTCTACTTATAAGCTCTTTCAAAAAAATATTAAAAAATTACTAGAGATAAACAGCGTTTACCAAGTATACAAATGAACGGTAACATGTTCTTTATCCTCTACTCGTAACCACTCAGAACCGTTCTCTATAATATAGAGAATACATTTACACACATATAGAGGATGGGATGTAAATGCTCTTAAATGATTGTCTATTTTTATTCTTAGGGAGCGGAATCCAGGAGGAGGTCCCGCCCGTGGAAGAAAACACCGCTCTTAGTTTCTGGCGACCAGTTTTGATTCCTTCCTGAAGATATTCATTGGGGTTCGTCGGACGAATTAACCCATTGGCAGTGGTACCATATCATACACGTAGCACACATGAAAAATATGAGAAAATCTAAGGAAAATACAAAAATCGAATGTCACCTAGGGAAAGCGGGATGAGTCCTTGTGGCCAAAAGTCATGTATTTCATGTATTTCTCTTTTACAATACTTATGTTCTCTATTCTTAAATGTTTATCTCCTTATTTTGGGCGAGGGTGAATGTTTCTATTGAGGATTGATGGTTGTTCAAACACCATAGAGGAGTAAGCGGATGATGATTATACTTTTGTCCTATCAATAAGCATGAATTTTTCTTCATTTTAATTTTTTTGAAAAATACTAAATTTTGTTCTTGATTCATAGGTTGTGTTTACTGACCAAGGTCCGTGTTCGATAGTGATTTTTTCGGTCTCTTGAAATCAAAAGGCAAACACGAAAATGAAGTTACATGTTTGTCAAATTTTTTATAAGAAACAAAATGATCTTATTCGTAGCATTAGGGCTTTTAAATGAGACACTTGTATATGTCCCTCCATGAGCGTCCATGTCACCCGTCTGCTAACAATTAGTCTAAAGATGTAATTAATGAAACTTTGCGACCAAAACAACAGCATGGTCATACCAAACAATTTGTTTAACTAATTATAGTTGTTTAGCATTAGTTGTTTTCAAAGTAGATAATCCGATAAATTTTATTCAAATATATGTCAAGTCAATTGATATACAAACTATAAACGGGGTTTTTTAACTATTAATCTGCATATTCAATCTTTATCTATTGTTATCTTTAAACTCTTATTATAAACTTGATATACTAAAGTCCACTTGGGATAACATTTCACTTAGATACGATTTAAACTCCACTATAAAGAAAGAGTTAGCGCAACCAAAAGATTGGATAGGCTAAAGGATATAGAAAACTACAAAAGCCAATCGCTACTTATGCTATAAAATGCTAAATTCTACTTATTGGAATGTGGCGACAACCGAAAAGACTAACTAGAGATTTGCTAAGCAAACAAACCTGAAAGCAATTCTCCTAGGCCCTAGCTAGTTAAGTCTTATGCATCAATGAAGCATCAAATTTTAGTTTATTGACAAGACAGATATATGAAATTTATTGATAAAACAAATATATAAATACAGATAAAGGTTCTATATTCTTTTAATCGAATATGTGAAGCAAAAGAGTGTAGTAAGAATGAAAAAGAGAAAATATACAAGTCTTAATAACTCCCTAGCCTAGCTGCTTTCAAAGCTATCCTTACGTTTCTTCATCCTCGCTAACAATACCAAACTAATTATAATTAAAGAACTATAGATACCACACATATACACATTAATATTTCATTCATACAAACACAACCTTAATGTTTCTTACAAACACATTATCTTGTCTAATGTGTATTTGTTTCTATGAATGATACCTAGGTGTGTCATGTGATATCTATGTTCTTAAGAGGTTATGTATTCAAGTCTTGTTTTAAACAAGTGAAGTTGATTTAGGAGTAAATTTAGAATGTGTGAGTTTGTTGTTCAAGAAAATAAAAATAAAAATCTAGTAGGCCTAAAAAACAAAAGGGCTCAATTCTTTTACATCATTTTAATGTTTTTCTTTCATATAATATATGGGGTCATGAATCTTATACGCAAAAGTCTTAGTAGTAAGCTGACTTTTAACATAAAAGTCAAGATCAAATGGACATACACAAACACACCCTTGTTTTCACTCTCACCCATTGATTCCAATCTAAAGTACAAAACCTTCTAAAGCAGTCTCATTGTCCTCTACCTCATTTCTACAAAGAATGAGTATACAATACTTGTATCTATATTGATGTATACAAAGTTTCATGCTTTTGTCTTCCTTCTTTCATCCAATGCCTATTCAATAAGAATTAGTAGCCCATTAATAACTTACCCTTTTTCCAAAAGTCATCAACAAATATTACAAAAATGTAAAAAGTTGAAAAGACATGAACTTGAAAGGTACCTTGCTTTGGAACATTCTCATGGTCAGCACGAACATGTCACGCATTCTAAAAAAAAAAATAAGAAAAATAATTACTATGTTTTCTTGTTGAATGGTCAACATGTCTAACTCGTTTACAGAATGGGCATGTTCAGGTTGACATGTCAACCCATTTGTGACGCGTTTAGCCCATTTAATTACAACCCTCCAACATTCTTAACACGTTTACAACTTGATTGTAACCCAACAACCTGTTTGACTTATTTAGATAAATGAGTTAAAAGGGTCATGTTTGGGTTACATGACTTTAAGTGTATCTGGGTTGAGGTTAATATCTTTAACACAAACATATATATATTGGTCTTGTTTGGATTCAAGGGTTTAAATCGCTAACCCAACACAATCAACATCCCTATCAAAAATGCAACTTTCAAACTCAAAGGTCAATAATAATTTATTGTTTACTTGCATCAACTATTTGTAGTTTGTGGTAGGTTTTCATAAAGACTTTTTTTAACAAACTTGGCATGAATATTGATACATTCAAAGACTTTCTGAATTTGAAAAGTAGTTTGTTTGACCCTAGGTGTCAAGGTGTGCCTCTTTGTTTGGATCAAGGAAGTCAAACAAAAGTCGATGAGAATGTAAAGTCAATGTTACCTAACATCCTGGAATGTAAAAGGATGTGAAGAACCATTCAAACGTGTCAACACAAATTGTGAAGTAAGCCCCGGAGGAATTTTGATCTGCAATAATGTTACAAGAGAGTTGACAATCCACTTATTTTTATCATTGTCAAAGGGTATTTAAGTCATTTAACAGAATTTTAAGAAAAGAAGATTTCGAAACCATAATATTTGGTTTTTCACCAAAAACTTACCATCTTACTTCTAAAAATGCGCAAGAAGTTAGTGGATTTAAACAGGTTAAAATGTAAATGCTAAAAAAGTAAGATCTTACTAGACCAGATTTTAGATGTCCATTTGACCTGTTTCAGCCAAAGTTTTAGAATTTAACCAATTGACCCATTAGAGTTAAACATGACCCGCAGGGGTCCTTTCATAGTAAGTACGCCAAAAGTCACCACTGCTATATAAATCCATGAAAAACAAAAGAATTCACATACCGACAAAACACTAGAATATTTCTCATCGATGAAAATGTCTTGCGTCCGGTTCATTTTTACTTGGTAATTTGATCGTCTCAAAGAGAAAGTTGTTTGCTCCCAATTCTCAGGGGAATCCATCTGCAAAAGTAACAGCCTCATGTGTCACAAGTAAACATACCAAAACAAAACTTGTTCCAGATGTAAACGGGCCACAAAATACTGAAAAGACAGTCTTTTGTAAGCTCATGTGTTAGTTTACAGATACCGTACCAGCAGCATAACACTAAATGATGCTTGACCAGCTGACATATATCTGTCTATTTCTTGTTGCATTTCTGGATCTGCAGAATATTTTTTTTTCAAGAAATTAGGATATTAGAAAACAGAATTTTACTTTTTCAACAAATTATTAATATACTATTTCACTTGCAAGTTAAAGATGAAGGTTGAAGGTACCAAACTTTTTAACGTTTGAATTAGTTATGAGTTTGAACTTTGTTAACAGACTAAACTTACCACATGTTATTTTGTTCTGCTCATTGGCAAAGAGTCGCACTATTTCCCCCTGAAAACAAAGATAATAGTTTTTGAAGTTTAAACATCAACAATGTTGGCGGGAATGTTCTCCCTTATTTTACTCCTCGCTAAAATAAAGTTGCATTAATTATTAAAATTTGATTATTCTAGATTTAAAATCAACAAGCGTTCATGAACTTTTGTAAAAATTTCATTATTTGTTACTGAAATGAAGTAACAACAATAACAAGAAAATAGTAATAATAATAAAATAGCAACAGTAACTACAAAAAAACCACTTCAATGTTTACAGAGCGAGTACCTGTCGACCTTGGTCGTCCATTGGTATGCATTCAACAGCAATAAGTTTATCGACATCATCGGCTGTAACTACATACTCTGGATTTGTGGCTCCTGTGTCATACAGTAACTTGTGGATCAAGAAAACAAGGATAGTTAAGAGAATTTCCATTTTCCCTCCTTACACATAACCTCCCATTTGGGAAATGTGACATTTTGTCATAAACAAACTAAATTGGGTAAGGGGTCAAAATGGTTCATGTTGAAGTGGGTCATCTAAGGATTGGTTGACCCGTAAGTATGTTTTTGTCCATTTCTTTTATTAACAAATAGCATTTTAATTATGATTAATAATATAGTACCACAAGACCACAACCATCTAAATCTTGGAGCATCTAAGGATATCAGTTAATAGTTTAGATCTGTACCCTCAATGTACTCCCTAGTGCCGTCTTGAAGGTGGCGAACCCACTGAAATAGAAGTATGATATATATCAGTATTTTCATAAAAATAAAAAAATTAAAATATTATAGCTAGAAATTTGCATCTAGAAGCTTCTGTACCTGAAACATGCAAAGTGAAGTCCCACGGACAGGAAATCCACAACCTAAAAGTTTGCCTCCTGGTTTTGCATCCCCAATTATTTGGAAGCCATCAATTCCCGGGCCGTCTTCTATTTGAAAATATAACATATTAGCATCCTTGACAGGTACAATACATGCCAAGAAATGATTATCGAATTTCTTTAATAAAACATTTTAGATGGTATAAAACCTTTGAGAACACTTTGAGCAATACGGACACATGTTTGAGCCAGTCAACCAATTTTATTATTAGCGAAAGTTTAAAAATTTTACTGATTATACATTAAGTACAACCCAATTTTAAGCATTTCAAACTTTCTTGTAATAATTACATCAAACTACCTTCAACAATTCTGTGTCATACTTTATGGGAACAATAAATAATTTCCAAAGTTCCAGTGATTATGTTTGTTACCTTCTGCAGCATAAGAATCATCACCATCATTAATGGAAGGAGGTTGAAAGTAATTATTATCAGCCCCATCTTGAAATCTATTATTCACCCTATTATTGTCATAAACATGCTCTGTATTCTGACTGGAAAAAAAGAAAACTTCAGCTAAATATTTGGGTAAAATCTGTTAATACAAAAGTAACTAATTAAGGAATAAAGAAAATTAGAAATTGGGGATAAGTTTGAGATTAATTATGCCAACCTTATAGGCCTTGATTCAAACTTGTGACGATTATCATTTGGTGATTGATTCATTTGACCATTGAGTGGCGTGTATTTAGAAACATCATAATTTGATTCCAAATGCCTGCCACCTGTAGAATCGTTATGGGGTGAAGGTGAAAACCGCTGATGATCCTGAAATAAAAGAAACATACAACAAATAATGACTAACACAATAAGCATGTTAAAAGAATTTTAAAATGAATGCAAAAAGTAAGCTTTGAAAAATATGTTAAGAATACAAGATCAGAGATAAAGAGAAGTTATTGAGGTTAAGATTGATATCATACTTGTGATGCTCTAATCTTCTGCTGCATTTGGTCATGCAGGTGCTGTAAGAAAGAAGAAATTTAATTGAAGACTTAAAGAAAGCCATATATCATTAACATGCTGATTAACATCACATATATGTCTACTAACAAAACTCTAAGAAAAAATAAGTCATCAAGTTCTTCAAGTGTGTGACATTGCAAGTTTGTAACAGGTCAAATGGTTAATAAAAACTTAGTTAAAAATGAAACGGGTCAAAGTTATCGAATGGGTCAAAAGTTACCCAAGGTGTATACAAACTAGCTTTGTTAATAGAAATTAGATTATATCTAATAGCAGAGCTTTAATAATTATATTAAATGCATTAGCTGTTTAGAACTTAAAAGTACTGATAAAACAGTGGCAGTGTGGATCATCCCAACTTGATCCGTTTTCACATGGATTAGAAGTTATGTGCGCTTAAATTTCATCCCCTTTTAGCCCACTTGCTTTTTATCCAATTGTTCCTAAAGACGAATCTACCAACTCTTTGATGAGCCTCATATCAAGTAGTTCCTTATTGAACTAAAATAAAATAATCAAATATGCATATGATAGATGGGAACAATGCATAGTTTATTTGCCTGAATTTTTTCTTTTACTATATGTAAAACTATAAAATGCTAACTCGTTTACTTAAAGACATATTTAGTCACCAAGCTTAAAGATTTACAGCATTCCCTTCAGTGTGGTTACAAAACTCCTCAACAAAAATACAATTGTACATAAAAACTGCAACATTTGGCTTGCATAGTTCAATAAAAATATAGGACTGCAAGTCAAATATTGAAGAAGCTTCAAATAAAGACATATAAAGGAATCTTTAAGAAACAAAAAAAAAAATTTAAAATAGCAAACAGCTAATTATATACCTTTATGCTATCTGAAAGAGCTGCAGCATTTGTCACACGAGGCAAAATGCCATATTCAGCCAATAGCCCAACTAAAGATGACATGAAGATATACCTCTCATCCTCGATAACCTGGGACATTATTATGCATCAAAAAACCTTCTATCCAAAAATGGAATTTAGAAAAGTAGAAATTAATATGATGCCGAGCTATTAAACTTTGGTGTAGAATAAGAATTCACATGGAACACTCTTCTTAGGTATATATTTTGGATCATATCACCATCAAAAGAGGAACATGAATGGTTTAATATTTAAATAATTTGATATGCACATTTTAACAAGGATTTCAAAGTATTTATAAATGTTCCGATGTATAGAATGGGTTAATGTATTTTTTAATAGTTATAAGACTTAGCTAAAAATGTTTGCTTTTACCAAATTTAACCAGGATGGCGACTTACCTTCAACTCATGGGCTAAACTCAAATTTTCATCAAGAACGCCTTTTCTACGAGCCAGTTCATTAGCAGCAGACTCAATGGCTTCATTTTGTTTTTCATCTAGAGCCTGTAACCCAATCAAAAGATCTTCTATCATACAAAGTAATCCATTTATCTACAGGTGGCAAGATGGGTGGTCTGGCAGGTTGGGTCCAGGTTGAATTGGTCGTTTTTAGTATGGTCAACACATAGGTTGACCCGCAAACACTTTTTTTAATCCAGATTTTATTCTTTACATATTGATTAATGGGTTAACTATGATTGAAAACAATACAGAGGTTGCATGCTTTACAAATATACTTTTGATGACTTTCAAATTCTTTACGGCGTGTTCCCTACTTCCACTTTTAACAAAATATTACAATTTGACCTGTTTGAGATAAAACACAACCCCCAATTGGCCCATTCATTTGTCCCGAAAGATGCAACACTTAATATTCTTGATGGTCCAGAAATATGGAACATTTCCTTTGCCGGTTAACCTTTTCAATTATTAGCAAACATTACAAGATGTTGATGCGGTGATTTTAGTCCACAATATTTCTCACCATTGTCTGCTTGAGGGATATTTTGGGTATATCATCATTTGTGCAAAACTTTTAAAAATATGTTGCAGCTTTTTTCGGGACAAAACAATAGCATACTCCCACAAATGAAGTAATAAACATAAAGAGACACCAGCCAAAGATAACAAATCTTGACATATTTAAAGGTAATAGAACAAACCAATCGTAGCTCAGAAAATTTCTTTTCAAGTGTATATTTTTCGTTCAATAATTGTCGTTCCTGGTATGACCAAATCCAAAATTAGAAAATATTCAAATCTGTACATGAGACCAAATAACCAATAAACCAAAGGCAAACAAGTAGGACAGCACATACCCTAACACTTGCAAAGGTAATTTGTTCTCTAAGATACTGAATTTCCTCCTTTTGAGCTTTCAAGCGTGCAAGGTGTTCCTATGAAATTAACAATTACAGAAGATGTATCAGTAATAAAACAGAAATTTAATCCATTTATTTATAAACGTGTCGATTTATGTTGGCTATTAGCACAAATAATTCAAACGGGAAAATAACAAAAAAAATGAGCTTAAAGTCGCCCAACGTGTATTTTAAGAAAACATAATCTCTTAAATGATTTTATTAAAATATAGATCATTACAGAAATGAAAAAATTTTCATAGTCGTATTTCAGGCACTGCTTATTTAAAAAACAAAAATTTTGGACAACACAACCCATTTTGACCTTTAGAAACAAACTACCCATTTTGACACGCTAACCAATGCTCATGTAGTATACCTGTTCCTCTGTAGAATATGCGGTATTATCATTTACTGTCTGAGGCCTGTAGAAAGAACGGTGGTTACCAAATAGGAATCCTTTAAAAGTCAAAGAAAAGAAAAAAAAATATACTTTGAATATTATTATTCTTATTACCCGCTTGTTGGATCAGAGGCTCGTGTCCGAATACCAATAGAGTTGTTGTTATTCATCAGGTTTCTATCAGAAGACATTGCGTTGAGATTTTCAAGTCCTCTAGGAGACCACATTTAGTTGTAGAATATATAATTTCCATTGCTACTGGGTGAATTTGGCATTTTATCCATATATATTATCATGATCCATTGAGAGCAGATCTCTTCAGACCCAAACCCAATTTCAAGTGGCCAGACCTAACAATGGTTGAGTAGATCAGTATGTATTGTCAAACATGCATGGAAAACGCAAAGGAAATAGAGGTGTTATAATGGATAGGTTAGGTAATGGGTCAAAACAGGTATTTTTTGTTGGTAGGGGTCAAAGCTCAAAACATGGTGGGTTACGTTTTATACCCCTATCTCTTACGGGTCACACATTTGATAATAGTTTATCCTTGTTTGCCATGTGTAACCCGTTAGGGATAAAACATAGCCCAAATCAACCCATTCATAGATAAATGGGTCAAAATTGCCTCCTCTAAGATGACTAGATGTGATCAACTAATGAACAATAACCGAGGAAAAGAAACTGAGGATGAGCTTGTGGCTCCCATTAAGGGATGTAAGGAGAAGCTAAAAATAGGACCCACACATGTAGAATGTAGAAAGAAGGTACAATGGGCATGTTGCAAACTAAAGGAACAAGAGGTCCATGTAGTTTATTAACTGAAATTACTGATTTTGCGTATGTTGCATCGAAGATATAGAGTTATGAAATCGTAGATCCATGATAAAAATTATAAACTGCCAGCAATTTCATGTAAATGATAAAAGATACAAAGAATAATATCCAACCATGCAAAGAAGAAGTTAACTGACTGCTCTCCCTCTTCTTTCTTATCTATAGCATCATAACATCATAATTTCTTCTTCTTTTTAACCATTGAACATGCACTCATACTCTACACCTATTTTACACATAAAATCATCACACCTACACTCTGCAAGATTTGAACCCACAACATTCGATTGGGGAGTACACCATTTTACCACCAAGATATCCCCTTGGAGAGAAAACATCATGATTTCTAGTTTAGAAAACAAACTATTTGCATAAGCCAATACGACAAACGTACTGAACGTTGCAAAATTGAGAAAAAAAAAGGGCCATTTATGCAAATTCGTACAATCTCTAACCGTGAAACCAAACGAGTCCTACCAAAAGGAAACAACATATGCATGTTGACTTTAGGAGTCAACCTAATCAATAATTCCACCACAAAAGGATACAAGATTCAAGGCTGAAAACTCCTCTTTTGTAAAAGTCAACTCATAAGTTGAACAAGCAGCTGTATTCAGAAAATTGCTCAAGTGCCCAAAACAAAATCAAGTGATCAATCTTTGATAAATTTCTTTGAAGTTCCACCCTTCATTCAAAACATGTTTCCATAAACCAGTAGACCTGATTCCCTGCTCCTTGAATTGCTCAACCAAAGTTGAATTTTTAATCTTTTTTTGTTCATATACTACATTTCAACTCCACCATTGACACTGATTTGTTAGAAATTTAAAACCTAAAACAATTCTACTCATAAATAGTCTTCCCATTTAACTTAACTTACAGTTACCAAATTAACCTACAAATCTTTACACTTTTTCCATAAACAGCCCATCAGAAACAAAATCTAAGTGAATGGAGCACAAATCATACACGAAACCTCAAGAAAAATGTCACCCAACAAAATTGGCAGCCAAATAAACATACCCTCTACATAACTAATCAAATCTTGATGAAATAAAACCATACAATTGGAACCTATCAAAGAAATAGTAAAGACCAGTTGAAAATTAGAGAATACACGAATCGGAATTACCTGCGTTTTTGGGGGAAAACCCAAATGGGAAATTGGCAGATCTATCGATTATCAAACGACAAATATTAGGGTTAATGTAATTTCACAGAAAATTGTGAAATTAGGGTGGAGATTGGGCCTTGGAGTCAAGAGGGTATGAACAAAGAAAGTGAAAAATGGAAATCAAAATTATATACTTCTGGCATGGGGAGAAGAGAGAAAGAAACAGGAAAGAGACGGGCATCAAATTTTTCAGAAAAATCTTTTTTTTTTTTTTTTTTTTTGGCAACTTTAATGTTTACATTCATTCACTGGGTTAGATATCCGTGTAATACACGGGTTGCAAATATATAAACTATATAATTTATAAATGTATAAATATTTCGTATGATTAAATTATGTATTATATAAAACAATAAAAAGTTACATTTTTAAGTTATATATATTCGAATACTTCTTTGGATAATATAATATACAATTGATACGTGTAAAATAAAAACTAGTTGTATTAAATTGACACTAACCCACCCAAAATATATAAATATATCAATAAATGTTTTTCTTTAACTTTTTTCAATTAAATCTTATTTGACTAAAAAAGTATGTATAGTTCAAAATAACATATGATTACACAATTTAGTTGATAATATAAAAAAATTAAATTCAACACAAAATGAATTATTAATTTTTCTTAAAATATAAAACTTGACTAAAATAATATATTATTTTAGGCGGGAAATTGTTTTTGAAGAGTAACAGAAGAGAAGTATGTGACATACTAGTTACTCATTTATTATATACTATAGACTATAGATTCATTCATTCAATAATATGAAAAAAGAAATATGAGTAATAGTTGGATACTTGGATTTCAATCAATTATAGTTTGACCATATATGTTTCGTGTCTTTTGCATTTGTCACTCCCTCTTCCCACAACCATGTTTAAGTTGGAAACATAGGAAGTGCATCGGGTTCTTTGTGGTGAGAGAAAGTCTTTCTATTTTCACCGCCCTCTTCCCCGTTCACCACTAACACCTGCACCGCTTAATCTTGCAACGTCGCAATCATGGGAGGAACAGCCGGTCGGGTTTGGTAGTTGTTTTGGTTCCTTCTTCATCTGCGAGTGGCTTCGTGGCATTGGGGCAACGGTCACCACCACGTTGGGGCAGTGTGGAGCGATGACACTCATCGGGCTTCGGTGGTCGCCGCCGCGTTAGGGCGCTGGTAGCCACTTAGATCTGTCGAGGTTGGGACTAACGGATCTGTGGGAGAGAGGAGCTCTACGTTTGGTGTTGCCGGTGACGGTGGCGGCGGTGGCCGCTCCAGCTTGGCTGCCGCCTGCATGACTCCTGTGCGGCCGGCTGTCGATTAATCTATGTTCAGTTCCGCCGGATACAACGGAGGCGGTCGCCGCTCCAGCTTGGCTGCCGTATCCTATGGTCGATGGTTCCGCTTGGTGCCGACGACGTAGGTGGCGGTGGTCGCTCGGCTTGGCCACCGTCTCTTCACCTCCCGTGTCGCCGGCGTTGGGGTTTGATAGGTTGTTTTATGTCGATTGTTTGGTGCTTCAGCTTGGTTGTTTTGTGGTCTAGTTTTGTTGTCTAGTGACCCCGTTGGCAATGTCTGCCTGCTACTTTAGTGCCGACGATGATGATGATGATAAAATCTCATCTGAGTCTTATTGTTGGTTTCGTGTTCTCCGGTGGTATCGCCTATTTCTGTTTTCTTCAGTTTATTGATTAGTGTCATCGATGAAGACGGGCTGTTGCTCATCTGAGACTACTATTGTTTTCGTTTTAAGGTCGTGATGATATTGGTGGAGTGGTATCGGTTGCTTTGACGAGGCTACCGTTGACGGTTAGCAGCCGCACCCGAGCATCCTTTCTGAGCCCAACAGTTATCTTACGCGCGCAACGAGCCCAGATGTATAAACTAGTTGTAAGGAATAACGTATAATTGTACTACGATTTGTAAAAGTTTATATTTTAATTAGGGTTTTTGGATTTTAATAATTTCAAGTTTCATTTATAAGCCGGTATTAATACCACCAACTTAGGAAATGTTTGCAGGCACTCCCAACTTTAAATTTATTTTCATCCGACAATCCCTTACTAACTGAGAGTTAACATTCGTTAGTTTTTGTGATAAAATGAGGCCAACACAGAGTCATTTTTCAACTACACCGTTGCCTAGCTTCTATCAAGTCCGTTTTATGGTGTCTAGCCTCCAACGTCACCTGAATTCTACCTCCAATGAGTTAAGTGGTTTAGATCAGAAGGTGAAGATTGACGTGTTTTAGGGTGCAGAAGTTTCAGATTAACAGACCACACGGTTGATTTCAACTTTGTGCGGAGTTTTTTGCCATATAAACAGTCGACGTAATCGAAAAACTAATGGTGTTAACTCTTAGTTAGTAAGGGATTGTTGAAGGAAAATAAGCTCAAAGTTGGAAGTGTCTGTAAACATTTCCTGAGTTGAAATTAATCTCAGCCAATAAATAAAAGTTGAGATTATTAAAATCTAATAACCCTTTTAATTAGTATTAATAATGCAATTTTAGTAATGATCGAGGAACGGCATAATTTTATCACAATCAATAGCCATGTTAGCATTTAATTTATCTTGTAATATAAGAAATTAATGTTTTATTATGGATTTTATTTTTAATTTATATGGTTGTTTTTTAATATCTTTTTTTTAATACAACTTGATAAATATATATTGGCAGGGATTAAAACTATATCAAATTTATTATTAGTGACCACTAATAGTATGAAGAGTTAATTATAAAAGATCCTTGTGATTAAGTCTAATTTTATTTTTCATCTTTAGGATTAAAAAAGGGTTATTGGATTTTAATAATCCAAGTTTTATTTATTAGCCAGGATTAATCACAAATCAGAAAATGTTTGAAGATACTCCTAAATTTGAATTTATTTTCCTTTAACGATTCTTTACTAACTTAAAGTTAACCTCTGTTAGTTTTTTATAATGAAATGGGGCCAACATTGAGCAAATTTTCAACTACACCGCTGCCCAGCCTCCATCAAGTTTGTTTTTTGGTGTCTAGCCTTCAACGTCACATGAAATCTACCATGAATGAGTTAAGTGGTTCAGATCAGAAGGTGAAGATTGATGGGTTTTAGGCTGTAGAAGTTTTAGATTGACGGATCAGATAGTTGATTTTAACTTTCTGTTTGGTGTTTTAGCCATATAAATAGTCCACACCACAAAAAAAAACTAACGGTGTTAACTCTCAGTTAGTAAGAGATCATATCGTTGAAAGAAAATAAGCTCAAAGTTGGAAGTGTCTGTAAACATATCCTAAGTTGGGATTAATCGTGACCAATAAATAAAAGTAGGATTATTAGAATCCAATAACCCTTTAACAAACTACAAGGCCAATACAATGGTTTGTAATATAACACAAAAAGTAATTTTCATAGATAACTGTTACATTTTTCCGTTAAATACTTGTAAAATGATCAAAATACTCTTAACTATTAAAAAAGAATATTTTTGAATAAGAATTATATAAGACACAAAAATATGACACAAAACTTCATATTCAACCTCAAAAACTATTATTCTACCACCACCACCACCATTCTTTCATGCAACCACCACCACCAATCTAGCGCCCACCATCGCCCCCTCACCACCACAGCTCACCATTACATCATAATTCTCATTCTCTTTCTTTCTCTCATTCTTTATCTCTCTTTCTCTTGTTTGTCTTTTTGTCTTTCTCACCATTACAAACCCCAACCAAGTGACAGAATGGGATGTGTAGGTGTCAAAAATAACCAGCTACTCCTAAATCGATTAACCTCGATGACGATGGATTGTGATGGTGGTTGTAGTGGTGGTAGTGGTATAAAGGTGGATGTGTACTGATGGTGGTCAAACTTTGAAATTAACACACTTTAATTGTAAAAAAGTTTTTTCAACCGGGTATGGTGGCGGGTGGTGGGTGTTGTGCGGCTGGTGGATGTGGTGGTGGTGGTGATGTTTGAGGAATTGGTGGTTGGTTAAGGTGGATTTGAGGTTGAAGATGAGATGGTGATCCTATTTTAATAATATTTTCACAAAGGGTATTTAGTCATTTTTTAAAAATTAATGAAAAAAATTAATTGTCATCCACGTCAGGAACCTTTTGTGTTACGTTTTGACAAATTTTTGGACTGACCTTGTAGTTTTTCAAACCTAGGGATTGAAAGTGAAAACAAGCTTAAGCATAGGGACCTTTCATGTAATTAACTCTAGTATGAACTTTATAGTTTTTTTTTTAACTTTTTATATTTATATTTGTTTGTACTTTTGTCTTTAAACTTAAAAAATTATATGAATTATCATTAATGTTATAGGTTTATCACTCTTTATGTCCTATTGATGGATGGATGTTGGATCCGTCTCCCAAATCCATTTATGTGCAATGCATAATTCAATCATTTTTTTTTTCATTTTAAAGACTATTACTCTACTTTAAAAAGAAAGGTCGGTGGGGTTTTTCACCGGCATTTCTTCCCCTCCTACTTTTGATCTTTACATTTTCAGCCCTAGTACTTTTTAAAAAATTTGTAAAATATCATTTTTACCCCCCTTAAATTTCTAAAGCTTCGAGTTTACCCCTATGCAATATAACTTCAAGTCCGTTTACGTTTAGACATAATTAAAAACGGCTCGGGTCAAATATAAAATGTTCCTAGGCTTAACTCTATACACTTTAAGACCGCCTACATTTCGACATACGTCTATGTTTTGACGTAAATTTTGTTCAAAAATATGTTGGGTCAAATATAAAATGTTTTAATGCTTATTTTTATGTACGCTTTGAGTTGACCTACGTTTCGACATTGGTTTGTTTGGAAACGCGTCGGGTCAATACAATACTTTTTCATTTACTATACGTTTGGACGTAAATTTAGTTCGAAAAAGGTCGGAGCGATTGTAAGTCTATGTTTCGACATTAATTTTGTTTGAAACGAGTAAGGTCAAATATTAAACGTTTTTGTTCAACGGTATAAATTCGAGTTACTTTACGTATTGATGTAAAATTAGTTTGGAAACGAGTAGGGTAGATTGTAGTCTATACTTTATCACATCACGTACAATGCCGCGGCAACACGTGACGGGTAATAAACCTAGTTTATACATATAACTCAAAGATTTGAAGTAGCATATCATAATTCTATATTAATGCTTTCCATCATCAAACCTATGTTCTCTGTTCTTTGAAATCGTCACTTCTTTCTTCGTATCATTTAACCCTAATCTCAATCTTATAAATTATTACTTCATTCTCATAAATCACCATGATAACGATGATTATATTTTTTTATAGTAAATCGTCGTTTTTTTATGGTTTATATGCAGTGACGGACTCAAATTTATTTTTCATATAGGGCAAAATTGAGGCTATTGAATAACTTTGTGTGTGTGTGGGAGTGGAGGGGGAAGATAGGGATTTTCACATACATATAATATAAATATTTTAGAGGGGGGGGGGGGGACCTTCTTTCTGGGTCCGCTCTTGTTTATATGTTTCGTCTAACCGGTGTTTGGACTCATTCTTTGGGGGGATTCAGTTTCCTTCAACTCACTAACAGTCGATCATAAATCGATCAATAAATTTAAGGTTCCATGTAATTTTCGACTCATATATAATATGTTATTTTTTGATTCTGCTTCACAAAAGAAGAATATCTTCCATGGAAACTAAGGAGCCCAACAACAAAGAATTTATGTGTACAATGATTCAGTTTAACAATTGTGAATTTAGTGTCCGAATTATTTATTTATTTATATATTTAAATGACTAGCTGAACAATTATTGTTAGCCACTCGCTAGATGTCTATTTATAGGTAGGAGTATAGAACTCGATACATTATTAAGATCTTTGACATGCGCTAGGCCAACAAAAAACGGTTGAAAGTTGAAATCCATTACTGGGTTAGCCCATCCAATAATAAAATCCCAAAACAAAAAATAAAAAAAATTAATTTAATAAAACATAAGATTATGTGCGTGGTTGTTTATTTAAAAAGTTATTTAAATGTAATGTAGATAAAAATCATTTCACTAAAGCTTATTTTAAATCAAGTGTAGTGGTTAATTAATGTTTGCAGCTCCTATTGATGTAATAATTTAGGAAAAATTGTGTTTGGCAACCGTAAAGTGCTTGGACCCTTTTTTAATTAGTTTGTAATGATGTTTGGAGCCTCATTTGTGTCAATTTAATTATGTTTGAAGCCTCTAAAATACCTATGTTTGTTATATTTTTAAGCATGATTTTTCATAGTTATAAAGTATATTTTGGTGCATATTTTGTAAATATTACATGCATTTTCGTTTATTTTATACAACACTTGTTTTGGTGGAATGGAATCTACTTTGGTTTGTTTTGGTGGATTTTGTAAGTTGATGGGTTCGTGAGAAGGATGAAAGATTTGAAGCAGCTAAAAAAGTATTGCTGAAGAAATACTTGAGTTTGAAGCAATCTACAAAACAGAAACTTCACACGGCCTCACAGAAGTTCATTCACAAATTTTACACGGCTGTGCAAGTTCGCTAGAAAAATTTCTAAGATTTAGGAATTCTTGTTTTTGATAATTATCACTAGATTTTTCTAGATAAACTTACAAAAACTGGAATCATAAAAAGGGGGATCTAGAAATCAATGCATTATTATAAATATAATAGTAAATGATGATTAAAGTAGGCATCTTGAAGCATCTTGGAGCATATTGAAGACGTTATTTTGAAGAATCAAGTTTAACAAAGCATCTTCATAATCAATATACTTAATTATTCGTGTTTTGTTTCGTAAGTTTTTATTTTATTCTTGATTGATCTAGCCGTCATGTTCGGCTAGAACAATTTTTAGTTTCAACATTAAGGTTTAATTTATTTGTTTCGATTTGAACTTATGTGAAACATTTATGAGATGCTTTTGTTTTAATGGTTTGTTTGTTTGATTCTTGATCTTAAACCCGGATTTACTCCGGCATATATTAGATTGTTAATAAACCTGATGAACTTATTAATTTATCTAATAAAGTTCTTCAAGATTTAAAACCCTAATCAAGTTTTGATTTTTGATATAAGGAACAATTAACGGTTTGAGTTTGTCTATAAATTAATTCTCGTTATAGAATCAAACAATCTAGTTAAGTGTACCGAACAGCGTGTGTGTTTAATTATAATTGATACTTCTATCATTGCAACCCACACGCTAAGATCCGAACGGCGTGAGCTTAGAGTAACGGGTTGGCTCTAATCAACGAACTACGCTTGATTAGACATTAGATAGAGTGGATATCCGAACGGCGTGATGTCTAGTACCGATACAAATCATTAATTAAAAAGTACTATTGTACTGAAATCGTTAATGATCGTAAGCCAAATCGAATCAAGAAATTACCTTAGGGTTGGAATTAGTTTTCATATTTTAATTTACTTCACAATTTAGTTAACGTTTTTGGTAATTCTTTTTCATAAATAAAAAAATACAAAAAATGTTATTTTTCGTTTTTCTAGCAGAAGCTTAACACGGCCGCGTGAAATTTCCTTAACAGTTTTGATACGGCCGTGTCAGCTTACTGTAATTTTTCTCCTTTTTGCAATTTAGTTTTAGTTTTAGTTTTTAATCAAAACCCCCACCTTTCTTAACCCAAATTCAATCAAAGTAACTGTGCTAAAACGTTTTTGGTGTAAAATAATTGACATGTATCCCTGAGGACACGAACCCTACTTCCGCTCATACTATTGTTAGTGTATGTGACGGTAGGTTCACATTATAATATTTTATTTGCTAGATTCGACACCCAAACCTAGTACGTATACTCTAACAATAACAGAAACTAAGTTGTGCTACTTTGTTTTGAATTTAGTTTGACATGGGTTGGCAACTAAATAGTTGTAATATTGCAGTTTTGAAAAAAACATATATTATACTCTAATGAAACTAGTTTTTTATTAGTGGCGCGTTGCGGCGACATCGTACGCGGCGTAATAAAGTATATACTTATAATTGACACGACTTGTCTTCAGATTAAATTCACGTCGAATCGTAAAATAACTCGAATTTATACCATTGAACCAAAACGTATTATATTCACTCGTTTTTTTCCAAACAAAATTAAGTCGGAAACTATATCACGTCAAAGCATACACTAAAAACACATTGGAACAAAGCCTACTCATAAAGTAGGCAAACATCAAATGTAGATCATCTCGAAGCATATATAAAAATATGCATGGAAACGTTTTATGACCCTACACATACCGACACGTACCTAAAAATACAGAACATAAAAAAATTATTTTTTAAATAAAAATTGTACTGAGTTAAATACGAAACTTCATAAACTTAAAAAAATAAAAAATAACGTGTTAAAGTTAAACAGATAGATCTGAATTAAATAAACGAATATAACCTAATAAAATAAATACAATTTAATAAATGAATATTATTATTTAATTATTATTATTATATTATTATATAATCAATAAATAAACATTACTATTATTTTATTATATAATCAATAAATAAACATTATTATTATTCTAATATTATTATTATAACTGTTCAAACCTATGTATATTAATATAGGAGTAATAGTTTTATAAAACAACATACAACAATATAGGTATACTAGCTTTAGTATAGCCGTGTATTACACGGTTTGAACAAATAAAATATTAAATATAATAAAACTTTATCAAGTATAAAACGATATTTTACGATAAAATATAATTGAAATTACGTATAGTAAGAACAATATACTATAAAAAAATTATATCAACTTTTTAAACTTTTGGTTTAAAACTTTTTTTTCCAAAAAAATAATAAATATTTTGTTTCAAAACAAACCGTATTAAAAAATATCATTTTTAAAAATTTTCTTATTATAAATTTTAATTATTTTTTGTTTATAAAAATTAACTTTTTAAAAACACTAGTTTTAAAAAATTTTGATGTTTTGTGAAAATTTTTTATTTTATAAAGATTATTTTTAGAAATAACATAGACCTTTTTTAAATTTATTAAAAAAACCTATTTTTGTTCTAGAAAAAGTTAAATAATATTATTATAATTAAGGTAATTATTTAATATGAGAGAGAAGCGAAAAATTTTTGGTGAGAATAAATGTGGTGCTGCCACGTGTCATCTCAAAATAATTTTTTATTAGAGTAGAAAGATATTCAATATGTGGATATGCTAATTTTTGTTTGTACAAATGATATAAAGAAACTTTAAACTATCATAAAAAGAAAATAATATGTTCTCTCGTTAATATTTTGAATGCTTAAAGAAATTTTTCTGTACTTACTATGTCAAGAAAGAAAGTTAAAAAAAATATAAATTTATATAATAAATATTTTAAATTAAATAAATTTTGGAATATGTAGATAATCTTTAATCATAACCTAATGAAATTTCTCTTAAAAAATTTAAAAAAGAATGTTTAAATCCACAAACAAACACATTTTTAATTAAGGTAAAGTTATTTTTTTTGTTTATATAATTTTAGAAAATAGAAAACTAAATGTAGAGGCTATCTTTTCTCTCTTGATTCTTACACAAACGGATGACACACTCTCTTTCTAGCCGCGGTCACCACTACGCCCCACCCCTGTCCACAATCTCTCCCTTTCTCCCATGGTTTTTGAAAGAGACAACTCTTTCAGATGTGATGTGAGAGACAGTTGCGATAGGGAGCAAAACATTTGAAAAATCCAAAAGAGGTTCATGGCCAAGGGTAAAGATGTGCGAACGATGAGTAGTGGGGTCCTGAGCTAAGCCTTGGCTAAATGGAATGTAACGATGTAGGGATCCATATATAAACATAAAAAAGTTTTATAAAATGTTCTTGGTGGAAATCAAGTGACATTGCTTCTTCGACCCGTTGGGTTTCCATACCTTGGGACTTTGTGTTCATAATCATATATATATATATATATATATATATATATATATATATAGACACACACACACACACACACACACATACAGGGGAGGGTTCAAGAGAAAAACATGTTTTGGGAGAAAACCAAAAAAACGCTTGATAGCCCTTGATTACTTTAATCTATAGTTGATATTAATTGATGACATTTTTGTTATTATGTTTATAATTTTAAGCAATTAATAAAGCTTAAAGGGTAATATGGGAAAGGTAAAATATATTAATTCGAAAGCTGTTATGTATAATTAATTAGATTTCGTAAGTTATTCTTTCTCTCTCATCCCTCCTTAATTACGGTCAAACATACGTATATGTAACCATCACAAAATATTTCACCCTGACTAGAATTTTGATTGAAATAACTATATGTAATACTTCGTTCGTATACGAAACATTGTGTTACGTATATGGAACAATATGTTATGTGTATATATGAAACAATATGTTACTTATACGTAACCCAATCAAACTTTAATTTCACCGTCAAATTAAATCTCAAATTTTCTAACCATTTAAATCACAATGATAAATCGAATAAAGATATGCAATCTTTCTTATATATTCTTACAACATAGACTTAATTTTAAAAACTAAAACTGAATTTTTATTTATGTAATAAATGAATGACGGTTAGTTCCAACAAGTAAAAGTGTGTTACGTATATGTATTAGTGTGTTATCTAATAAATGAATGACAGTTTCACAAGTAACAGTGTGTTACGTATATGTATCAGTGTGTTATGTATGTGACAAAGCTTGTTACATATAAGTAACCCAATTAAATTTCAATTTCACCATCAAATTGAATCATTAAATCTTTTCACTATAAAAAATAACATAACAATAAATTTAATAATAACTACATAGATACATATATGTAACAATCACATATTAAAAATATTATAACTTTATAAAGTTACTAAGTTATGTATATTTTACTTGATACGTAAGAATGATAAAAAAACGCACCAAAACTTGAAAAATTGATAGAAATTACCCGTCAATTTAAAAAATATATATGTTTGCATGATTTTATGTTATATTCCAATTAAGCATTATTTGCTATTCTGCATAAATTTTATTTTGATTTCTAAACAATTAATAAAAATCAACAATTAATCTATTTTTGAATTCTTCACTCAAAAGCATCAATGTGATTTTTTTTCTTCACCGCCGTTTTATTTGGAGATTAATAAAACTAAATTAGTCAATAAATAAACTAACTAAAGAGTGAATTAAGGAATATGAGTTAATAAAATAATTACTACCAAAAATAGTGAAAACAAAATTTTTCTTAAAGCCCTTTATTGAAAATAAAATAAAAATAAATTCATATTAATGTGATTGGTTGAAAATAGTTTTCTATGTTTTGTATTAAAAGAGTGGTTTTCATTTGATCTCTCTCTCTCTCTATATATATATATATATATATATATATATATTACCGATCGACGGTTTAGGGTGGGGATGTGGGCGAATCTAAGTTGCATGTTTCGCTCATGATCATCTTTGCTTAATCCACTTTATTTTCAGATCGTTTTGAATCTATGTCATTTCAGATCCAAAAATCAAAAACCTTGATGGTGTTGGTTCAATTTTCCAGAGGGATAACAATTACAATGATAGTCGTGGTGATATGAGGGTGGTTGTCGCTCTCTTTATAAGGGTGATGATATCTGATAGGGGTAGTTAGAAGGAGTGTCCAATGATCAGACATGAAGGGAGCTCTGTGCTCGTCTTTGGCTAGAGGTTCAATTAAACCAGTCGCATCAATTGGTAAGTTTGGTGGTTTCCTATGGGGGTTAACACACCGGTGGGGGTGGTAGGAGTTGGTGGAAACACACATGAGTGGTTGTTTTGAGAGAGAAAAGGGTAAACTAAAAAATAAAGAATATAAATTTGATGTGAACCAACATTGTTTGACACGTGAGCCAATGGTGGGTAACTATTGTATCTACTCACCAGAAGCTTTTTAAAGAGATATATAATATAGGTTCCTAAATTCTATAGCCTAAAGATTTTATAAAAATAAAAATATCATTTGAAATATTATTACCAACCCACAATGAATTATAAAAATTAAGAATTCAAAGTATGTTGTAACACACCTTGAATATTTTTGTTTTAAAAGAAAATTGAAATTTTTTGAAAGTCAAGTGATGACGAACTGCTACCCTAGACTCTAACGGTATGCCAGGGAATTAAAATTGACGATTCTGAATTTAGATTGTGTGACAACTCACTCGATTTCGTTATGCCAATGCAGTAAACCAGTGATGTAACACAACCATGTAACGCAATTTTCGGGACGAAAATTCTTTCAACATGGGGATAATGTGACATCCGGTAATTTTCCGTTACCAAACTCCGTTAGTTCTGTTAGGTCTTGCATACACGTGTCGTGAGCACACACTAGTTGTCGTTGAACTTTGGTGACTTAATAACAATTATCTATGGTAAACAAATGATAACCTAGTGAATAATGTTGATTATTAGTTGTGGTTATGTGGTTCATACATTTTAAGTTATTGTTTGTGAATTTTACTTGATAACGTGACAATGTGTAGCTATGATCTCATATGTTTTGCTATTAGTTGAAAATGTATGTGATTATTATTGTTGATTAGTAATGTTTATATTTTGTAGTTAAAACCTTTTAAAAAGTGTTAAAAAAGATTAGTTTTTATAAAATATAAACAATGGGGTTTATTTTGTAATTGGATTGAAATAAAAAGTTACCATATTTAAACAAAATTAAACCCAACCCTAGCCCCAAACCCCCATTCGGCCGCAACTCATCCCCAAACACCCCATACCATTCGATTTTGATCAAGAACATCAAAACAAGTTGATTTTGATTAGTTCCAAGTGGTTGTAAGGTTTTAGCAAGTCCAATTCTTGATTTCTACACACCTAAAGGTTAGTTTTGATTAGTTTTTCATGGTTTTTGATTCTTGAAGAACCCTAATTCGAAATTGGTGATGAAAAAGTGAAATTGATGATTGTTAGATGTTAATTTGATGTTGGTTAGATTGTATGAATGTTAGATTATGTTGATTATGCAAGAATTCCATGGTTTGATCACATTGTTCACACATTGCCTTAAGAGGAAACTTTTTGTTCTTGGAATTCATGATTTGATGATTGTATGATGTTGGATACATTGCTTGGATGTTGGTTTATATGAATTGTGCAAGAAAAGTCATGAAATCTAGGGTTTGTTCATACCTTACTATAAGTGGAAACTTTTATGCATGATGATTGGGAATTTTGATGAATTAGTGATGATTATCATGTTAGGATGAATGTTATGGACTTGATTAGGTATAAAATTGATGAAACTATGAAGGAATTGGATGTTAGATTGCTTTTGGGTGTTACCTTCTAAAAAGGGAAACTTTATTTTTGAAGATCATTGGATATGATGATGTGAGCATGTTTATGTTGTAAGGGTCATGTTAAAATGCTTATGGATGATGTCTAATGTGGTGGAATGTGTTACTTGGGTTGTATGGTTGCTTGATTGATCATTTAAGGATTGTAGGTTCTTGGTGATTATACATGATAATGAATTATGGCTAGTGATTAGGAAATCATGTTTGGGATTGGAATTGATCATTATTGTGTTTGTTAGTTGGAATGAATCTTGTTGATTTATGTTATTATGATTGTCATACACGCGTGCGAATCTGAGGCCCCTACTTAGTAGGATTGGCAGGGTTTAGGGTGTGAAGTCGTGAGTGGCTTCACATGGCATGTTGTGCATGATTAGACTTCATGAATGAATTATTAGTTGTGATATATTTATGATTGCGTTGAGCATGTTGATTGTTTGAGATTCGCATAAGTTGTATGATGATCTAGGTTGAACTTGGGTTGATGATGTGATATGCGTGAATACTTTGTTTGATAATCATGTATGATAAGTTGATACATTTGATTAAACGAGATTTCAATTAATATGTCACCAACGGGTCAAACGGGTCAACTAGGTTAGAGGAGTCTTGTTTTCCAAAGCCTTGGGTCAATGTTTTATTGAGCACTTAAGGTTGTTAAGTTTTCTGTGCACATGTACTTATGTACTTACGTGTTCTAGGTAACCTTTGAAGGGTTGTCTTTCCATCCATCATCAGTTCTCTCTTGTCATTATCCTTGCACATCAGGTTAGTTGCATGCCCCACTATTTTATAACTCTCTCTATGGGGGAGGTAGCATACTTGTTCACAAACGCTATATTATTATTATAAGTTGTGTATGTTTTAACATGGTGTATAATACCTTGAAAGTCCTCACACTTTCGGATCGTTAATAATGGTAACTAGCGGGAAATCTTGGGTAGTACTACTGGGTTTGACAAGCCCCACCTGTGCGACTCGAGGTCAAACGGGTGCAATATTGTCCTAAACACAAACATCGTTACGACCTGGTAAGTCGTGAGGGAGGCAACAAACGCAACACAGTCAGCTTCGATCGCGAAATCACTATTGTTATTACTTATGAATATAGACTAGCTATCTATTTCAATGCACTTCTTATGTTATGCAAACTATTATTGTTTATGTTAAATGCAAACTCTTGAACTCACCAACCATTGTGTTGACATTTTTAGTATGCTATTCTCAGGTCGTTAATTCAGTTTGCCATTAGGAGCACAACACGGGTCCAGCATGCATTCTAAGACTTCATCTTAAGTCATGACATTTGAATTTTATTTATGAGATTTGAATAATGGGTTGGCGCGTGTTTTGCCAAATTTTACATTTACATACTTTGGTTTGTCTTATTTACAAAACGCTTCCGCATGGTTTTAAAACTTGAGCTTTGATTGGTTTATTTTTAAATGTGGCATATAGTGTCGTTCTGAGTAACTAGTGACTGTGATCCTGGTTTGTTCACACGCCTCGCGGTAAAACTCCGCACGTGGATTTTGAGGGTGTGACAGATTGGTATCAGAGCCATTGGTTATAGGGAACTAGGTTGCATACACACTAGTCTATAACCGTACACAGTTAGTTAGTCAGTCTTTGCTTATTCTCTTACTGTATACTCATTGGCTTACGCATCACGTGCACTGCAGCATGGCATCATCATCACGGGTTTTGGGTAAAAGACCTGCGCGTTCTGAATCCCCTCCTTCTCCTCCTGTACCTCATCGAGAACCCGATTGGCGGCGGTATCCTTACCCTTCTAGAGAGATAGATTTGGACCAGCCATTTGTGTCACCCGAGCTTGATCCTCCTCGAGATTGGAGATACTATGCTACCTATGTGAACCGTATGGTTTACAGGGAGCGGGTCCCAGGCCTGCTACTACTGGACCCAGGACCAGGTCAGCTACTGCCTCTACGGCACCTGCTCTTCCCTCACTTGACGTTCCTCTCGAGCAGGCTGTGGCAGCTTTAGTTGCGACTCTTGACACTGAGCGTCGGCGTATCAGAGTACTCACTGACGAGAACTCCACTTTAGCATATGAAGTGCGCCAGCTACGCCTACTAGTGGAGACACTCCAGGATCGACTCTCGATGGCTATTACTGGACATCATACCCTGACTGGTACTGTGATGCAGCTTGTGGAGCGTATGGACGAGCAGGAGCTTCATAATGTAGGTGTGGAGGATAGGTTGATCGGATTGGAGGCACAGTTTGCAGCACTACAGATTGTGGACCATCCTGCACCAGGAGAAGATGTTGATGAAGACCCCGAGGAAGAGCCCGAAGAAGCCCCCGACGGCGGAGATAGTGATGGATCAGATTTGTTTGATTGATTCTTTTCTATTTATATGATCTAGACTGCATAGCGTTTTTTTTTTAAAACCTATGTGGGAAGGGTTGTTTCCCACACAACTGAAAACTTAAATTTTTGACATTGATTGGATATTTTGTGAGTTACTTACATTTATTTATGATAAGTTTTATATTTGGTTATAAATGTTGTGGTGTGGCATACATTATTTCTTATTATTTACCATACTTCAATGAGATTAATATGTTGGATGTTACTCATTATTGTGTTTGTAAATGTAAAGTGAATATGACGCCGAGGCAGTGGACGTGGACGTGGACGTGGCCGTGGGCGTGGCGGAGGACGTGGCGCCGGCACGTGAACATGACCCCAGCTAATTAGCTGCTCTGATTAATCAGCATGTGCAGGCGGCATTGAACACTCAACCCGCTCAGTTTGGAGGTAAACGGTGACTTTAGTCATCGATTACGCAAATAATTCGTTAAGTGATAAATTCATTTGGTTCGTTTAAATACTCTGTCATGTGAATACAGGACCACCTGGGTGTACTTACAAGGCTTTATGGATTGCAGCCCCATACCTACAGTGGATCTGAGGGAGCTGTGGGGCTCGTGAGGTGGTTCGAGAAGACTGAATCATCTTCGCCAAATGCACTGTCCAGCGTGGACCGGTGAAATTCGCCACGGGGACACTTGAGGGTGCAGCACTCACATGGTGGAATGCGCAAGTGCAGATGCTTGGTCAGGCGATGGCAAACGCGCTGCATGGATGATTCAAAACGATGATGACAGAGGAATACTGCCCTCGTAATGAAGTTCAGAAGCTAGAAGCCGAGTTCTGGCAATTAAAGATGGAAGATCTGACATTGAAGCTTACACTACTAGGTCTCATGAGCTGGCTACACTCTGTCCTGGCATGGTTGACCCCTCCGAGCCGACGAATTGAGCTCTACTTACGTGGGTTGGTGCCGGAAATTCAAAGTATGGTGACCGCTGCAAATCTTCCTACTATTCAACAGGTCATTCGATTGGCTCATAACTCACCGATCAGGCAGTGGAGCAAGGGAGTTCCTAGCGGGGCGCTGTGACAAGCATGCCCACATAAACGCAGTGGGAAAGTAATGCCAGCAAGGGATCGACATCTGGTAGTCAACCTCAGCAACAACAGCCTCAACAACAACAGCACAAGGAGGTTTGATAACACCGCAACTTCAACCAATCGTCTGCCCCACTCAAAGACCCGGTGGTTATGCGGGGAAAAGCCCCAAATGCAACGATGCAACTATCACCACACTGGCAGGTGTGATAGCTTTCGATGCCAGCGTTGTGGGAAGGTTGGACACGCGGCAAAGAATTGTCGTGGAGTTGGAAGAAGCCCCAGCAGCCTCAGCAGCCCCAGCAGCCTCAGCGGCCCCATGAACGCCAAAGGGTTGCTTTGAATGTGGAAAAGAGGGCATTACAGAGAAATTGCCCTCAATTAAAAAGAAATGGTAATGGCAGGAAATGGTGGTAATAACAATAATGGGGGCAGTGGTGACAATAATGGTGGAGCAAAAGGGAGAGCTTTGTCATGGGATCAGGTGAGGCTCTAAACGATCCTACTACTGTTACTGGTAAATTTCCTATTAATGGTCGTTTTGCTTCTATACTGTTTGATACTGGAGCCGATAGGAGTTTTATTTCTACTAAATTCTGTAGTCTCCTAAGTAATATCCTTCTGCGTTGACCCAAGTATACCGTAAATTAGCTGATGGTAAGCAAATCTCCGTTACGCATATCCTTAAGGTTGTAAGATAGAACTCGCTGGTCATACCTTTGATATCGATCTCATGCCTATTACACTTGGGAGTTTTGACGTGGTCGTAGGTATGGATTGGCTGTCTGAAAGTAGGGAAGTCATATGCCATGAGAAGGTTATTCGCATTCCTTTAAAGAGGGAGAGATTCTCTCATTAAGGCGAGAAGAGTGGTGCTGTGATAGGCATCATATCTTTTATGAAAGCGCAGAAGTGGCTACGCAAGGGTCACTTAGCCATATTAGCCCTTGTGACCGATAAACAACAAGAAAAAGAAGATAGAGATATCCCGGTAGTTCGTGCTTTCCGGAGGTGTTCCAGAGGATCTGCCTGGACTACCACCTCATCGTCAGGTTGATTTCAGATTGATTTGACTCCGGAGCAGCTCCAATTGCGAGAGCACCTTATCGGTTAGCACCAAACGAACTGCAGGAACTATCTGCACACTTCAGGAGCTATTGGATAAGGATTTATTCGACCGAGCTCATCACCATGGGGAGCACCTGTACTTTTTGTTAAGAAGAAAGATGGTACCTTTCGTATGTGCATTGACTACAGAGAGTTGAACAAGGTCACAGTCAAGAATCGATACCCTTTGCCTCGTATTGATGACTTATTTGATCAACTTCAGGGATCAAGCTATTACTCAAAAATTGATTTGAGGTCCGGTTATCATCAACTGAGAGTTCGGGAGGAAGACATCTCTAAACCGCATTTCGTACTCTTATGGTCATTATGATTCTTGGTCATGCCCTTTGGGTTGACTAATGCACCAGCGGTATTCATGGATCTCATGAATCGTGTGTGCAAACCCTACTCGATCAGTTTGTTATCGTGTTTATTGATGACATATTGATCTATTCAAGACCAGGAGGAGCATGAGACTCTACGTGTAATCTTGGAATGCTTAGGAAGGAACAGTTGTATGCCAAGTTTTCTAAGTGTGATTTCTGGATTCGTGAGGTGCAATTCTTGGGTCCATTGTTACGAGAAAGGAATACATGTGGATCCTACAAAGATTGAGGCTATAAAGAACTGGTCGGTACCCAGACGCCTAGTGAGATAAGGCAATTTCTTGGACTGGCAGGGTACTATCGACGTTTCATCGAGGGATTTTCAAAAATCGCTCAACCTCTCACAGCCTTGACCCAAAGGAACAACGTATAAATGGGGTGGAGTCAAGAAGCCGCTTTTCAGTTGTTGAACAGAAACTCTGTAGCGCGCCAATATTAGCATTACCAGAAGAAGTGATGATTTGTGGTTTACTGTGATGCTTCTATCCAAGGATTTGGTTGTGTCCTGATGCAACGTGGCAAGGTAATAGCCTATGCCGAGACAACTGAAGGTGCATGAAAAGAACTATACAACTCAGATTTGGAGTTAGGTGCAGTGATTTTTGCCTTGAAGATCTGGAGACATTACTTGTACGTACCAAATGCACATTTACACCGATCATAAGAGTCTTCAGCATATCTTTGAGCAGAAGAGCTAAACATGAGGCAGCGACGCTGGTGGAACTGTTAACGATTACGATTGTGCTATCAAATATCACCTAGGTAAGCGAATGTAGTCGCTGATGCTTTGAGTAGGAAGGAGACTGCTAAGCCCCGGCGAGTGCGTGCTTTGCAGCTTACGATTAGCACTCATTTGCCTGAACAAATCAAGGAAGCTCAGACAGAACCTTGAAAATGGAAACATGGTTCAGAGTCCGTACGTGGGATGACAAACAGTTGGAAGTCAAATCCGATGGAATCCGGTATTTCATGGATAGACTTTGGGTACCCATTTATGGAGATTTGAGATTTAGTCATGGGTGAAGCACGTAAGTCTAAATATTCCATACACCCTGGTTCTGACAAAATGTATCATGACCGAAAGCGCACTATTGTGGCCTAATATGAAGGCAGATGTAGCAACTTGTGAGCAAGTGTCTGACCTGTTCCAAGGTTAAAGTGGATATCAAAAGCCATCTGGGTTACTGCAACAACCTGAGATTCCTTTATGGAAGTGGGAACAGATCTCTATGGACTTTATTACTAATTACCCAGAACTTCTAATGGTTGTGACACGATATGGTGATCGTGGATCGACTGACTAAGTCAGCTCCTTCTTGGCGATCAAGGAGACGGACAAAATGGCAAATTGACCAGAATTTACCTGAAGGAGGTGGTCTCAAGACATGGAGTGCCGATCTCGATTATCTCTGATCGATGCTCGTTTTACGTCTCATTCTGTAGTTACAGAAATCTCTGGGAACGCGTTGATATGGTACTGCATATCACCAGCAGACCGATGGACAAACGAGCGTACTATTCAAACTTTGGAGGACATGTTACGTGCTTGCGTAATTGATTTGGAAATAATTGGGAAGTTCATCTACCTTGGTTAATTCTTGTACAATCATTACCATACTAGTATTCAGGCAGCACCATTGAGGCGTTGTATGGCGAAGTGTAGATCACCAGTTTGTTGGCTGAAGTTGGTGATAGTCAGCTCACTGGCCCTGAATTGGTGCACGAGACTACCGAAAGATTGGCAGATACGGACCGTATGGCTGCAGCGCGAGACAGACAAAGAGCTATGCAACAAGCGACGGAAACCTTGGAGTCGGTGAACAAGTGTTTTTTGGTACAAGTGGATGAGCAATTGCGTTTTGTTGAGAGCCTGTTGAAGTAATGACCGTGAGTCAAAACTCTTAAGCAAAGCAAAATACCTATAGTCAAGGTTCGTTGGAACTCAAAACGTGGACCGGAATTCACGTTGGAACGCGAGGATCAGATGAAGCTCAAGTATCCTCATCTGTTCGAACGACGGTCACAGCCGGGGAATGTACTGATTAAATTTCGGGACGAAATTTTTTCAACATGGGGATGATGTGACACAACTCACTCGATTTCGTTATGCCAATGCAGTAAACCAGTGATGTAACACAACCATGTAACGCAATTTTCGGGACGAAAATTCTTTCAACATGGGATAATGTGACATCCGGTAATTTTCCGTTACCAAACTCCGTTAGTTCTGTTAGGTCTTGCATACACGTGTCGTGAGCACACACTAGTTTCGTTGAACGTTGGTGACTTAATAACAATTATCTATGGTAAACAATGATAACCATCTCATATGTTTTGCTATTAGTTGAAAATGTATGTGATTATTATTGTGATTAGTCATGTTTTATTTTTGTAGTTAAAACCTTGTTAAAAGTGGTTAAAAACGATTAGTTTTTATAAAAATATAAACAATGGGTTTTTATTTTGTTATTGGATTGAAATTAAAAGTTACCATATTTAACCAAAATTACCCAACCTAACCCCAAACCCCCATCGGATTCGCCGCCAACTCATCCCAAACACCCCATACCATTCGATTTTGATCAAGAACATCAAAACAAGTGATTTTGATTAGTTCCAAGTGGTTGCAAGGTTTTAGCAAGTCCAATTCTTGATTTCTACACACCTAAAGGTTAGTTTTGATTAGTTTTTCATGGTTTTTTGATTCTTGAAGAACCCTAATTCGAAATTGGTAATGAAAAAGTGAAATTGATGATTGTTAGATGTTAATTGATGTTGGTTAGATTGTATGAATGTTAGATTATGTTGATTATGCAAGAATTCCATGGTTTGATCACATTGTTCACACATTGCCTTAAGAGGAAACTTTTGTTCTTGGAATTCATGATTTGATGATTGTATGATGTGGATACATTGCTTGGATGTTGGTTTATATGAATTGTGCAAGAAAAGTCATGAAATCTAGGGTTTGTTCATACCTTACTATAAGTGGAAACTTTTATGCATGATGATTGGGAATTTTGATGAATTAGTGATGATTATCATGTTAGGATGAATGTTATGGACTTGATTAGGTAAAAATTGATGAAACTATAAGGAATTGGATGTTAGATTGCTTTTGGGTGTTACCTTCTAAAAAGGGAAACTTTATTTTTGAAGATCATTGGATATGATGATGTGAGCATGTTTATGTTGTAAGGGTCATGTTAAAATGCTTATGGATGATGTCTAATGTGGTGGAATGTGTTACTTGGGTTGTATGGTTGCTTGATTGATCATTTAAGGATTGTAGGTTCTTGGTGATTATACATGATAATGAATTATGGCTAGTGATTAGGAAATCATGTTTGGGATTGGAATTGATTATTATTGTGTTTGTTAGTTGGAATGAATCTTGTTGATTTATGTTATTATGATTGTCATACACGCGTGCGAATCTGAGGCCCCTACTTAGTAGGATTGGCAGGGTTTAGGGTGTGAAGTCGTGAGTGGCTTCACATGGCATGTTGTGCATGATTAGACTTCATGAATGAATTATTAGTTGTGATATATTTATGATTGCGTTGAGCATGTTGATTGTTTGAGATTCGCATAAGTTGTATGATGATCTAGTTTGAACTTGGGTTGATGATGTGATATGCGTGAATACTTTGTTTGATAATCATGTATGATAAGTTGATACATTTGATTAAACGAGATTTCAATTAATATGTCACCAACGGGTCAAACGGGTCAACTAGGTTAGAGGAGTCTTGTTTTCCAAAGCCTTGGGTCAATGTGTTTATTGAGCACTTAAGGTTGTTAAGTTTTCTGTGCACATGTACTTATGTACTTACGTGTTCTAGGTAACCTTTGAAGGGTTGTCTTTCCATCCATCATCAGTTCTCTCTTGTCATTATCCTTGCACATCAGGTGAGTTCATGCCCCACTATTTTATAAACTCTCTTATGGGGGAGGTAGCATACTGTTCACAAACGCTATATTATTATTATAAGTTGTGTATGTTTTCACAAACGCTTATTATTATTATAAGTTGTGTATGTTTTAACATGGTGTTAATACCTTGAAAGTCCTCACACTTTCGGATCGTTAATAATGGTAACTAGCGGGAATCTTGGGTAGTACTACTGGGTTTGACAAGCCCCACCTGTGCGACTCGAGGTCAAACGGGTGCAATATTGTCCTAAACACAAACATCGTACGACCTGGTAAGTCATGACGGAGGCAACACACGCAACACAGTCAGCTTCGATCGCGAAATCACTATTGTTATTACTTATGAATTAGACTAGCTATCTATTTCAATGCACTTCTTATGTTATGCAAACTATTATTGTTTATGTAAATGCAAACTCTTGACTCACCAACCTTGTGTTGACATTTTTAGTATGCTATCTCAGGTCGTTAATTCAGTTTGGCCATTAGGAGCACAACACGGGTCCAGCATGCATTCTAAGACTTCATCTTAGTCATGACATTTGAATTTTTTATGAGATTTTGAATAATGGGTTGGCGCGTGTTTTTGCCAAATTTTACATTTACATACTTTGGGTTTGTCTTATTTACAAAACGCTTCCGCATGGTTTTAAAACTTGAGCTTTGATTGGTTTATTTTTAAATGTGGCATATAGTGTCGTTCTGAGTAACTAGTGACTGTGATCCTGGTTTGTTCACACGCCTCGCGGTAAAACTCCGCACGTGGATTTTGAGGGTGTGACAGATTGTTAGTGAACCATTACCTGTTTTCATGAAAATTGGTTATGAAGCAAATTAAGCAATCATTACAGTGACACACCTCCGATGTTATTAGGTTACTACTCCATCAGCCTATAAATGTAGACTCTTTGGTAAGTTTTAAATTACAAAATCTTTTTTCTCTCTCTTAATATTACGCTTTCCCAATTTCATTAAAATCATAGAGTTATTAGGTCATTACTCCATCTAGAAGTACGTGTAACAAACCTCTGTTAACGAGATAAAATTATCACACCCAAGTTGAGGTGATTTCAACCTAAAGGTTATAAAATACTTTAAGACTTGTCATTTTGCTACTACGTTAAGATGAATATTAATTTTTTTTAAAATCAAATAAATGATTTTATAATTTAAATAATGACAATAATATGTTAAACACTTTAATATAGTAAGGTTTCTATCGAAGATTCTGTATAGATAGGATGAATCGGAAGGTCCTTTTGTTTATCCGGTGCAAAAAGACTAGTATATGAAGGATGAACACCATAGCTGAAATATAGTACTAACTTTACAGATATATTGAAAATTATAATTAAATTGTTTAATTATATGCATGTCTAAATCTTTTTGTGTCTATTGAATATATTCACCGGCATTTTGCTCGATGTATCATTTTGTAAAATTTTCAGGCAATCATAAATAAACATAACCAATGGATCGGTGTTGAAAGGATTATGACTAGGCATAGAGTATACCTAATGCTTAATCTGAAACTTTTGTAATATCTTTCGGCTAGAAGAAGTTTTGATTAAACATTTTAATGATGTTTTATTGTAAATACAAAGGGTTTTCACACCCTATTAATATGAAAGTTTGTTAACCTTCAAAGGTTGCCTTATGTTTGAAAATGATTTATAAAATATTTATGCTGCACAAAACAATTTTAATATAACAATTGAAATGAAAACACATGTTCTAATTGGTCTAATTATTGGAATGTGCTGAAACCGGTGTGTGACATCTACCATTAGAAAAGTTACCACCTCTACCGCCCTCATCAAATTTACACAACACCCCACTCCTCTCTCCTATAACCCCCCTACACACACACCTCACCACCACCACGACACAAATACACACCATTCCCCTCACTTTTCTTTTTTTTTTAACAACTTTTCATAAACTTTATCATATTCTCTCTAACTTTCTCCAAGAACGCATATACCCATGTCATACACAAGGTTGTTAATTTCTTGCAAGTTCTTCATCTGAAATTGGATTCAAGTTTCACTAAGGAACTTTTAAGTGTTCTAGAGCTGCCAAAGGTAAACCTCCCTTCTTTTCATGTTAGTTTCTTATTCGTTTTAATGTTTCTGGACCATGATTGCTCTCTAAGCCAACCTTTGATGGCATAAAAGTAAGCTCCCTTTGAAGGTTCATATAATTCAAAACCGGCCATCCAAAATCATCCAACGTACATCTCACGTGGTAAGTGTAAACCAACCCCAAATTCCACTTTTAAAAGCTTTGATCTTTACATGTGTGTAAGAATACAACTTATTATGTACTAGATCTTTCTGTAACATTTCATAGCAAGAAAGGTTTGAACTTTCAAGCAAAAACATCCCATCAAAATAGTTCTTTGATAGTTCAAGAAGAGGTATAAACATTAGATCCAAAACTATGTACATAAAGTGCAAAAAAAATGTCTTGAAATCAACTTTTAACATGTTATTAATAAAATTTCATGAAATTTAAGATACTTTATTTATAACATATATTTCTTAGAAAATAATAATGTTAGATGATGATAAACTTGATAAAATAACAAATGTTAAACTATCTTGTCGGTAACACCCTAATACCAAACAAAAATGTGTTGAGATTTCAAAACTGATACAAACATGTTAAAAATTAAGACAGTAACATTCCAAAAGGACTTATATAATGTTTAAAAGAGTTTAAATAGGACAAACATGTAAAAAGTAAAGAAAGTAACATTCCAGAAGACTTATATAATGTTTGAAGGTGTTAAAAGATAATTTGCATTAGCTTACAAGTCTTGCTATGTCATTATATAAATTACTAGGTTATAAATCGGTGTGATGCACACGCAGAAAATGAAAAAGGTTAAGCCTAACATATTAGCATTATTGTTATAGATTTAAGTTACATATTTTTATGCACAACAATAATGAAATTGTATAAAAATATTTTACAAATTACTAAATACTTCTTTGCATATAATATTTTTTTGTTATATTTGTAACCTTACCTTCTTTATCCAAAAATAATAGTTTTAAACATTCTTTAATTTTAACCCAAGATAATACAATTTATAATTAACCACGGGTAAACACTAGATGTTTCAAGTATAAACTAACCGTATAGTGATTGCCCATGAGTTTTGTTGATGGCCATGACAAAATATAAAGCTAGTGGAAATTAAGATTTTATATGACATAATGTAAAAAAGACATGTCAATTGTTTTATTTTTTGAAATAGTTCTATCCTTAATGGATATGAATAAGAAAATTCCATGAAATAACCTTAAACTTTCATTGCATTTTATAATTTGGTATTGTAAAAAGGTGTCACACCCTCAATTTCCACAAACACGGTTTTACCGTTAGGCTTGTGACATAAAAGGATCTCAGCCGATAGTTACACCAAACAACACAATAATCATAAAGCATAGTATTAACGTTTATCAGATAAAACCAAAACATAGTTTAATAATAAGTTTTCAAGAAAACATTTGCGTAAGCGAAATCAGTTAGTAGTTAATTACTTCAAACAGTCCAAAACACGCGCAACACAAGTAATTGTAAATTTGTAGAAAACAATGTTTAACTATTAATTAACCAGCAATGCATGAAACAATGAAATACTCCTATTCATGCACCTTAAGAACTTGAAGAAACATGCTAAAGTATCAACAAAGGGTTGGTGTGTTCATAGGTTTAATAAAATAGTTATGAAATAGAAAATAGTAAACAAAGTATATCAGTTGATAGGTGGTCTATATAACAAGTTACTTAGTTTATGAAGTTTGCAACCAAAGTTGACAAATAATGAATGCCTTGGACAGACAACAGCAACATAAATTAGGTCAATTAAACACTCGCTCGACATCCGGTCGTGTTAGTGTGACTAGCCTAGGTGGGGTTTGTCAAACCTAGTAAATCTAGTTAGAATTAACTCACTAAAGTACATAAATTAATGGTTCTAAAGAGAGGACTTTAAATGATACAACACTAGTAAAAATGTGATTATACAGTAATACTGATCTAAACAAAAGAGCATTTGAAAATCATGTTTCTCTTCTCCAAAAGAGTATAAGTAACGTGGGGCTATAAACTCACCTTAAATAACACAGAAACAAACAAATGCATGAACAATTGATTAAGTTTCTAGATACCCTGAATTTACATATTGAATTAATTTACTAATAAATATAAAGAATATCGGTTTGTATGGTTTCGCGTTCTCGACTAGACTCCACACCCCACCAGCCCAATGCACAACCCATGCTTGCCTAATGTTATTACCATAAAATAATATTCATTCTTATTACCTAACAATTGTATTTACATACATATTCATTTATATAATTATAAAATTATAAACTTCTTTTTTAAGTTACTTTTTATAGTATTGCACTAATTAGTCCACCCTCATGCATGTGCATCAACATTCAACACACTCACTTGCACATACACTTCATACACATAGGCACCCCCTCACACATGCATATACATACAATCGACACACACCCAACCTATAATTATCCGCACACCCACACATCCGTGTATGCCACAACCATTCCACCACCACCAAAACACCTCACGCATTCATACACATTACCGAACACACAACCAACTACACATACCCCAAACACACAAGTACCCATGCACAACAACTGGCACGTCCGCAAGCATATATATTCGACACCACCATGCACTTTGACCAAAACCTAGGGTTTATGTACCATATGAACCCGAGATTCAACCCCAACCAACCGTAGCTACCGAAACTAAAATACTCAATCAAGGTATGGCCGAATGAACACACACGTAATCAATCAATGCATGACTGACATACCACTACTGCACTCATGCAACCATAACCATAACAAACAACCGTACAACCACCTGGAAACCCGCATAACCCACACCCAATATGATTCCCCCACTTGAAACCATATTGAAAACCCACACGTGGTAATGAGGAAGAACCAAAACCTTTCAAGATCCGGTGATGCAGGTTGAGACAAGGGCTGTCACCGACGGGCGACAGATGTAGAGAGAGAGAGATATCAGCAAGAAGGAGGGAGAGACCACAGGGGGGGTTGTTATAAGCGTAATCATAATAGTATTATTATTATTATAATTATTTATTAATATTATTTATTTTATTCTATATGTATATATAAATATTATTTTTACCTTGGGATTTCTATAATGATTGCAAGAAGTACGAAGTGAATCGCGCATTATGATCAGAGATGATCGAAAGTGGCATGCCACGAGACACAATATCCTTCAAGTAGATCTGGGCCAGTTTATCTATCTTGTAATTCTCATGGATAGACAGGAAATGTGCTGATTTGGTTAAACAAGCCACTGTCAGCTAGATAGTATCGTTTTCACCCTGAGAACGAGATATGTTAGTAACAAAATCCATCAAGATGTTTTCCTATTCTCATATTGGAATTTCTTGTTGTTAAAGTAAACCTCAAGATTTTTGCAATTCCACCTTGACCTTTGAACAGGTCAAACACGTTGACACATAGGTGGCAATATCATGTTAGGCCACAAGTAAAAGACCTTCGAATTTTGTACATATTGATCTAGGATGTATGGAGTAATAGGATTTAAGTGCTTCACCCATTACCAATTCTCTAAGATTCCCAAACTGTGAAATCCATACATGCTCTTCATAATAAAAGAGCCCATATGATTTTTCCTGAAATAACTCCTCTACTCCTCTAAGAGATTCTGATTTGATATTCTCTTCTTGAATCACCTTAATATGAATATTCTTGATTTGTAATGGTAAATCTGAATGAATGCTTAGTTGCAATGCACGAACATGATGAGGTTTAAGGGTTTCCTTTCGGCTAAGGGCATCGACTACCACGTTAGCCTTGGAAGGATGATACTAGATGGCATATTCTTAATCATTCAATAATTCCAACCATCGTTGTTGTTTCATACTCAATTATTTCTGTTTGTTGATGTGCCGAAGGCTCTTGTGATTAGTGAAGATCGCGCACTTGGTTCCATACAGATAATGCCTTAAGATCATAAGCGCAAACACTACAGGTCCCAATTCCAAATCGTGAGTCGTATAATTCTTTTCATTCACCTTGAGCTATCTAGATGCATAATCTATCACCTTCTCACGTTGCATCAATACACTTCCCAGACCTTGGTTTGATGCATCGTAATACACATCGAAATTTTTCGTTCCTTTTGGCAAAGCTAATATCGATGCACTACACAACTTATCCTTGAGTGCTTGTAAGGCTACTTCTTCATTACTACTCCATTTGTAAACGGTTCCTTTATGAGGTAAGGCAATAAGAGGCTGTGCAATATTTGAAAACCCTTCTATGAAATGTCGGTAATAACCAGCTAATCCAAGAAATTGTCGTACCTTAGTAGACGTCGTTGGTGCAGGCAAATGCTTGATTGCTTCAATCTAAGATGTATCAAAATCAATTCCATTCTCGTTGACCACTTTACCAAGAAACTATACTTCTTTCATCCAAAAGTCACACTTAGAGAACTTTGTGTACAGTTGTTCTGTCTTAAGGAGATCAAGAATAAGTCTCAAATATTCCTCGTGTTCTTTTATGTTTTTGGAATAAATCAGAATGTTATCAATGAAAATGATAACAAATTATCTAAATAAGGTTTAAAGACATAATTCATGAGGTCCATAAATACTACCGGAGCATTAGTCAATCCAAATGGCATGACCGCGAACTCAAAATGTAAGTACCGAGTTTTGAAAGTGGTTTTGGATATGTCTTATTCTCAAACCCTCAATTAATGATAACCCAACCTTAAATCAATCTTCGAGTAGTAACTTGATCCCTGGAGTTGATCAAATAGGTTATCAATGCATGGGAGAGGGTATCGGTTCTTGACTATGACCTTGTTCAATTCCTAGTAGTCAATGCACATGCAAAAGGTGTTGTCTTTCTTCTTCACAAATAACACAAACGCTCCCCAAAATGATGAACTTGGACATATGAACCTTTGTCTAACAGTTCCTGTAATTTCTTTGACAGTTCTTGTAGTTCATTTGACACTTTTGGGATTTCTCTAACAATACGGATGTCATCAATCCGTTTCTCTTCCGTGGTCTTTTCTATGAGTAAGGCCAGGATAGAGATATGGACTTTCTATAAACATTTCTAAGGCTTCATGAATGTAATGATGCCGACCATAACACCACTCTTATCGCCCTCAACTATAAGTATTTTTCCACTAGGAAGGGATTCTGATGAGTTTCTCTCGGTATATGATTTCGGCTTGATTTTTATACAACCAGTCCATGCAAAAAACGACATCGAAGAAACCGAGAGTAATATATAAGAGGTCAATGTCAAAGTCATGCCCAGATATGTCTATCTTACAACCATAAAACATATGTGAAACTCCTATGATTTTACCATGAGCTATTTCTACGGTATAGTTCGAGTCTAATGCTATGGATGTCACATCTAACAACTTAATGAACTTATGAGAAATAAAGCTTCTATCAGCATCCAAATCAAGCAATACAGAAGCAAAGCAACCATTCATAGGAAATTTACCACTTACAATAGTAGGGTCATTACGATCCTCATCTATACCAATGACGAAAGCTTTACCCTTTACACCACCATTGCCATTGCTCCCGTAGTCTTTCTAGTTACCGACACCATCACCACTCCTATCCCCACCACTACCATCTTCTTCAGATTTAGATAGTTCTTCTTGGAGTGCCCAGTCTGTCCGCACTCATAACACCTTTTTTATTATCCTATTGTTGTGGTGGCTTAGCTGAAATGTTCACGCGGCAGTTATTACAGCATGACCAAACTTACCACACTGCTCGTAATTGTTCTTGTTCCATGACCCATTGTGGTGGTAGTTGTACTTGTTGCACTTTAGAAGATTACTTTTGTAACCACCTTGGTTCTATAAGGATGAAGACTTATTGGAGCTACGGGAGTGGTCAAACTTTCTTGACTGATGCTGCAAGTTCTACTATGATGGGGCTAACAAAGAAGATGATTGTTTGTTGTCAGAGCTCTATTCCAATTTCCTTTTGTTACTGCAATCAGTGGATGTTAACGTAGCACCACGTGAGGGTAGCTTACCATGTGTGATAGCCTGGTATCTTAACTTGGAAGCCAGCATGATAGCATCCTGAATGGTGGGTTGCAGTAGTGACCATGCTTTGGATCTCTAGGATTAATCCATTGAGGTACCTTTCAATTCTCATTTGAGAAGTATTCTTCCATCAATAGATTTTTTAAATCATCCCATGTGGTTTGGTTATCATTTTCCTCATCCAACATTTGCACTTGGGTGTTCCAATAGGTTAGTGTAGCTCCATCCTAGGTTCTAGTGGCATATTTCACCCGGTGCGCCACCGGGTATTTGTAGTGGCGGAACCGGGATTTTTTCCTAGGGGGTCATTATTTTTTGGTGATTCGTATTGTAATAAAATAATATAAAATATCTTGGGTTGTCGGATCGGGTTGGGTCGGGACGGGTCGAAATTTAACTAAATTGCATTGAAAATGTTAACAAAAATATAATACCTAAAGAAATCAAATAAAACTTACATTTATAAAAAAACCCTTTCTTGCAAAATCTTTTATTTCACCTAGTATCCCAATACTTAGTGGCGGGTACGGTGCTTACTATCAAAAATGTAGCGTCGGTTCAAATCCTGTGCAAGATAGGTGGTATTTGGATATAAAAAATTGTTTTTCAAAAGAAAAATATTCAAGCTTGTTATTCAGTCACCTTATGGTTATTCACAAATCACAATGTAGCAAAGCATTTCATTGTGCTCATTCACAATGTAGTAAAGCATTTCATCAAACAACTTATGCTCATTCACAATGTGGCAAATCATACCACACCATTTTTCACAATACGAACCAAATACTTGCACATTAGTCGTTAATCAACAAACGAAGTAATCAATCGCAAGAACCTTATCCAAATAAATATCAGATTTTCAAGCATTGAAAGATCATAAATGAAATTAAAAAAACAAAAGATACGATCATCGATCAAACACAACACATAATCAAGAATTACCTCCGTGCATGTGTCGAGAACTACATCAAGATCACCTCCAAACGTTTTCTTTTCTGTTAATAGTTTCTTCTTGAGCTATTGGCGATGCTTTTTCGTCTCATGTCACCTCACATACAAAGGAAAATAAAAAGATTAATAAAGAGATTAGTATGTATTTTATGGTTGTAAGATAAAGGAGATGAATGTGTATTGTATAAATAGAGTACGCAAAATCATCGAGAAGTTTGTGAGCTATTTGAATAAAGTTTGAATTGGTGAATGATTCACCAAATCCTCATAACTTCAAACAAATTCAATCGCAGCAAAGAGAGGTCGCTGGCGGCACTCGGTAGAACTCAGAACTCGACAGAAGGCTCGGTTGGTGTCGGTCAGCCGAAGGGGAGAGGTGGGGAGCAGCTGTAGACGATGAAGGGGGCAGGGGCGGTAGGTTTGGTCGAGTGTCGATGGTGGGGAAATGTAATTGGGACTTGGATTTTATTTTGTTTTAGAGGAGTAAGAGTAATTTAATAATTTTACTAAATAAAATGTGAAAAAAAGAAGATGTAGAGAATCGAACTCGCAACCTCTGCTTGGCTACTCTTCTCCTATGCGTGCGATTTACCAGTGAAACCAGCAACATTTCTAAGACATATTTTGAACCTAAAAATACTAATAGGTTCAAATCCTGAAAAACTATGGGTTCGCTGAAAAATTTGTTATTAAATGTTACACTACGGGTTCAAAAATCAATGGGATCACTTGACACCGTATGCTATACCATGGTTCCGCCCATGGGTAGTTGCACATCTCGAATATAGATTCGAGCTTCTTGAACCATCTCAAGAGTCCTATAGCTTCTTTCGGTCCTATAAATGGGTTAGGTTTGCAGTCCAAGAAGGACTTGTAAGTACAAACCCCTCAACCTACAATAGATTCAGATAAGAACTTGGAATTTTATGAATATTACAATTTAACAGGTTTGGCAAAGAACTTTAACATCAGAAATGATCTGGTATTACTTACCAATCGAAGCATGTTGTGGATTGTGATTAGCCGGTGCATTAGCCGGAGTCATATTGCCACGACCACGTCCACATCCACGTCCAGACATTCTTAACAATCACAACATACAGAAATAAGTAAATATCTTGCATATCAACTTCATTCTAGTATAATCAATTAAAAAGAATTGAGCACAATCACAACTTAGTATTCAAACAATAATCTCTAATAAAATAAATTGTAAGTACAATTAATTAAACCAAACATCAAAATACAAATATGTCAATCGGATGGGAACAATCCTTACCATCTAGGTGTAGATTACATAAAATTCAGGCAAACAAAGGAAAGAAATGAAAAATAGAAATCAACGAGACGTGACGAATCTAGCGTTACTCTCGGGCTCTTCTTCGGGCTCATCTTTAGTGTCTTCATCAGGGTCTTCCTCTTAAGCCTTTGGTTCTGCATACGCATTGATTCTACCTTTGATCTTTTTAATTTGTCGTCGTTTGTCATAATGGTTACCTCATTGTTATTCATGCATCCCATCGGGGTCATCACTCCCACTACTAGGGCGCTGTGACTCCTGGTTGCTTCCTTAAGTTGCTCCTTGCTTGCCGTGATCTTCTCCATGGATCGCCAAAGTCCTTACTTGAGCAGCTTGTTATCCTCCATAAGGCTTCTCATTTGCTATCTTTCATAATCTAAAGTAGTCATTAAAGTGGCTATGACTTCCTCAGAAAAGCAAGGAAGAGGAAGCAATGTAGGCTCGGGTGGTATAGTAGAGACAAATTAGTTCGAGGTCGATCCTCAGGAGGAGAAGGAACTCCCTCCTTCTGAATCAGCCTAGACATGTATCGGAGATAATACGCCAGTCACGTGCGAAGAGGTAAAGCAAACGGATGATCATAATCAACCTCATCGAACTCTGAAGCGATCCTTGGCCACTTGCCCAGATCAGAAGACGAAAGCGGGAAGTTAGGACGAACATGCCTTTTTCCCATCAATTTAGATGAAGAAGAAGCCATTCCAGAACTTTGTAGAAATAAAAAAACATGCAATGAAACTCTACATTGTCTGTATGCGTGTAACTAAGTCAAAGCTAGCTATAGTCTAAAATGCAATGCAAATTTTAGTTTGCTAAAACCATGAGATATGATATCAATCTGTCACAACCTCAATTTGCACAAACAAGTTTCTATCGTTAGATGTGTGATATATCAAGATCTCAGCCGATAGTTATACCAAACAATATAATAATTATAAAACATAGTATTAATATTTATAAAATACAACCGAAACATTGTTTAATCGTAAGTTTTCAAGAAAACATTTACGAAAGAGAAATTAGTTAGTGGTTAATTAATTCAATGACTCGTATTATACGGAACTTAATGGTAAAGTTTTAAACTTTAACATCAAGATTGTTCAACATAGTTATCAGATTTGACTCCATCAAACTGTTTTAAAAATAAAATGAATCTAAGTTATGTAATATCATTTTATTTACAAAAAGAAAAAAAGAGAGTAAAAGAGACAAAAAGAGAGAAAGAGAGAGAGAGAGAGAGTAGAGAGATTTATAGAGAGACTGCCTCTTTTAAGGTACGAACCAAAATTTGAAATCTATAAAAATAGGAATTGATTTGTTAAAAATATAAATATAATAAACTTTTACATTTATAAAAAAGATTTGCATGATATATTT